>OZ018330.1:34654099-35191599 GCA_963969495.1 Ceratothoa steindachneri | reverse complement strand
CATTTAAAACCTAATAAAAAGCAGCTATGGTTAAATTTTTATAGATTTTCTGAACTTGACCATTTTGTTTGTGATATTTTAAAAGAATTATTAGAAATAACTTTGATAAAAAAACATGAGCCATAACCAAACTAAGATGAAATTATTATTATTCAAATACTCAAAAAAAGCCCCTTCTCAAATTATAGAGTTAGTGATGAAGTGATAATTAGCTTTAAGTTTTAGGATGTAAAGTGATTCTAATATTCGTAGTTAGTTGAAATGAGGGCTATGACTAAGTATTTTAAAGTTATCCATATTAATTTCATACTTACAAACTTTGATCTGATCTCGTATGCACAAGGGGTCTGGTTTGTTTAGAATCAGCTCCGTGCGGGTCGACCTTCCTCGATGCGACAATGGATTTACCTAAAGAAGATATGAAGATTCACACACACACACACATACAGATATATATATATATATATATATATATATATATATATATATATATATATGGTTAAGGAATAAGTTCTTGCGGTTTTATCAAATTTATTAATTACCTTTAACAATTTTAGAAAAACTTCATTTTTAATTGATAAAAATATGCAATTTAATCAATAATGTATTCTCCGTTGCTATTTACGACTTCTTCCCAACGTTCAACCAGTTTTTGATGCCTCTGCAATAAAAATCCCTGGATTTTGACTCGAAGAATTCGTCTAACCAGGTTCTTAATTCCACATCAGTATTGAACGAAACTCCGGGGTAATTGTTGGAGAGCGATCGGAACAGATGGAAATCCGAAGGAGCCAAGTCTGGTAAATATGGAGGATGCGGCAAGAGTTCACAATTAAGCGTTTGGATGGCGTCTTTTGTCATATTGGCAACGTGAGGAGGAGCATTGTCGTTTGGCAGAAGGACTCCATAACGTCGATGAGGTCGCTTTTCACGAATAGCTTCAGCGAGTCGATACATTTGTTGAACGTAGAGTTCTGTATTGTCAATCTCGTTGTTCACAAGGAGCTCATAAAAAAATGATGCCTTCACAATCCCACCACAAACACAGAGCATTTTCTTTCATGGATGAAGTCCTTGCTTTAATCGCGGAAGTTATTTTTTATTTGGGCTAAGCCATTGTTTTCGATGGTTCATGTTGAGATAAACACACCACTTTTCGTCGCCAGTGATGATGCGGTAAAGAAATATATCCTTATAACAAGGAGTGGCCTTGTGACGAGCAAGCAAACTTGCGGCAATCGTGGAGCGTTGACGTTTGTTGCTTTCGCTTATAGCGTGCGGAACTCATGCACTGAGTTTTTGAGCTTTCCCCGTCGAATTAAAGTGATTCATTACAGTTTTTTGATCACACGCCAATTGTACAGCCAATTCTCTAGTCGATTGAGGAGGATTTTCATGAAGAAGGTCGTTCAATGGATCTTCATCTAACTTAATGTGGCGACTAAAACGTTCTTTGTCATTAAGATTGAAATGACCGTTTTTGAAACGTGAAAACTACCATTGAGCTGTCCTTTCTGATAAAGCATTTTCTCCGTACACAACACAAATATCGCGACGAGCTTTGGCTGCGTTTGCATTGTTTCCGTCTCGATTGAAAATGAATAACAACAAGTGTCGAAAATGCGCTAATCTTTCTACTTGACATTCCATTTTCAGGGGACAAAACAAAAATTAAATTAACACAACTTTTAAATAAACCGCAATGACTTATTGCTCAACTTCAAGACGTAGCCTAAGCAACGCCTAATAGTCTACGCTGTTAAGAGACGTAGCCTAACCTTTGCAAATTTTGCTCTCATTATTTATTATTGTTTCTTAATATGTGCACAAATCACGTCAACAAAACTTAAATCAACACAACATAAAAAAAACCCGCAAGAACTTATTCCTCAACCTAATATATATATATATATATATATATATATATATATATATATATATATATATATATATATATATATATATATATATATATATATATATATATATATATATATATATATATATATATATATATATATATATATATATTATATATATATATTTTCTGGTTTATGCTCGCCCTCGTATTTTGCGGGCGGGTTGTTTTTTTTTTATAAATATCTCTATTTTTTTTTTAAAATACGCAAATTCTATATATAGTATATGGGTGTGTGATAATTTCTCTTTCTTGGGTTGTTTGGTAGGCAGGGTAAACAGGTGATCGTTGCTTCCTTTAAAGGTGAAAGAAAATTATGAGCTGGATTCACTGAGCCTATATTTTGGTAAGAGCGTGGATTGGTCTTGAATTATTTATAGGAAAATAACTGCCGATAACTTGTGGTGCTAGAACCACATTATGGAATCGCATCTTACTCAAAACCACCTCCTCAAAGACGAGCATTTTGAAGTCTTATGGGGTTCTATAATTGGTTCACAGTAAATCGGTCCTCACAGTTCTTTACTGAGCGAAGGAATTTTTGGACTAACTTTAACCGTTACCTCCTTTACCCGGTAGCGACATGCCAATAGCAAATTTATTTCGTCCAAAAATTTAAAAACCCCCCAAAATCTTGAAACTAGAATTTGATGTAAGAGTGTAGGTGTGGGCAGGGGACAAAGAAAGGGTGTGGGGACAGATAGCGGAAAATAGACAAGCAGTGAAAAGAGAAAGAAGTGTGGTAGGGCGCAAAGAGATGCTAAGAGCCTTGTGATAAGGCCTATCGCTTTTAAATATCTTTTTTTTTTTTGGTTCCTTTGTCGTCTTTGAGTAAGTTTATATAATATGGCGTTCAAGCCATTTGTCTTAAACAAAATTAATGTTCTTGAGTATGATATGCGCAGTTGCTATTGTGGTAATAATTGACTTTAATCAGTTATTGTTGTGCTTAGTTTCTTTGTTTTTTTGTATATTATGTAGTGAGTGTAAGATTGTGTCTTTTTTTTCTTATATATCTTCATCGTTATTTGTAGAAATCGGTGAGGTTTTGTAATTGGATAATCTTTTTCTTGGTCGGTTTCTTTGGCCTGAGTAAAAACATTCTTATTTTCATGTATAGAACGGCACTTCTGCTCCGCCAGCTAAAAGCCCAGCGGATCTCGGAAATCTGGCGAGACTTATGTCTCTTCTGTTCTAATTAATCATTTGGACGATATCATTGTCCAATTTTCAATTAACCGTTTTATGCATATTCCTTGTCTGTTCTTCTATAACAACGTTAATGGGAGTGATCCCCGCCTCCCGGTGCAGCTCTTCCTGGCGTCTTCTCTCTCGCTTGTATGTACCTGTAATTAGGTACATACATTTATTCTGCACCACTTGTAGTTTCCTCTTTTGTGACTTCGAGACACATGAGAGGGCGGAAGTGGGGTATAGCAGCGTTGATCTTACAAGTGCATTGTAGATCTCTTTTTTTTATAGCTTTCACGAAGATTTTTATCATGTATATAGGTTTGACTGCTGCAGTGGCCTTGGTGATTCTTTCTTGGGCGTGCTTCTTGTACCCGGTTGAAGTAATCTTAATTCGGAGTACATTGCACACCGTAGTGTAGGGATAACGTCTATCTCACACCCTGACGTCGTAAGGTTTGTTTCCTGCCTATGGGGACTACTTTGAACTTCCCCTGGTTGGTGCGGGTTTTCCACCGGGCCTCGTAGGTGTTAATGTTTTCAATTTCTGCTGCTATCATGAGAGCTTGCCAAGGCACATTCCTCCATGGTCAAGTGATTATCTGGGTGAAATTATCGATGATGAAATGTTTAGACAATTACGGCTTAATGAGCTAGGACATAGCGGTGTAAATCAAGTAGAGAGTGGGGGACAGGCACCCTCCCTCCCTGCGGGAGGCCCACAGTGAGCGGAAACTTTGTTCCGTCCGTGCACCCTAAATTGATGTACGCTGCTCTTTCCATGACATAGTTACAGAATTATTTCTAAGTTTTCATTTAGGCCCAGTCGTAAGATCTTGTGCTGAATTTCCTGTTGCCACACTTTATCAAACGCTTTTGATACATCCCGACAGTTTTGCTTGGGCTAGCTTTTTTGTTAGACATTAATCGCCAACTCCGTGCTTCGTTTCCTCCTAAACCCGAATTCATGTGGGTTGTAGAGGAAGTTCTCCTCCAGGTGAGACATCCGTTTTTGTTGAGGATCTTTTCGAAGAGCTTCTTGCCAAGTTATAGAAGTGAAACTGGCCGGTAGCTATCCTTCAACGTTGGGTCCTTTCCATGTTTAGGCAAGAAAATCATCTTAGACGTTTTATAAGCATCTGGAAAGTATCACGTGTTCAGACAGACGTTAAATATCCTTATCATCCCTTCGATGACATTGGCTGGTGCCTTTTCAAAGTTTAACTTCGTAAGCCCCGATTGTCCTGGGGCTTTTTGTCGGAATGAGTGGAGCGCGCTTAGTAGTTCTTCTTCGGTAATCTCGGCGTCTTCGTCGTGCTGTGTATTTGGTCGTTAAGCTCGTCTATGATGTTGCTTTCAAACTCTAGGTCATAGTCTTCGTTTTCCTCCTCAGTTATACTGAAGATCTTTTTAATAACTTTGGAATAGCTCTTCAATTCTTCTTTTTACCGTTTCGATGTTTCCGTCTTCTTTCCATAGTTCGATATTCTTCTTTCCTATCGAACCTTTGAAACCTACGATCTTATTCCATCCAAATTTTTTGTGAGTTTCTTCGTGATCGAGGCTATCGATTGCATCATCCCATCGTCTCCATCATCCCATCCCCTCGTTGCATTGAGTGAACTGATGCATTCCTGATGTTGATTTCATACAATAATTTCAGCTCACGGTATAAATCCTTCATGTATTCGGTCTATCTGTAGGTATAGATGGTCCTATACTTGGATTTGGGGATACAAGCCCTATCTGATTTGTAGAGATGGTTATTGAGGTCGTTGAGTGCCTCGTCAATCTCCTCGAGAATTGCCTCGTCCAAGTTGGGCGAATCGTAGGCCTCGAGAAGGCGCGCGTACCGTGTCCAGTCTGCTCTTCTGTAGTTCTTTCTGACTACAGCTGTAACTTGTATAGGGTTCATGTTGATAGTGAGTAGGATCCCTATATGGCCATTACATGGTACCTGGACTGATTCCATTTAGTAATTGAACGGCAGCTGACGATTGGCCAGACAGATGCCTGGTTTTGTGGCACTTCCTGCTCTGACAAAGTTGGGGAAGTCAGAGCCTATTCGCTGGGCTATATTTCTTTCCAGCAATAGGTCCAGACTTCTTCCTATACCGTTGAAGGTCCTGTAACCGGATTCTCGGCATCCGGCGTTCAGATCCCCCATTAATATAGTGGGGGCTCTTCTGTTAAATAGGCCAGTGAGGGTGTGAATCGGTACCACGACTCTCCTTAGCGGTTGATATCCGGTAGCAATGACCAACTTTCTTATGTCGAGTTCAACCTCAATCGCGAGATAGGATTCTTCTAGATTTCTTATTTGCTTGTATTTAATCCCTTTCTTTATTGCAATAGCGGCATCGTCGAACGGCTCCTGGGAATAATTCGTGATCGTAGTTCCAGATTTTCATTTCTGCACTACGCGTGCCAATCCAATGTTCCGAAATTAAGATGATGTCTTCATCAATTTCTCTGAATACATTTCCGTAAAGAGTTCTTTTCGTCGTCCAGCCGTTGGTATTAATTTCCAGTATCTTCAGTGCGTTCCGTAACATAGTGAATTGTGTTTACCTATGCTTCTTCTTATTGTCCTTTTTCTTCTTGGGGGCTGGCTAGGCGGTTTTACTGTGCCGAGGGTTTTCCTTCTTCGGAGATGGACTTGGGGTTTTGAACCTGTTCTTCATAGCTCGTATACGAGTTCAGGGGCCCTCGTCGTTGTCAGAAGAGGAGGATCCCTCCTTATTTTCAGCCTTTTCATATTCGTCGTCGTCGTCGTCCTTTTCGGATTCCTCCGATGAGGGAGCTTCGATGAGCTTCTCCAGTCCAGATTTGATATTGTTGTTCCTTATGACTGTTTCCTTGAATACCTTGGAGCATTCAGGGTCTGCAGGCATTTTTACTGACGGGAGATTGTTGGCTTTTAAGAATGCATTAAGTTCTAGGTACTTAATCAAAATATTTAGCCAATTTCAGAACCTCTTAGGTTTGTTTGTGTTTGAACGTAAATTGTTCCTAAAAGTTTATTTGATGCTGATTGTTCAATTTTTGCAACGCTTATGTGTAAAACATAATTTTGTTTCAAAGCTGAATGAATAAATTAAACATAAGATTGTCATTAAAAATCTTCTTAATCCTGATTGGTTGAATATTGTAAAATTATTACTAGATGGAATGACTATTTATGTAGCTGTATTTTGTGGTTTAGAGTTAGTATTAGCAGTCATTATTCAAGAAGCAAGAAGTTATTCTTACCGTTCGCCTTTTCGAGAGCTGTTCTCGCAATTTACGACGGAATAAAGAATCCAGCTGAATATTTTCCTTTATTCTAAGGAAGCTGGTTTGATCACTTAACCCAACCTGCTACACGATAAGAGCTCCACTTTTCGCACTTTACATAAAAGGGGCATATAACGTCTGAATACCCATACCATAAACTCTCTTTTTCACAAAATGCTACGCTATATATAGTTATTATACGTAAACATAACTATACAAAATTTAGCTAATCAGGATTAAGCAGATTATTAATTTTTTTAAGATGCTTCAGCTTTAAAAAAACTTTACAGGTAGGGTGGTCGGGAGTGTGCGCCCCAAGGAAGGTAGGATATTTAGAAATTGGTTTATATAGGAGGCTTCTTTCACTAGTGGAGCGGGAATAATATTTCTCCAGGTTTTATTTTTCAGAAGGACGTCCCACCCGGAAGGGAATATGAGTTAAAATAATGGATCCGCCGGATTTCACCAAGAGACTGCCCCTCCGAGTTATATCGAACGAAAATAAAAAGAATCCCCAAAAAGTCGCCCAAATCCTGTTCAAAGATTTACAAATTGCACTTATCAAATGCCTCTCGACGCCCAATGGACTCGTGGTAATTTTTATGATAACAATGACGTCGATCTACTACTTGCATCTGTGGGCACAATCGCATCGCCCTAGAAGTAAAAGAACCTCCACAGATAATCACGAATCGAAGTATTGTCTGCAGAAAAATCGAGTCTTGGATTGGAGAACATACACCTGAGGAGTTAAGGCAACAGCTACAAGAGCAACAATTATGGCTGAAGATTCACGACATAATTAAATTCAGAGAGTACACACATGTTTTTAAAATCGTCTGCGAGTCTACAGAGATTGCCACAAAAGCATTACAAAAAAGGCTTCTCGCATACAGTATGAGAATCCTCGCCAGCAATATTCGATGGGATCAGTACCACAATATTCAAATTTGCTTCAAGTGTTATAAGATGGAAGATTTCATAATTGCCATCTGCCCCCAAAAGGAAGAGATATGCTTGGAGTGCAGCGGCCCTCATTCATGGAGGAACTGTTCAAATAATATTTAAAAATGTTTAAATTGTGGATGAAGCCATAGAACAATGGCTATGTCATGCCTGAAGAGAAAAGAAATAATAAGGAGAAAAGAAACTGAAATCCACCAACGAAAAGATGCTTCACGAAATTCCACATGTGCATCAGTGACATCTAAGCCTAACGGCCAAACCACTCAAGTTACAATCGATGGACATCTAAACGTAAAAATACTGACATGTATTCTCCACTCACACGTCATGAATGTCGCACAGCCGGGAACATATGCAACAACTTTGAACTCCATGCAAAAGGAAAACAGGTTGGAACCAATGAAATTCCCTAAGTACATTGATTCATCGGCCATATTCAACATTAAGATCTCTGAGGACACGAAAAAGAGACTCATTGAAGAAGCGAATCAGAACAATAAGAGGACACAGAGAGCGAAGAAACGGAATCAGAGAGCAGCACCGACGAGAACAATAAAAAACACATAAGAAAGTAAGCGTAAAAACTAAAAACAAATAAGGAAATCGACCAAGGATGCCTCACCGCGAGATAGAACACCGGAAACAGCAGCCGCAAAATGCGAGATGGAAAAGAGCCAAATCTTGCCGAGAACAGAAAATGAAAAAACAGAACCACAAGAAAAAGCTACAAGTAAATAATCGTAAAAACTTCATTCTTTCATAAAAGAAGAACCGGTTAATAGCCAACAGACAAAATGGAGAACAGAAAATTAAGAATTCTAGAGACAAATACGAACGGATGGAAAGATAAAGAAAACACATACGGAAATACTCGTATATTCAGAAAAATAAATCCCGACATAATTCTAATATCAGATCACGGAATTAACCTCGAGACGTACAAATTGAAAATATGGAATTGTGACGTAATAGCTTCTAATCACACAAATGAACAACACGACGGAGCACCAATAGCAATAAAGAAAGGAATAGAGTACAAAACAAAACAACGACTAACCGAATCTTACCTTGCAATTGAGGTCAAAATGGAATTAACCAATATAATAATCACTACGGGATACCAACCACCACGACTCCTATCAGGATGTGAAATTGGGAAATCTACGTGTGGAACTTAAACTTGTCATGGGTGCCGGAAAAATTTTCATAAGGGAGATCGAGTGAGGAGGCTTCAGAGTTAGCCTTTCCTAGGCCGGCCAGTATCACTTTGAGGTCAGAACTAAGGTTATTGGGGAGGGGTGGGGGAGGCGTTATGGGAAGAAACCTTTTCTTTCCGTGATAGGGTATTAATATTTGAATATGTAACTATGTTAGGATTGTGTAATTTTGTCAGGAATCTGTACAATGCAATATGGGCTGATGCTAACTAAACTGGTCTGGAAATGGAATACATGAGGTACTTTATGGTTCTTACATTTTGGTGAAAGCTTTCTTTTCACACTCCAACAAAGCTAAAACTTATTTATTGAGGCGGGAGGCGAGGCAGAAGTGAAATGCATTTTTTTTTAAAGGGATACCTAAGAGTAAGAATGTTGCCAGTTTAGAAAAAGTATGTTAAAAATCGATAGGAAAAGTATTTAAAATGAGATAGACATAATATGAATTTTATGTTTGTAGGGATTACAGGATATTTTAAGTTGTAGTGTAATCCACTGCAATCCTTTGGCCTGCATAGTCAGTTGTAGCGAGAGTTGCTGAACGCCAACAAGCTAAGAAAAAGGACCATACGGAGGTAGCAAGGAAGCTACAACTTCCTTCCGAGTTTCATCTGATGATTCGCAATTCTACTCCTGGTGGATCTTATTGGATTCAATCTGTTTTTAAAGAACAGAATGGTCCATGTGTCTCATAGATGCGCAATGCCAACCGAAGGCTTAATTAAGAGACATCACGACAAAATCCTCTCCAAAAGTAGATTTACATTTGAGTCAAATTATCACCCCCCTTTCTTCGTCAAATACTACTACTATTTCTAGAAGGAATCTGTGCCACCCACTAGCCAGGCTGCTTCGACTCGGGGAGAAGAGATGAAGCCTGGTATGTTGAGTTGAGCTTCATTTGCTCCCCGACGCTCCGTATGTATTAGAAAGTCTATGGACAAGCTCAGCTTTTAAAACTATCTATTGTGGAATGGGAGTGGATAGAGGAGATGGCATTGGGCTTTGATTAAACTAGCAAGTCATTTGTATCTTTGGATCAGAATTTTAGCCTGAAATATTCTGAGGTGATTGGTTAGGTTTAATTGGTACTATACATTATACATATTGTGTTTCTTGGGAATAGTTCCGTGAAATAAAAGAGACTATTATATATATACAAAGTGTCCCAGAAAAAAGTTAGCCGTACTTTGAATTAGTATAACTCAAAAACTATTGGAGATTTGGGGGTTTTGCAAAAAAGGGTGTTTTATTTAACAACTATATATCTGTTGATTCTGGAAATTTCATTAAATTTCCTTCTATGATATTGATACACTAATGGGTTTAGTGGAGGCTATCAAAATTATGTTTGCACAAGGGAGTAAAATAATGAAACGAAGCCTAGGAAGGCTAGGCCACTGTGCACTTTCAAGAGAAGGGTAGGGACCCTAGGTAGCCTAGGTCACTGTGCGATTCTTTAAGCAAAGCCTAGGCCATTTTACAGTGGTTTTTCAGCCACGCTGTGGTATGGTCTCGTCATTATTGCTTACTAAGCAAATCAAAGCGTTTTTGTGTAAAAGTTTACTTCCATAGAACCTTTTTAATCATGCAGTTAACAAAAGATCAACTCGTATTTGTAGTCACAAACTTTATTAAACTGGCAGTATTAAACAAGTACAACATTCATTTGACCAATATTTTCCAGGTAGGCACCCACCAAGCAAGCCCACAATTTGGAAAAATGTTCGCAAATACCAACATGAAGGAACATGCTTAAATCTAAATAAAGGTCGTTCGGGTCGTATTAGAACCATAAGAACAACAGGAAATATCGAAAATGTTCAGATGTATTAGTCAGAAAGAATGGGTTACAATTGTCAAAGTCATCATTTAACCGCATTATTAAACATGACTTAAAATGGCTCCCTATAAGATATATGCAAGACACCAGCTTCTTGAAACTGATTTTCTTCGTCGTAGACAATTTGTCGAATGGCTTCTCCATAAACCTGCTCGTTTCTTGGAAAACATTGTGATTGGTAACGAGGCAGCCTTTTTCATGAATAGAAAGGTTAATAGCCGCCATGACATTCGGCAATATGCGCCGCTGAACCACCCCCCAACATTCACCTGTTACACACGTATTTGTCAGCTGAAAGTGGATCAGAATATGCGGGAATGGCTATCTTGCCGGTCCATTGTTTTACGAGAATAACTTGAATGGTGCTGCCTAACTGAGCATGATCAATAAAGGATCTTTCCGGAACTCCGCCAGATTTACGGCAATCAATTCAATAGACTTTGGTGGATTTAGGACAGCGCATCGGCTCATAGACAGCTTGCTGTAAGAACAAAACTAAGAGAAACGTTTGACAACCGCATTATCGCGCTATTTCATGCAATTGAATGGTCCCCAAGATCCCCTGACTTAACACCGTGCGATTATTTCTTATGCGGATATCTAAAGAATAAAGTGTATTCTACTCCATCACAAAGCATCAACCAGTTAAGAGATAGTATCACATGTGAAGTCAATGGACTTAAGGAAAATCACAAGTTAATCAAAAAGGTTGTTTAACCAATGCGATCAAAGGCACAACTGTGCTTGGAAAGAAATGGAGGACATGTGGAAGGAAAGGGTGCTTAGAAAATTAAAAGCGAATTTTTATTACCCATATGAAGAGGTGTTTTCATTAAGAATGGATTTATATATATTTGTTGATTTTAAACTTCGAAGTTTCATTATTTAAATTCCTTGCGCAAACATAATTTTGATAGACTCCACAAAACCCATCAGTATATCAATATCGTAAAAAGGAATTTAATGAAATTTCCAGAATCATCAGATAAACAGTTGTTAAATTTGTTTTGTTTTACAGGACTCAAAAATCTCTAATAGGTTTTGAGTTATACCATATACCGATTCAAAGTACGGTTAGCTTTTTACTGGGACACCTTGTGTATATTTATTTATTTATATATATATATATATATATATATATATATATATATATATATATATATATATATATATATATATATATATATATATATGTGTGTGTGTGTGTGTGTGTGAAAAATAATGGTAAACCACAATATATGAATCAAGGTATTTTATTTATAACTATCGGACTACTTTCGGCAAGATGCCATTTTCAACTAATAGTAATTGAAAATAGCATCTTGCCGAAACTAGTCCGATAGTTATAAATAAAATCTTGATTCAAATATTGTGGTTTACCCTTGTCTTTCACTGATATACATCACGCGAATGTGATATCTTCCATTATATATATATATATATATATATATATATATATATATATATATATATATATATATATATATATATACAGCTGTTCGGTAGCTCCACCCTAGGGGTGGAAATTAACGAACCAGACAACTGGGGTCCACCCTAATGTGCAAGTCTAGGTCACGCACCTTAGTAAACGAATACATATATAAAGTCAGACATTTATTATTTAAAAAAAGGCCCGAAGGACACCAGAGTCAGAGAAAGAGAATCATTATTCGTTAACACCGTTTACTCCCTTGGTGGCGTTACGGAACCCGTTTAATTCGCCTAAGTCATGTCGCTTTTGAACCCAATATTTTGCGTAGAATAGAAAGCCTACTTATTAACTGCAAAGTACTCGTGACGTGCCGCTTGCCCCTTCAATAGACCAGTTAGAAGAGTAAAATTATATCTTTGCTACGTCCTTTTTGAAGTCCTTCTTTACCCCAATTAGGAAATCTTCGGTAAGCCCATCTAAATCATAACTCTTGTGAAGGATTATTAAGGAGTCAGAAACAATGCGACGGAAATACAAAGTAAGCCCAGGCGCCAAAGGTCTTCACCACCCATCGTGCGCAATAGCAACGAGGACTCTTCAATATACTCGCCATTGTGACTAACGATCAAGCTCCCACTAACCGGGTAACTTTTATCTCAACTTCCCTATTAGATAAGCCACCTTTTACCATCCCTTTTCATCACACATAAGCCGATCACCAGGCAACTTATAAACTTGACGACACCCCTATTGATAGGTAACCTTCATTCTCCTACCTATAAAGTAATTGTGGAATTAAGGGGATACCACATTCATTTTTTCAACTTTTTACTACGTTAGTTTATCATAAATGAAATTAAATCTCATTAAAATCCCTTTTATTCCTGCCAAAATCATAATAACCTACAGCGCCTTTTTTTAGATACAGGAGGCCTTTCAGTTTGCCCCCCTTCCTTGAAACCTGACATCATATAAATGGCTATAGAATTGCTAAAAATTAAGCAATTGAACTCAAGTTATGAGCAAAATATGCAAATATAATTTAGTTATCATTTGAAACTAGTTTTCTTTAGTTCCATCAAAATCTGTTTTAATGTTGGACTGATACATATATTTTTCGGACATGGTCAACTATAGGCTTTTTTTGGAAAGGGCGGGGGGTGTTAGGTTAATAGTAGGCGTGTTCTGAATGCCCTGTAATTTAGTTCAATCTATATTCGATGAACGTAGATAATTTTGCATTATCATAAGTTTCATTATGTTCTATTCATGTTGCTAAAACAAAATATATACTATAAAAAAGTGAATAAAACTTTCAATAAAATGATAGAAAAATCAATGGTGTAGTTTTGTTGTTCACAAAATGAAATTTAAATATCTAAGAAAAAATTTCCGTATACAATTTTGCATTATCTTAATTTTCACTATATTGTATTCATGTTGCTAAAAAAATAATTATAACATAAAAAAGTGCCTAAAATTTGCAATAAAAATGATATACAAAACCAAAAAATGCGAATTTTGAACGAAGCAACGTGAAAAGTAACTCAAGAAGAAATATGTTATCCCCTTAAACTTTGAAATAGAAATTTGAGTATTAATTGATTAGGTTAATGTTGTATGATTTTGTAATTGCGGTATGAATGTACGTAAGAATGTTAATGAGTTATTTAACAATGTGGGTATTTATGTGGGTTTGTTTAGGGATTTTTAATATTGCATATGTAATAGTAGGATATGTGGTAATAGTATTAATATGTGAGGGAGCGTGTTATATAATAGGTAGGCTACTGATGCGCCGTGGTCTTGTTAAATCCCAACCTACTCCACACATATAAAATAATATGTCTAAGATCGGATTAAGGAAATGAGAATGTATAGATTAATTTGCATCTATGAATTTGAATAAAAAAATAAGAAATGTAAATATATTTCTTAATATATATATATATATATATATATATATATATATATATATATATATATATATATATGGTAAGCGCTCGTCGGAAGCGCGCGAGGGACACACGAATGTACGACGAACGCGCGAAAGGTCAGTAACGTCTTGGCATAGAGCTTTCACAAGACGGGTGTCTGCGACGCAGCTGTGTAAAGACAAAGTACAACTAAAGGAAATTGTAACACAAATCTCTTAAATCGGGTCATAGAATAGATAAAATTAGCATTAGCTGGAATATATAAGTAAATGGTAATATACAGCCGTTCAAATCTCTACCTAGGGGTGAAAGCAATTGAGCCCCGACGAAAAATATTTGTCCCGCAGCCAAGTCTAGGCCACATCCCTCCCCCTGGAAATGAAACCGTATATATATATATATATATATATATATATATATATATATATATATATATATATATATATATATATATATATATATATATGCGAGCGATGATAAGAATTGAGATTATTAATAATTAATCATTATAATTGTCATTAAGTCATTGTCATACCTGTATTAGCATTTACGGAACCCACTTTTATTAGCCAAGTCTTGTCGCACTAGAATTTAATACTTTGCGTTGAATAAGGAAACCTGCCTGTCACCTGCAAAGTACTTATTGACGTGCTGTTTGGCTCTTTAATAGGCCCTTATTGGAATTAAAGTATATTTTTGCTACGTCCTTTCTCAAAGTCCTTTGCTCGAAACCCTTCGGTAAGCCCAGCTAACTATAAGAATACCCGTGAAGAATCATCTTTGGAGATCAGATTATTTAATTCACCTTCCTATAAACCGGTACCAAGGGATCCTGCTATAAATTGGTAATTTTCCTTCACCCCTATAAATTGTGACCCTTTGTTTCGACCGGGCAGTGAATGTATCAAATAAATGGACTCATCAAGTCATTGTTAGGCAGGACAAGGTGAAAGGGACTTCTGAAACGCTATCAACATCAAGCAAGCCGTTCATCTTCAGGGAAACATCAGTCGCAGGTTGGTCCTAAATTGTGGATGCCTATATTCACATCTCCAGAATAAAGAAGAAAGAGACGAAATTTCTCCATGTCTTGGCTTTACTTCCTTCTGAGTCCGTCGATCGTCTTCCGGCGGCCATTGCAGCGGACTGACGCCCAAGAAGAAGACCTGGCCAACTTCATCACCGTTGGCCTACCCTTTCGAAGAAGCTACAGTGAGGATGGTGAAAGAACGCAATTTCTACACGCCGGACCACAGCAATCAACACTGGAACAAGATGATACCAGAGGAAACTCACGCCATACGTTCAGGTACAGTTTTTTTTAAGTGTTGTGTTCCAGTGATGATCAATTTAACTGCCCAATTTCAGTATTTTTTTATATGCCCGGTGGTGTGAGAAGGATATCAGTCCGAACAATTAAATAATGTACCAAGTCGGTTAATTTTTAATATAAAATTAACTCCTGTTAAGTGTACATAGTCCATGTATGCATTAATTTAAAGGTTAACTCATTATGCTTAAGTTCAGCCAAGCTAAAAGTGAAGTGTTTTGGTACGGACACGCAAGCCTTGTAATTGTTACGCAAATATGAATAATCTAAATTGAAAGATATAGCGGTATTCTGTAATATATATATAAATAACTCCTTGCGTGAATTATATATATTTATATATATATATATATTTTTTTTTTTCTCTCAAAGTAGCACGAGTGAATGATGAAAATGAATCCATTAAACCACATAGAAAGAGAAAACGGAATAATTTTTCCTTGCAGTAATATTTTTATTACCTTTTTTCGAAAAATCCGTGCAGGGAAGCGATTCGAACCAGGCACAATGAGACAGCAAGCACCGTTTTGATCTCAGTTAAAAGTATGCCGTTAGTACACTACGCGTAGCGTAGTGTAGTGTACTAACGGCATACTTTTAACTCCTTTTAACTCCATGTGTTGGACGAAATAATGGAAGTAAGTGCATCAGTATATGTCAAATTGTGCCACTTTTCTGACTGACAAAAGAGGCAAATTGTTGGAACGCAAGTGGCTTTGGCTTCGGTAACGAAATGTGCAGTTATTTAACCTCTTAAGAGGAACGGCATATACAATCATGCTGGTATACCGAAACAAGAAAAAACTAGTTCTGTTGAGCTAACTCAGGATGGAAGGAGAAACTTTTGACGGAGGCCGCAGTGCATTAAAATGCATTGAGTCGAGGAATCACACAAAATAATTGCAGAGTTAACCCAGTATCAACCAAAAGACTTCATAAAAACTCATTGTAGAAACCACAATAACTATAGAATAATAGTCCAATGGGAGAAGATTATCTTCTTATTCAAATCATCTTTCATTCTTTTCCTTATCCAGAACGAATTTATTTACTAGTGTTTTACTTAGATTATTTGATTCCGATTGGGGACCGTCTAGCATGGAGGCAGTTCTATGATTCTTTGGGTGGCTATATGGTGGTATTTTCCTTGCCCTGCAATATTTCTGAATAGTAAGGCTACTTCTAAGGAGTAATTATAAATTTAAGCTGATCAAATTCACCTAATGGTGCAAATACTGTTTCTCAATGGTGTAGCAATACTCTAGAACGATAATTCACAGTAGAAACCCGGGTAGGAGGCTGTCCAGCCTCGGAGACCCAGCTCATCATTCGGTTTTGAAATCAGAGTTATCCTTCTCTTGGGTGGCCTGCCTGCCATGGCTACGAGCTCCACCTACTGGTCCTCACCGTAACGCCGAGCCATGGAGGTAACCTCCATAGTAAATAGTGTCATTTTTTTTTAAAAAGAATCTGGACGGAGATTTAAGTAGCCAAATGGTGGGCATTCCGCAATGTAAGTACGTCAATCGCTAATCTGTTAATAAAAGACTAACAAAACAAGGTCTGCTGACCAAAAAGTCACCTGCTCTCCCTTATTCTGATTTATGACTTTACGACCTTCAAAACTTTCAATAATTCCCGGACTAACTTTGAGAGGACCTTAGACATTCTATCATTAGAATGAGAAAGTAAAACAACATAGGGATTTCAAATTTCGTTAGAATCGGCAGAATAGTTTTGTTATTGCCAAAACAAAATAATTATCGAGCTAACCTTAGAAGGACTTTGGCAATTATATTATTCGAAAACGAATGTAAAACAACATAAGGGTTTCAAATTGCGTTAGAATTGGTCGAATAGTTATAATGTTATTGCCAAAACAATATAATTCCCGGGCTAGCTTAGGAGGACCTTGGTAATTATATCATTCGAAAGTGAATGTAAAACAAAATAAGGGTTTCAAATTTAGTTAGAATCGGCCGAATAATTATGATGTTATTGCTAAAACAAAATAATAATTCGTGGGCTAACCTTGGAGGACAATGGCAATTATACCATTCGAAAGGGAATATAAAATAACATAATCGTTTAAAATTTCGTTTGAATCGGCCGAATAGTTACCTTGCTATTACAAAAAAATTCAAAGCAAAACGGGAAGTGACCAACCAACATATTCGGATGTAGAGTCACCCGCCACTAGACTTGCACGCGACTAAAAATTAGGAATAGCGTTAGCGGAATTTTTGAGAAAATAGCGGAATGCCAAAATTATAGCCCGCTAACACAAACTTTCAAAACCGCCAACAATAAAATTTCAGGGAAATTCAAGAATATTCTTGAAAGTGTGGAGAAACTTCTAATTAGGGGGGCCAGACGTCCCGGATTTCACTTCTAGAAATCTGGCCACCCTATTCTATATCTGTCGGATGCTCAGCCGGTCTATGCAGCACATAGGCTGCAGGCTTTCCGGACTGCGTAAGCAGGAATATTCTACAACTGTCTGTTGCGTAGCCGGACTGTCCATATAGCCTGTGTAGGAGCAATTTACATTAACTCGACGAGTCTTAAAGACGTATTCCTTGCAGTATTTGTATTGGAGTTATTTTGATATTTTCACAGTTATTTAAATTTTAAAATGGAACGATTTTTGACGCCGTTACCTTCTCAAGCCTGCATGGCAGCGCCATGAGCCAGAGTGAGGAGGAGGAGGCCCCCAGGCCTGGCACCTCCAGCCAGGAGGACATAAAGGGAAGATAGTTCGATATCCCCAACGCCGACAGCCTTACGCCAAATTTCCATGCATATAGTGACTAAGCGAATTAGCAGTTAGCACTATTTCTACTTTTTGTGAAAGTAAGGTGACATAATTTAGTACCAAAGATGATTTTTTTTCAGCACTTTGCAAATTTATTGGGTTGAGGAATAAGTTTTTGCGGTTTTATCAAATTTATTCATTACCATTAACAATTTTAGAAAACTTCATTTTTAATTGATAAAAATATGCAAATTAATCAATAATGTATTATCCGTTGTTATTTACGACTTCTTCCCAACGTCAAACTAGTTTTTCGATGCCTCTGCAATAAAAATCTCTGAATTTTGACTCGAAGAATTCGTCTAACCAGGTTCTTAATTCCACATCAGTATTGAACGAAACGCCGCGCAAATTGTTGAAGAGCGATCGGAACAGATGGAAAAACGATGGAGCTAAGTCTGGCGGATATGGATGATGCGAAAGATTATCCAATTAAGCGTTTGGATGGCGTCTTTTGTCATATTGGCAATGTGAGGACGAGCATTGTCGTGTTGCAGAAGGACTCTATAACCCTGATGAGGTCGCTTTTCACGAATAGCTTCGGCAAGTCGATACATTTGTTGAACGTAGAGTTCGGCATTGACAATCTCATTGTTCGCAAAGAGCTCATAAAGAATGATGCCTTCACAATCCCACCACACACACAACATCGTTTTCAGTGGATGAAGTCCTTACTTTAATCGCAGAAGTGTTTTTTTTATTGGGGCTAAGCCATTGTTTTCGATGGTTCATGTTAACATAAACCCTCCCGTTTTCGTCGCTAGTGATGATGCGGTGAAGAAATATGTCCTTATATCCACGAGTAGCCTTGTGACGAGCAAGCAAACTTGCGGCAATCGTGGAGCGTTGAAGTTTGTTGCTTTCGCTCAAAGCGTACGGAACCCATGCACCGAGTTTTTTAACTTTCCCCTTCGAATGAAGGTGATTCACTACAGTTTTCTGATCACACGCCAATTGTACAGCCAATTTTCTAGTCGATTGACAAGAATTTTCATGAATAAGTTCGTTCAATCGATCTTCATCCAACTTAATGGGGGTGACCAGAACGTTCTTCGTCATTACGATTGAAATGAGTGTTTGTGAAACGTGAAAACCACCATTGAGCTGTATTTTCTTATAAAGCATTTTCTCCGTACACAACACAAATATCGCGACGAGCTTTGGCTGCGTTTGCATTGTTCCCGTCTCGATTGAAAATGAATAACAAGTGTCTAAAATGCGCCAATCTTTCTACTTGACATTCCATTTTCAGGGGACAAAACAAAAATTAAATTAACACAACTTTTAAATAAACCGCAATGACTTATTGCTCAACTTCAAGACGTAGCCTAAGCAACGCCTAATAGTCTACGCTGTTAAGAGACGTAGCCTAACCTTTGCAAATTTTGTTCTCATTATTTATTATTGTTTCTTAATATGTGCACAAATCACGTCAACAAAACTTAAATCAACACAACAAAAAAAACCCGCAACAACTTATTCCTCAACATAATATATGGCACTAGCAACACCAAGGATAAGGTGGATTGTGCAAGATCTGCCTGAAGGAGATCAGCTATTCAAGCACATTCAACTACAAGATTAAGAGCCACTACTGAAAGCTGCACCACGGGGAGTTGTGCAGTTTGTTGGCTGCCCTGAGTGGTGGCTTTAAACGCGGCAGATACGCCTTTGCTGACGGGTAAATAGAATTTAAATAATTAATAAATCAGTTACATCACAGTAAAAAAATAATACAATGATCAATAATATTTTTGGGGAAGTATTTTATAAATTAACTGAAATTTTTCATCTTAACCACCAAGGCTGAATTTCAACACACTGTTTGTGCCACAAACGTTTACTTCTATCTATCTATAAATGAATTATTAAAAAATTATTAGTTTAATAATTTTACACATTATAAATGAATTATCAATTATGATAATGATACTATCGCTAGATTCAAGACTGATTTAATGATTTTAGATTTGAATAGTTTTTATTTATTAATTAAAGTAAAATTTGCTGAAATTTCCTATTGTCATTTTTAAAATCTGACATTATCTTGAATAAAATAGTATGAAGGTTATCAAGCTGTGCTACAGCTTCTTCATAAAAAAAAACATTGTACATGGCAGATTCCGTAGCGTTATGGTAGTTTATCCAGTACCCCAAACCAGAGATCAAGGTCCCCTCAACGACGAAGATGACCATGGACATTGCCCAGCTGGGGAAGGAAGCCAAGATAGTTTTGCCTGATTTCATTTCTGTTTTGTTTTGGTTATGTAATTTAAATTGTTTGGTTAATAAAGTTAATTTTGTTTCTAATATTTTGTTCTAATTTTGGTTGTGGGGGTAACTGAAACATGACTTACTTCTGCTATTTCTTCTTCTGTGGTCACTGTTCCCGGATATATTTTTTACAGAAATGATTCTCCCTCCAATCTGCCTAAGCATGGAGTTGGGTTGTATGTAGATAATTCCTATAAAGTTGGCCAGTTATTTTATAACCACCCTAATACCTGTTGTCTTTTTACAAACTTTAAAGTTTATGTCATGGTGGTATATAAACCTCCTAGCTATTCATCGTTTGATAATGCTATGTTGCTTTCCTTTTTAGAATCTTTCTGTTCTGGTAAAGATTTAATCCTAATGGGTGACTTCAACCTGCCTGAAATTGACTGGTCTGGCTTAGTTTCTGTTGCACACTCACTCCTCTCCTGCTCTTTTCTCGATCTTTTTAAATCTCGGTCTTACTCAATCGGTCAATTTTCCCACTTTCATTCGTTCTAATAACATTCTTGACCAGGTGTTCACTTCTTGTAATAACAAAATCTTTGAGTTGTCATGATTGGACCCTCTTCCTGGCTGTGATCATGTAGGTGTCAGGTTTAGGTGTTCTGTGGTTCTCCCTGAAGTAATTTTTTGACACCATGTAAACATCTTGACTAGTTTCGGACTAAGTTTTCCTTAATGAAAGACTATCTCTCTACTTTCAACTTGGAGGAGGTATTTCATGGTTGTAATATCGAACAGAGTTATACTAATTTTTTGTCCATTTTGTCCTCTGCTATTTCCTATTTTGTACCCTGTAAACAGGTGAAGGGATTTAAGCCTCCTTGGACTAGGAAGTTGTCATTGGCCATTTCTAAACAAAAGTCTAATGCCTGGCGTAGGTATAAGATCCTACGGAGGCGTTTCGGTCGAAATTCTCCTTTAACTGTCCAAGCCTGGCTGAACTTCCGTGAAATTAACATTCGCTTTAAACATGATGTTATCAGCACAGTTTCTAATTACGAAGAATCTTTAGCCCAGCATAGTGATCCCAAGAGACTCAATTGCTATTTAAAGAATAAAAAGACTGACAAGCCTGCTGTGGGACCTTTGATCACAAGTGTTTCCCAGGTGTATGATTACTGTTCAGTGGCTAACCATTTGGCTGGCTATTTTTCATCAGTTTTTGTGAGGAAAGCGCCCTTAGATCTCTTTCCTCACCAGTTTTCTATTTCAAAGTTTACGTTTGAAGATCTTACAATCATTGATGTGCTAAATGCATTAAAAATGTTAAAAAGTTCTCTAAGCTGTGGCCCTGATAATATTCCTCCCATTGTTCTGAAAAACTGTGCTACTGTTTTATGCTTTCCCTTATTTCTTCTCTTTGGTAAAAGCGTCTCTTCAATGACTTTCTTCATTGTGGAAGGTTGCTCATGTGCTTCCTTTATTCAAGAGTGGCATTCACTCCAATCCATCCAATTATAGGCCTATTAGTATGACGTCTAATTGTTGTAAAACATTGGAAAGAGTCATTGTTTAAAAAATGCTTAATTATCAAGAGTCAAAATCTTTACTTTCGCACTCTCAATTTGGCTTCCGTGCTAACCTATATGTGTCTGATCAATTACTACTGACTTATGACTATATTAGCAAAAATATGGATCTTGGAGCATTAGTTGATGTACTTATTTTGACTATAGTAAAGCTTTTGATGTTATTAATCATAGATTGCTTATCATCAAACTTTCTCAACTTGGTATTTGTAACACATTTCTTGGATGGTTCAGCGATTTCTTAACAGACAGAACTTTGAAGATTGTAGTGCAGGGTTTTTCTAGCTACTCAGTTGATGTTACTAGTCGAGTTCCACATGATTCTTTAGTGGGACCTGTTCTTTTTTTAATTTATATAAATCAAATTTGTGCTGGTCTCAGCAGTAAAATCGTCTTATTTGCAGATGATTTGAAATTGTATTTGGCTCTCCCACTTGTCGATCTGAGCAAGTATAATAATAATGGTGCTTGTGTTTCTCTACAAAATGACGTTTCTCTAATTTACAATAAAAGTAAATCCTTGGTCTTTTTCCTTTCTGTGTATAAATGTGCCCACATCCGCTTTTTTCGTTCACCGGCTGTCCCTATGGGTGTGTACTACTTGGGCGATGGTCCTATTCCATCTAAATCTTCCTTTAAGGACCTTGGAATTTTAGTCGATGCAACTCTAAAAGCCCATCTTCATGTTAGAGAGGTTGTAGGGGTGCGAAGATGTATAAGAGAAAAACTTCCTTTCAAAAGCGAGAATATAAATAGCCCATTAAATTACCAAGTCAGAACGGACTTCACCGTAACGTAACGATAGAGTGCTAGCCTCTGGATTCAAAAGATCCGCGATCGATCCCCAAAGTCCACAAATTTTTACGAAGAAAATTCTCGAAGAAAACGGAGAATGCTTCAAGGACTAACTAATCTAGAAGGACCAAGAAATCGACTCAAGAGAAAACCGCTGACAAGGAAAAACGGAAAGAAAACGTCTTCAAGGGCTAACTCGTCTCAACTCATCTCATCCCATCAAAATCGTCAATAAGTATCAAGAAGTCATCACGTCATCAGAATTAGAAGGAATCATCACATCGTCGTTAAAAAGGAAGATACATCAAGGAAAGAGGATCAAGAATTAACCCAGCCAACCCAACTTAAAGAAGGAAGAATCTCAGCCAATAAGAATACCAAGAGTCAGATAAATCGAAGACTAATGTTTCAAGCGGCAACTTCATCTCAAGAAGTAATAAGTAGATTTGATAAATGAGAAAATAAATATAATAATGGCCCCCCCCATCCATAACTGGTGACCCTCAAAAGCCGAACAATCTTCTGATCTTCGTTACAACTGCACCTGCTCTCCTACTAGAGATTAAGAAAATGTGCTGCAGGGAACTTCAGGAGATCCGGGAAGGAGATGCTATATTACTCATTGATTAAGAGACTTCACCACACTCTCCTCATCCCACTGAATCAACTCCACTCATCCCGCAGACTCGGAAATCGTAGGAGGGAGAGCTACTAGTAATCCTCGATTAAGAAATCCAAGACTAGTCTCTCCCCAATCCTCAAATTCGCTCCGCATTCTAGGAAGGGACCTGTGTAGGGGTGCGAAGATGTATAAGAGAAAAACTTCCTTCCAAAAGCGAGAATATTAATATCATATTAAATTACCAAGTCAGAACGGACTTCGCCGTAGCGTAACGGTAGAGTGCTAGCCTCTGGATTCAAATTTTTACGAAGAAAATTCTCGAAGAAAACGGAGAATGCTTCAAAGACTAACTAATCTAGAAGGACCAAGAAATCGACTCAAGAGAAATCCGCTTTCAAGGAAAAACGGAAAGAAAACGACTTCAAGGGCTAACTCTTCTCAACTCATCTCATCCCATCAAAATCGTCAAGAAGCATCAAGAAGTCATCACGTCATCAGAATTGGAAGGAATCATCCCATCGTCGTTAAAAAGGAAGATACATCAAGAAAAGAAGATCAAGAATCAACCCAGCCAACCCAACTTAAAGAAGAAAGAATCTCAGCCACAGGAATACCAAGAGTCAGATTAAAGGAAGTCAATGTTTCAAGGGGCATCTTCAGTCAATAAGTAATAAATAGATTTCGAAATATAAAAAATCTCAAGAAGAATGATATTTATAAATAAGAAAAGCATTATAAAAAAGAATGCCCGCCCCCATAAGGTATTTGTTAAAGCTAATGGTGTTTGCTAATAATATTCTCCGAGGTACCGTTTGTAGATTAATTCAGTTTATGTGTCAGGTGTTCGTTATTCATATTCGTCCAATTATTGACTTTGGCTGTGTTGTATGGAATACCGGTTATATTGGTGATTTGCACCTTCTTGAATCAGTTCAAAGAAAATAGACTAAATAATTTAGTCACCTGGAGGATCTCGCATATGCTGAAACATTATCAAGATTGGGTTTATTCTCAATCAAAGGCCGTCTTATTCGTGCTGATTTAATAATGGTTTGAAGGATTCTAAATGGTCATTGCACCCAATTGGCTGACCTACTCAACTGCAAAGGTCTTGATCGAACTAGAGGTCACAGTAAATAAATCTTTTTCCCTCCTCAAAATACTGATGTCAGAGCTCGCTCTTCTCCATTAGAACTATCAATTTATGGAACTCTTTGCCTGAAGTGGTTGTTTCTGCGAGTTTTGTGCATATTTTTAAGTGCAAACTTGAAACTTTTCTGGTTCTACATATTACTTTTTGAATCCGGTTAGTTCCATCCTGTTATTGGTGGTCTATCTGCATCTGAAATTAGACCCTCATGAAGTTAAAGATCAAATTAAAGATCTTCTACGTCACCACAACTTCCGGCTGTTGTTCAGACCACCACCTGAGCTTCTTCGGGATGACAGTGCCCTGAGTCGACGCCGTCAGCCTCAACAGGGAGAAAGCATTCCTCGGCATCAAGGAGGTGCTAGTCCAGCAGAAAGCCCCCTACCTGGCCAGGGCCATGATGGACCTGCACCAGAGTTTGAGCTCACCATCATGGTCATCAGCACGACGACGAACAACGGCAAAAACTACGTAGCTGCCTTTGAGATGTTTGCCGGTAATGTTGAGGATAAAAAGGAGTTAGGCTAGGTTGAATTTAAATATGCCTTAATCAGTTATGATATAAAAATATAAAAAGTTACAATAAATGTTTAAAAGGAAGAAATAAATTTATCCGAATATTTATTTTTATTCTGTTAAAATTATTTTTTTTTAATTATTTCATAAAAAAAATCAGGTTGCTCAGGAGAATTCCCACAACCATCCAGGCAGAGGAGGCCCGAGAGGTGGAGGGAGACGAGGACGAGGACGAGGACGTCCGCCGATAGCTGCCCAAGCACCGCCGCTGTGGGGCACACACTACCAACCTTATAGCAAAGACAGATGCCAGCAAGGTGAGTGTTTATTGATAAAATTAATTTTATAATTTTTCAAATATTTAAGTTACTTTAACTTCATCATATGGAAATATTCAAAATAAATAATTTTAAAATATTGCAACTTTAAATCTATCTTGCTCCATTTACTAAAGTACATTTGTGGCACCCAAATTGCAAGATGGAGTGGACCCAACGAGAACCTCACAAATGTGCACCCTGTCGTCCCTATGAAATCCTGAAATTGGGCACACGCATTAATTACTGAAATAATATGCCATGTAATAAGTAATGAACCAATGTAAAATAGAGAGAAATGTTTATATCACAACTGTACATTAATTAAGAGAAACACGAGATAAGTAGGCGAATACCTGAAGGTTTCCATGCGGTCAAACAAACACACACGCAAGGAAAAAGCTGCGAGACTAAAAGATCTCAATCCTAGATAACAGGAAAAAGCCGAGCAAATATAGGGTGGTATGTGCTTTGACCGGTTAAGTTGTCGTGGATCTGTGAAACGACAAATATAAAGGTTCCTACTCATAGGGTGTGACAGCCCGGTTGGGACCAAATGTGTCTGTCCATATTAAAACGCACACACCTCTTTAACTCCACCCAGCAGTCAACAAAGGATCAAATGAACATACTTCTGATCATTAGCTTTTCCCCTCGCCTAGGTTTAAAAAAAAGAAGTTACGTCCCCTTGAAGTAGGGGGACTATAAATAAACGCACTTAAACATCAGAAACACA
The DNA here is from genome assembly GCA_963969495.1 of Ceratothoa steindachneri. Classification (NCBI taxonomy): domain Eukaryota; kingdom Metazoa; phylum Arthropoda; class Malacostraca; order Isopoda; family Cymothoidae; genus Ceratothoa; species Ceratothoa steindachneri. The sequence continues at coordinate 35,165,729 of OZ018330.1, read as the reverse complement.
GACACACACATACAGAGAGAGAGAGAGAGAGAGAGAGAGAGAGAGAGAGAGAGAGAGCGAGAGAGAGAGAGAGAGAGAGAGAGAGAGAGAGAGAGAGAGAGAGAAAGAGAGAGAGAGAGAGAAATCAGCCAAGTCATTATTTGTCTGCATAACCTATTTGCCATTGGTTATTATTAGCGTCATGATTTCGTCCCTCCTCAAGTTCTGCCGCCTTAGCCCCAGCTACCTAACATTAATGAATAAACTTTCAGCCGCGTAGGAGTTGAACAATTTCGCTTGACCTAACTAAGGTAGGCCCAGGCCAAGAATAAAGCCAACTTATCCCCGCTTTCCTTACAAGCCCTTTCCTTTAACCCGTGATAACCAAGGTACTTTCTGGACCCCAGCCTAAAAACGGATTCTCCGTGAGAAACCTTGGGAGTCAGAGCAAACACGACTGGAAGACCAAAATTAGGCCTACTACCTATAAAGTCTAATACCCCATTATAAGCCACGATATCTGCCCCTATACATTTATTTAATTATATAATTTTTAAATAGCTTTATTTTTTAAGGTGCCTGTCTGGAATTCTGATTTGAGGCGCCCATTCATCAAAACTGCTGGCATGGCACAAGCCTTGTGGAGCTTCTAGAACAGAAGGACGCTTCAGACTCCAGTCGTGAGTAATTACTCTAAGTACATATATTTAATAAAATAATTTAAATTCAATGAATGTAAGAGAATATATAAGTATATAACATATTTTGATTTTTAAATATTTTAATTATTTTAAGGTGACGCGCTGGAACTCATACTATGAGTCCTGTGCGGCGCTGCTTGAAGTAGAGAGGACCCTGGCAAGAAGGCCCATCTTAATGTCATCATCCGACAGCAAGGTCTGTCGCCCTTTTATGAGGGTGACAAAGACCTGCTGGCTCAGTAGTGCAAGATAATGTATAGAGAGCTCGAGGTGTTAGTAAACTCACCAGTTTTTGGAGAGTTTTATTCGTGAGGCATGGTTACCCGTAAAGGGATGTCGGACGAAGGCGTTTGAGGTCTCACTGTAGAATTTGCTCTGACTCCCAAAGTTCTTACTGAAAATCCGTTTATCGGCTGGGTTTGAAAGGTAACTTAGTTATCACTGGGTTAAAGGAACGACTCGAACGGAAAATGGTGTTTTGTAGGCTTTATTCTTGGCTTAGGTCTACCTTCATTAGGCCAAGCGAGATAGTCGAATCTTACGCGGCTTTGTTGTTAATTTCCCTCTAAGTAGGACGGCTGGACTTACGGAGGAGCAACGGACTCGTGACGCTAATAATAAACAAATAAAAATTAGAATAATGACAAATGAATAATAATGATGATCATGAGAATGTTTCAACCCGTCTATTTATACCACCTCCAATTAAGGGGGCGCGACTTCCTTTCTCCTAATCTGGACGCGGGGAGGAGCTTATAGAGTCAGAAGTATGTTCGTTTGTTCCTTTGTTGAAACTGCTGGAGGAGTCAAAGGGTGTATGTATTTCAATGTAGACATATTTGTCCCATCCGGCCTGGCAAAGATAGCAAGGTGATAAGAAAGTTGATTTTGTCGTTTCACGGGTCGACGTCATCTTTAGCTGGTCAAACCCTACTCCGTTCCGGCTGCCTCGTTATCCTGCGTCGAGACCTTTCCGTTCGCAACTGTTTTCTCACGTCTGTATGTTTGTGTGTTCGCATGGGAAACTCCAATAATTTGCTAGCCTTTTTGCACTCATGCTTTTATTAATACATGTACAATTGTGATTTAACATTATGCATAAGCACTTCGCTTTATTCTACATTGATTCATTGCTACTGCATGGTATATTATTTCAGTAGTTAATATGTGTTCCGAATTTCAAGATTTCATAGGTTTCTCGTTGAGCCTACTTCACCTTGCAATCCGGGTGTCGTTGCAAATGTAGCCTATTGCCAACTGCCTGGATATCCTGCAGAATGAGAAGAATGTCGGTTGGAAGCCCTGCAGACTGACGCCAGCAAAGAGAAAGGCCAAGAGCTGATTAAGTACCTTCCCAGTGGGCACAGGTGAAGATTTTCACGTCTTTTCTGTAAAAATCTGGTGAAAACTCGTGAACATGTGAATTCACCAGAAATTCACATCTTATCCACGTGGATTTTTAGATATCTAATTCATGTGAATTGACGTGCAAACACGCGTCCATGAAACTAACAAAAAGCCTCACGTGAAATCCACGAGCTTTTATATGTTATCTTAGAAAACACATTTAATTTCAATGGAGAAAAATACCATATTTGAGCCTCCATATGATATGTTCAATCTTTGAAGTCCACAACTGTGGCAGCGTCATTAATTTTAACTTGTATTTCTTAATACTCCTTACAAGTTTTTTAACGGGATCTTCGAGGCGAGAAAAAATATCCGCGAATGACATTCTTAGGGGAAACTAAGCGCTACAAGAAACATATAAAATTGGAAGGCTCAGATTGTCTGACTATTTGATTTACTCAGTCTGTACGCTTGCTCTCTCGATGCGAACTGGTAAAGGCTATCAGAGGTAAAGGAGGAAAAGTTTTAGGCAGGATCTAAAGAAAATGCTTTCTCAAGAAAACTTCTAAGAAGAAATATATGCGCTCCTGGGGCTGATTGGAGATTCCTCCTGTTCCTCTTGAGCGAAGTAGCCCCCCCCCCCTCCTTATTCTAGATTCTTGACTCTTTTTGTCATACTTTTTACCTCAAACTTACACTAGCACTACATAACTTGGTCACCAGAAAGGTCTGAGTTGCAGTTGGTAGTAAGGTATAGTGAACCCATGCAGGAGACCCTCTAAGGGAGCCAGAAAAGGAGGGTCGATTCTCGGTCACGAGCCAGAACCCAACTGTGGACCGCTGTAAGGGCTAGGCCCAGAGAGGTAGGATTGGCCAAAGAGAGTGCGAAATTTTTTGGAAGGTAGGTGATATAGAACTAGGAGAGATAGATGGGCTCTTCCCACTTGTGGAGACTGGTTAAGACTCCACAGCTGAAGATCAACAGAAGAACCCCTCTCCTCGGAGAGGGGACGACTCCCTGGAGGATGGACCCACCGGACTTCAAAAGGCTTCCCCTGAAACTCATACCCAACGGAAGGAAAAGATCACCACAAGAAGTAGAGCATTGCATATTTATAGATCTGGAGATACCACTAATCAAATGCATTGAGACACCATCTGGATTCACAGTTATTTGCCCAGAAAACAAAGACGTAGAGCAGCTACTGTCATCTGCGGAGAGCCTTACGCTAAGGAAGTTGGACTTGGAAGCAAGAGTACCACCACAAATCACGGCGAACAGAAGTGTCATCTGCCGAAAAATCGAGTCCTGGGTAACAGAGCACTCATGCAAAAAAATAAAAGAAGAACTTCAAGAGAGTCAGAAATGGCTCAAAATTGCAGAGGTGGTCACGTTTTCAAGGTCATTTATGAATCTACCGAAATGGCTTCAAGGATCATGGAACAGGGACTTCTCGCTTTCAACATGAGGATCCCATCCGCCCACATAGAAAGAGACGTCTTCACAAGTATACAGATATGCTTCAGATGTTATGCGTTGGAAGAACATACGACGCAAAATTGCCCTCAAAAAGACCTTATAATCTGTTCTGAATGTGGAGTTGAAGGCCATTCTTGGTGATACTGCAAAAACATAGTTTAAAGATTCATTAACTGCCAAGGGGGACACAGAACTATGGCCATGATTTGTACCAAAAAGAGAGAAATTATAAAGCGAAAAGAAACAGAGTTAAACAAAAATAATATGAACGTAAATAAAAACTCATACGCAGCAATGGCAAAAAGTGACCAACAAGGACCGTCAACTCAGATTAATTTAGATGGTACGCTCAACGTAAAAATACTTACTTGTATATTACATGCCCCTGCGATGAATATAGCTAACCTGAAAGTTGTGCAACAACAGTTAACAGCATGTTACAGGAAAACGGGCTCGAACCGATAAAATTCCCCAAAGAAGTTGACTCATCGGCCATTTTCAGAATCAAAGTCACATAAAAGACAAAACATGAGTTAATCGAAGAGGCAAAAGGAAATCAACAGGCAGACGAATCAGAAGAGATCACAATCAGCGAAGACTCAGAGACTGAAAACTCCTCCGATGACACAGAGAAAGATTTCACACGGGTTACTCGCAGAAAAGCCCAAACAAAGGACATATCTAAATCCGCAAGTAAAAGGGGTCCATGACCCAGAGATGAAATACCAGAGGGACCCTCGAATGCAGTTAACAGAGGGAGAACCCAGGAGAAACGAAAGAAGAACCAGAAAAAGAAGAAACACCGGTAACTTAACAGATAGGACAAACTAAACGGAAAACGAATAAACGAACGGAAATGGACAATTGGATTATAGATATTAAGAAACTAAAAATATTACAAATTAACACATGCGGATGGAAAGACAAGGAAATTATATACAGAAACTTATTCAGGAAGATTGACCCAGATATTATACTAATATCAGAATATGGAAGAAACAGAAAACGAGAAATTAAAGATATGGAACTACAATGTTTTTAACACAAATCCTTCAGGAGAAACACACGATGGAGCGGCAATAGCGGTCAAGCAAGGATTAGTAGATGCATATTTAGCTATAGAAATTAGAATGGAATTAAGCAACATCATTGTTGCAACTGGATACCAGCCACCTATGTACCCCCAATTACCGGTACAAAACTTTATTAAACTCTTCAACTATAGGATACCGGTCATTTTGATGGGCGATTTAAACACCCATTGCGGGGCTTCTGGGTACAGAAATACAAACAGAGTGGAAAACAACTTAACATGCTTATCAATAGACGTATACTGCAAAGACTGTGACTTAATACACCTACATACTTACGAAGAGATTACGCAACAAAACCGGATATCTGCCTGGCTAACTTCAACCTGTCCTTTAACTATTTTATGGAACTAGTTAACGTTCCTTGTAGTGATCACACTGCGACTCTAATGTACATAAACTAGAATAATATACAAATCCCTTCGAAGAAATGGAAGGCGTACCATAGAGCGGATTGGGATAAGTACAAATACTTACTTCAGACGTACGTGCCCAGCCCGCTCGGGGAAGCCACTCTAGAGGAAATCGACGGAGAGTTGGATAGGATTAGAGAAGAAATTAGAAGGGCAGAGAAGGGGGGCCGTCCCCATTAACCCGTTCCACACCATTAAACAATTTAGTTGGACACCAGAAATGGTGGGTTTGAGAAAGGAGATCGTCCAGGCAGCATAACATATAAGAAGATTCGGAACATCAGGGAAGCATACAACGCATTAAGGAGACAGAAAAGAGATTTAATAGCATTAATTTATGAGAAACAGAAAGAGAAATGGGATCAATACATCGAAAAAATAGATGTGGAAACATCACCAAGGGAATTTCGGAAACATATCAACATATTAAAGACTCAGACAACAAGGGATAAAATGAAAATTAAGGATGCAGGGAACAACATTTTAGAAGATGTGGAAGAAATAGAGGCATTACATACAGAGCACTGGAGAAATGTATTCAAAATTAGTGAAGAAGAGAATGAGGACTATGACATTGATTTCGAACATCAGATCGTGGACGAACTCAACGGATAGATCGAACGGACATACCCCTTCCACTTTGTCGAGGAAAGGAGAAACAACAACGACGGAATAGACGCAATCATTACATCTGAGGAATTAAAAGAAACCATAAAGAACTTCCGACAGAAATCCCCAGGCAGATCGGGACTCACCAGATTAAATTACACCGAAGCACCCCCCGAACATACTGGAGTGAGTGAGAAACGTCTTCACTGCATCTTTGAACACCGGATACTTTCCTGATGAACTGAAAGTGGCGAAGATGATATTTATACCCAAGGCGGGAAAACCCCAGATCAAGTGAGTAACTACCGCCCCGTCTCGCTGCTAGATTTCATCGGTAAGATATTGGAAAAAATAATAAATAACAGACTGCCCAAATTCCTAGATGATAATAGCCGAAGAAACAGATGCCAATTTGGCTTCAGGAAAAACAGAAGCTCGGAGATATGGCCCTTGGATTAATCCTTGAAAAGATAGCGAAAGCAAAGAGAGAAAAAATGAGCGTAGACATCGTATGCCGGGACGTGTCCAAGGCATTCGACAAAGTATGGCAGAGGGGTATGCAACTCAAGATACTCAGATTAGGAATGAACAACAAGATCGAAAGGATTTTATGTGATTATGTAATGGAGAGACGTGCTTATGTGGAAATATGATGACATCAGGGTAAAATATTTGAGCTCGTTGCGGGTTTGCCCCAAGGCGGATGTATGAGTCCGTCTCTCTATTCAATCTACACAGCAGATGTAACACTACCAAGAAATGGAGGCTGCTCGAACATCCAATTTGCCGATGACGTCACTCAAATCATACTTTGCCCCTGCAGGAACGGCCCAATGCAAGCTAGGATGACTGCAGAAGAGATAAGAAGTATTAATAGATACGAAGAAAAATGGAAAATTAAAACCAACAGGGATAAATTTAAAATGGTACCCGTGTACAGGACAAAGAATGTAAGGTACTTGGACTAACCATTACGAAATCAGGTTATAAAAAGCACGTAACTGAGAGGGTAAATCGAGCGAAGAGCGGCCTGGCATTACTGTACAAGTTAGTTTACATAAGCATGAAAAACCAGAGAAAAATTTATCAAGCCATAGTACAATCCGCGATTATTTATCCAACCATCACGATGTACACGATCTCGAAAAGTAACCTATTAAGACTCCAAAAAGCCCCAAACAAAGCTATCTACTTAATAACAAACACCAGAAGAGGAGAAATAAGAAGATTACGAGACCTGCATAGGGAGGCCAGGATAAAGCCACTTAACAGAATAATTGCAAAAAGAGCAAGGAAAGTCTTAGAAAAGACAAAGAATGAAGTAGGAGTTGAATTAACCAACCAAATTGCCCAGAGAGAAGGATGGAGATCACACAGCTTATTCCCAAGTTTCCCAAGAATAGATGAGGGGGGGGGGAGAAGAAGACGAAGAAGAAATCTACACCTAGAGAAAGAGATTAATACTCGACGACGACTAAGAGTAATTAGTTAACCGAAGCAAACCAGAGAATAGCATGTAGCCAATTATAACTAGGATAGGAATAGGAAAGAATAGATAGAGAGACAGAAACCTACACCAGTTTTTAGTAAGAATATTTACTAATAACGGTTGGAACGCCTCATAAATACCAATACTACTTTATAACTTTATCACGCTAGCTATACTATCTAAACTGGACAGAGATAAGCCTGACCTCCAGGTAATTAGCATCTCTTTGCAAACCTCTTACTTCCTTCAGCCTTCTGCATCTATTCGTTTTTTACTATCATATTCTCACACGGAACTCACGGTGATACGTGGGACAGGGGTCACAACAAACTGTTATAGTTATAGTTAGAGAAAAGAGACACATCGTGGTTCGGATTCCACGTTAAGCTGTAGGCCCCATGACTAACTAAGTCCACTTTTGTCTCCTACTATTTTCTTCGCTGTCCTATCCTAAAATAATTCTTCTTCCTCTCCCTCTCACTCCTAACCGCCGTACTCACAGTGCTTGGAGCCTACTTTGGCTCTAGACAGTGTAGCTATGGGGGTCTATAAAGGAGTACCAAGCCTCCTCCCCTCCCTCCTTGGCCGCTCCATGAACGCCAAGGGGGGTGGGGGGAGGGTCGGAAGAGCTATTCTTTGTCTCCCACCTCTCTTTTCATTTCATTTATTTCTGACTATTTGTCACTCCAATCTAGTTCTCTGGCAAAGGAACCAAAGGTGAATGGGAGTTTGTAAACGTGTTTCTTATAATCGCAGTCAACTCGGAGACGCCGAGATGTCGGGAGTATGGTTTCCGTCTGAAGTTGCACGTCAATTGCCGGTTTCTTCATTTGAATAATGACGGCTTCGGCCATCCGCAATCTTCTGCGGTTTTGGAGTCTCAGGATGATGGAGGTGTCCTTATTCAGTTTTTCACGGGTTAGGGTAGTGTCATGAGAGTGGACGTGTTTTTTAATCGCACCATCTTGAAGGTGAGCTGTCAGTCGCCTTGACGGATATATCTGCGTTTCCCTGCCCTCCTTTAGATACAGGAGGCAAGGCCCGGCGGAATTTCCTTCGACGCTTCTCACTGAGAACTGTGCGATTTCGGCAAGTCATACCATGGACGGTATCATTTCGAGATGAATCCACGAGAGTCAGAAAAGCCCCCCACCCCCCTGAAAAATTCTTTTATTTCCCTGGCTCATCATAGCGATATGAGGTGCTAAACCCTCCCCATCCCTGCCCCGCCGTGACTTTGCTCCGTGAATATGACTCTACACATAGAGCTCTGTTGCAACTATGCCTTTCTACTTAGAAAGGGGATAATTGCAAACTTTGGAAAAAGGAGGTCTCGGGCTTAGCCCGCTGCGGAACCCAAAGGAATAAGCAAACCTGGATTGGGACTCAGTTACCAACGCAGGGAGGATTAATACCCTACCATCCGGTACCGTTCAAGACCACAGAAGGAGATACCACCGTCTCTTTGAGAAGTCGGACGTAACTGAGAAATACCCAAAACCTAATAGAGGGGGCGACACCCAGACTGGAGTCAGTTGATTCGGGCTTCAGTCATCATTAAGTCCACCATGTTTTTACACTCTCTGAGGAGCCCAACTAGGTCCATACTCACTCACTAATCATCATCACATCCGAGTCATTTTAACGGGGTCCTTATCGGCGGGGCGGGGGACCTCCTATAAAGAAAGTTTTAAAAAGCGACCCTCACCATGGTACACAACAATACAACCACACTCACACTCCTACACAAAACAGAAAAAAACACCCACTACTAACAATGAACACACTTCTCAACTTAGCCGCTACACATGACACCCCCATCACAAAGATAATAAAAACCCACACAGGCCACAAACTCGTCTTCCGATCACAAGAGGACGCAGTCAAGTTCCACGAACTTGCGGCTGACACACTCGTCGCACAAGACCTTCACACAAAAGTAGCCAACAGTGTACACAAGAAACACCAAATACGAGTTCTCAAGACCAAACCCCTATGGTTGGCTTTCTCCATCGATGACCTCCGCACACACCTCAGACAGAAGTATGGGGAGGAGGTCATCAGAGACTTCTATTACAAACGTACAAAACAATGGGCAGTAATTATACTGTCCGACGAACAAAACAAAACACTGCTGCTAGACCAAGGCATCAAGGTCTGCGGCACACTAGCACATCCACATAACATCGAGCTACAGCTAAATATAAAACCCACACAGTGCCACCGGTGTTACAAAACTAGACACGAGACACGAAACTGCCAAGCAGACCTGGTCTGTTCAAGGCGTAGTGGATTGGGGCACCACTACACCACCTGCACAGCCACTTCACCCCTCTGCAAAAACTGCGGCGTCGACCATGTCGCTGTCAAGCCTAAAGGCCATTAGCTAAATAAGGCCCGCTCTGGCGCCGTAGCGGCAATACGGCGTCCACACCACAACGACACACTCCGACCCCGCCCCTCCTTCCCTCACAAGAACATTCGCTGCTGCTGCCGGTGCAACGCTGTCCACGCCGGACCCCTGTCCTACCCCAGACACACCCTACCCCAGCAGCAATCCAGACTCACCCACATGTTCTGACACCCACCCCCACCCAAACACCCTACACTCAGAGACCCCCACTACTTCCGACACCCACCTCTACCCCACACCACACACCCAACGACACCACACACTTAAAGCTACACCTGGCCGCCTTTCTCTCAACGGTGGCAAACGACATGGTGAGGGGGGACGCGAGACTATACGCAAACATACTCAATACACTGTTTGTCTCGCTGGTCTAGACAAGATCACCTTCCCCGATAAGGTGTTCGCTCTAATCGACGAGCATACACAGGAGACCCACACTCCTTCCCACCCCGGTGGGCACGAACACCTTCCGCCATGGGCCTACTGCTTCCTCACACCCCGCCCCTACCTTCACCACGCTTCTGCCTCCCCCCCTTATGTACCTGCCCCTTTCGCCACTGTACCCTCCTTACCTGCCCATTTACCCACTGCTCCCACCTCTCTTCCTACCGCCTCCTCTCCTCCCTCCATAGCTACTTCTCCTTCCTCCTCTATATCTAAACTCCCTCCTACCACCAGCACTCCTCCTTCTGCAGCCTCAACTCCCCCCTATTGCCCCCCCCCCATCCTACCCTCCCCCCTCTGACAGCCTCCAACCCCACTCCCACTTATACCACAAGCGCCACCTCCTCCACCTTCCCCACGCCCGCTACACCATCCATATCACTCCGCATTCAACAAAAAACTCCACCACGACCCATCCCTCCTTCCCCGTCACACATGGCCACGCGTAAAACCGACCAACCCTCTCTCTCCCGACACCCCTCCCTCTCATAATCTGCACCTCCACTACTATCTCTAGCCCCCCCATCTCCTAGCTTCACTCTCTCCTCCTCTGCTCCTAACTCCCCCCTCCTAGACTCTACTCTCTCACCACTCTCCTACTATCTCTAACCCTCCTTCCACAGTACACACTCGCCCCTCTACCACGGCCTTCCCACCCAATAACACCACTGACAACCTCTCCACTCCCATGAAACCACAGCCGACACGTGTGAAGGTACTCGCTCCCCACGCTTCCTGTGAAATGACAAAGGAGAGGGGAACGGTCCCGGCTAAATCAGCCTCACGCGCACTCCGCCAACGTCAATAGGTCACATCAACATAATAGAATTAAACGTACGTAGTTGGCACGGTATTCACCATACTGTTGCCAACTGGGTCCTAAACACACAAAGACCTGACATAATACTCTTGAACTCGACCAGTCTACACCCTCCCAACAACAGACTCCGCATTGCAAGCTACCACACATATCTAACTCCACAAGCGCTGCACCTAGGATCAGCGATCCTAATTAAGAGCTCTATACACCACTCCATCATTCAAACACATGATGACTCTTTTCTAGCCTGCAAGGTACAGACAAGTTCCGGCCCCATCCTAGTAGCCACCTACTACAGACCACCACTGCTACAATTAAATATAGAAGTCCCACTGCGCGCTCTATCAAACCACAATCTTCTTATCTTCTTTGCGGGGGACTTCAACGCTTTCCACCCAACGCTACTTTCTAACACTACGAATGATGCAGGAAGGTACCTGGCCGGTTCCCTGCCGCGTTATCGCTGCGAGCACATCGGCCCGGCTTTCTCCACATTCTTCAGTACTCGCGTAGTTACCACGTCTCCGGACGTAGTCTTCCGCAACAACCGCACTACACGCTTCTACACTCACATCTCACCGGGTCCTCACGTACTCTCGGACCACATACTGATATGCCTTATCATATCCATATCTCCCATACTCATACCCACACCACCTCTCTTCGACTTCCAAAACACGAACTGAGAAGAGTTCAAAAGACACATAACAAAAACCACGCCACAAAACCTCGATCTGGACTACACCAATCCAGATATGTTAGACAACCACTGGTGCTCTATCTTGAACACTATAACCGCAGCACGTGACCTACACACACCACACAAAACCTACACATGCATAAAACACTTCACATATTCCATACACACTCAGAGGCTTATCACACAGTACAACAATCACTACACCAGAGGCCCACGACAACACAACATCACTCACCTACGTGCCCGCATCCTACAGTGCGTGCAACTAAATAGGAACCGACAGTGGCGAGAGGTCGTCCGCATCGTGGACGACACTCGTTGCACTGACCCCTCCTCCTTCTGGCGGCGCGTAAAAAGGGTGCTAAGCACCGATCCACCTAAATTCATCATCTTCCAAGTAAATAACCAAACACTCACAGACACCAACGTCATCCTCGACGCATTTAGGTCCTACTGGGGCACAGTACACACACAAACAACCCACCCAAACCACACGCGCAAGCGCACTTCCAGGAACTCCAGGAGTGGTGTCGGGCCCACGCTGAGAAGCTAAGGCCCACCCCCCTGATAAGAATGCAGCTGCTCGACTACACATCTACACTGACCACTCCCATCACCGTCGAGGAAACAAAATACTACATTTAAATAACACCAAAACGCGCACCTGGCCCCTCCGGACTACCAGCCGCATTAATACACAACCTCCCCGCAAACATATACCCTATACTTACACACCTATTAAACGCCTTACTAGCCTCAGGCCACTTCCCTAAACTATTTAAAGTCTCTCACAACATACTTCTCCACAAAATAAACAAAGACTCCAAACACCCAAACAATTACAGACCTATTGCTCTATTAGAGCACCTAGGCAAAATACTCGAACGTATGATCAGCTGCCGCCTACGGGACTACTTGTAAAAGACGGACTGGTTCTCCCCCCACCAATGTGGGTTCAGGAGGGGCTGGTCCACTCAGGTAGCTGTGACCATGGTTCACGACAGAATACAAAAACAAAACAAAACACCAGGTACGACAAAAGACACTCTCCATCAGCAAGGACGTGAAGAAGGCCTTTGGTAAGGTGTGGCACGAGGAACTCCGTTGCAAATTCGCTGACAATACAGAGTTACCTCTCTGCATCAAAAGGCTCCTCTTGCTCTACCTCACTGAACGGAGATACCACATATAATACAATATTACCTTATCACAACCTTTCACACCACGCTCAGGCATTCCCCACACTTTACATCATGTACACAAACGACACCCCACGCCCACCCAAGAACTGCCGATGACGAGACCATTCTCGTCAGCGGCCGCGGACCAGACGAGATCGCGCATCACGCACAAATAATACTAGACTAAAAGACAGAATACGAGGACAAATGACTGATTGCCTGAATCCTCAGAAGACACAGATGACACTCTTCGGCACAAGAGATCACTACATGCATAACCTACAAATTTTATCACACACACCAGACAGGAACCACCTAAGCCCATCATGACTCCACTACACACAACATACCAAAATCCTAGGGGTAACTTTTGACAAGTCACTTAGGTTTCAATATATACCAGGACATAATACAAGCAAGAGCCGCACGCACAAACAAAATGCTGTGCAGGTTCTACCCTGCGGGCAACCTGCAGTTACACCTATATAAAACACTTGTGAGACCTCTTCTCACATGCGCGCCACTGTCACTCGTAGCTGGGAGTGTCACGTGGTAGAAGAAGGCTCAGCGCAATCAGAAATCTGCTCTGAAGCGCGCTTGCCACTCTCCCTTGTACGCGAGAATGTCTACAGTACACGCCAACAACAAATTAGCACCTCTCAACATATACGCTCACACTAGACTCACAAAAAACTCGGAAAACTCTCCAGAGACCCCATATACACCACACTACACGCAAGAAGGTATGTTGCGATGGCACTGCGATACCCCGCAGCTCATGACCACCCGCAACCCATAATGTTCTACGCATAAGTTAAGAGCATCATGAATAACGCGTTTCCGACTATGCAGTCACGGTCTCCTTCCTGAATAATTCCCAACCGTCGTCCAGTCACGAACACCCCGAGATTCACCCAACTACCCCACGCATTGGTGTCTAGCCACCGACCTATCAACTCTTCCTATCCCTTTTCAAGTTATTTCCGTACCCTTTTCCTCTACGACTACCTGATCACCTGTGTATACAGTTATCATTCTCTGTTCTTTCTATATACATTATTATCATTGTCTGACTATTTATCGCTCCGATCTAGTTCTCTGGCAAAGGAGAATGAAGTTTGAAAACGTGCCTCTTTTAACGGCGTCCAACTCGGAGACGCCGAGATGTCGGGAGGATAGTTTCCGGCTGAAGTTGCACGTTAATTGCCGGTTTCTACATTTGAATAATGACGGCTTCGGCCATCTGCAATCTTCTGCGGTTTTGGAGTCTCAGGATGATAGAGGTGTCCTTATTCAGTTTTTCACGGGTTAGGGTAGTGCCATGAGAGTGGGCGGGTTTTTTAATCGCGCCATCATGAAGGTGAGTTTTCAGTCGCCTTGAAAGAGTTGTGTAAGTTACGCCAATTTACTTTGAATTGCGGTGTTCGCAGTCACTGTCTTTGCACGAATATTCGTACACGACGTTAGTCTCCTGGAGTTCGCTCGTCGGAGGGAGACAGCTGTTCTTCATGATGCAACTACTTGTTTTCTTGGTCTTGTAGTATATAATTAGATATATATCCGTATTAGGGTCGGTTGAGGTCACGTTACGATGGAGAATGGCTTTGAGAGCCTTTTCGTCTTCACGATAGCCAGTGTTCATATTGGCCTTGTAATAAAAGTCGATATTATTCTTCTTTGAAATAGACCAGACGCCAAGACCAACAGCCAAGTTCATTTTCTCTTTCAGGGTAGCGTCGATGGATTCTTGTGGGTAGCCGTTGTTAACGAGAACTCGGGAAACCCTCTTAAGTTCGAGATCAACAGCCTCCCACGAGGATCAATGAGAAATTGCCCTGTTAACTAAGGCCTGGGGAATTTGCGGATAAACGATTGGCAGAATGCCGAACAAAATTAGCAGAATTGCGAATTGAGGACTAACAAAAAATTAGGAGGTGCCCGCCGGTGCAAATAGATATAATTGTTTAAAATGGCAAGAAAATTCAGGGAAAATGGCAGGAAATTTCAGAGAAAATGTCATTATCTCTGAAAAGATGGGAAAAAGTTCTGCTTAGTGAATAGTGTAAAGGTGAATGGGAGTTTGTAAACGTGTTTCTTATAATCGCAGTCAACTCGGAGACGCCGAGATGTCGGGAGTATGGTTTCCGTCTGAAGTTGCACGTCAATTGCCGGTTTCTTCATTTGAATAATGACGGCTTCGGCCATCCGCAATCTTCTGCGGTTTTGGAGTCTCAGGATGATGGAGGTGTCCTTATTCAGTTTTTCACGGGTTAGGGTAGTGTCATGAGAGTGGACGTGTTTTTTAATCGCACCATCTTGAAGGTGAGCTGTCAGTCGCCTTGACGGATATCTCTGCGTTTCCCTGCCCTCCTTTAGATACAGGAGGCAAGGCCCGGCGGAATTTCCTTCGACGCTTCTCACTGAGAACTGTGCGATTTCGGCAAGTCATACCATGGACGGTATCATTTCGAGATGAATCCACGAGAGTCAGAAAAGCCCCCCACCCCCCTGAAAAATTCTTTTATTTCCCTGGCTCATCATAGCGATATGAGGTGCTAAACCCTCCCCATCCCTGCCCCGCCGTGACTTTGCTCCGTGAATATGACTCTACACATAGAGCTCTGTTGCAACTATGCCTTTCTACTTAGAAAGGGGATAATTGCAAACTTTGGAAAAAGGAGGTCTCGGGCTTAGCCCGCTGCGGAACCCAAAGGAATAAGCAAACCTGGATTGGGACTCAGTTACCAACGCAGGGAGGATTAATACCCTACCATCCGGTACCGTTCAAGACCACAGAAGGAGATACCACCGTCTCTTTGAGAAGTCAGACGTAACTGAGAAATACCCAAAACCTAATAGAGGGGGCGACACCCAGACTGGAGTCAGTTGATTCGGGCTTCAGTCATCATTAAGTCCACCATGTTTTTACACTCTCTGAGGAGCCCAACTAGGTCCATACTCACTCACTAATCATCATCACATCCGAGTCATTTTAACGGGGTCCTTATCGGCGGGGCGGGGGACCTCCTATAAAGAAAGTTTTAAAAAGCGACCCTCACCATGGTACACAACAATACAACCACACTCACACTCCTACACAAAACAGAAAAAAACACCCACTACTAACAATGAACACACTTCTCAACTTAGCCGCTACACATGACACCCCCATCACAAAGATAATAAAAACCCACACAGGCCACAAACTCGTCTTCCGATCACAAGAGGACGCAGTCAAGTTCCACGAACTTGCGGCTGACACACTCGTCGCACAAGACCTTCACACAAAAGTAGCCAACAGTGTACACAAGAAACACCAAATACGAGTTCTCAAGACCAAACCCCTATGGTTGGCTTTCTCCATCGATGACCTCCGCACACACCTCAGACAGAAGTATGGGGAGGAGGTCATCAGAGACTTCTATTACAAACGTACAAAACAATGGGCAGTAATTATACTGTCCGACGAACAAAACAAAACACTGCTGCTAGACCAAGGCATCAAGGTCTGCGGCACACTAGCACATCCACATAACATCGAGCTACAGCTAAATATAAAACCCACACAGTGCCACCGGTGTTACAAAACTAGACACGAGACACGAAACTGCCAAGCAGACCTGGTCTGTTCAAGGCGTAGTGGATTGGGGCACCACTACACCACCTGCACAGCCACTTCACCCCTCTGCAAAAACTGCGGCGTCGACCATGTCGCTGTCAAGCCTAAAGGCCATTAGCTAAATAAGGCCCGCTCTGGCGCCGTAGCGGCAATACGGCGTCCACACCACAACGACACACTCCGACCCCGCCCCTCCTTCCCTCACAAGAACATTCGCTGCTGCTGCCATAATGTTCTACGCATAAGTTAAGAGCATCATGAATAACGCGTTTCCGACTATGCAGTCACGGTCTCCTTCCTGAATAATTCCCAACCGTCGTCCAATCACGAACACCCCGAGATTCACCCAACTACCCCACGCATTGGTGTCTAGCCACCGACCTATCAACTCTTCCTATCCCTTTTCAAGTTATTTCCGTACCCTTTTCTTCTACGACTACCTGATCACCTGTGTATACAGTTATCATTCTCTGTTCTTTCTATATACATTATTATCATTGTCTGACTATTTATCGCTCCGATCTAGTTCTCTGGCAAAGGAGAATGAAGTTTGAAAACGTGCCTCTTTTAACGGCGTCCAACTCGGAGACGCCGAGATGTCGGGAGGATAGTTTCCGGCTGAAGTTGCACGTTAATTGCCGGTTTCTACATTTGAATAATGACGGCTTCGGCCATCTGCAATCTTCTGCGGTTTTGGAGTCTCAGGATGATAGAGGTGTCCTTATTCAGTTTTTCACGGGTTAGGGTAGTGCCATGAGAGTGGGCGGGTTTTTTAATCGCGCCATCATGAAGGTGAGTTTTCAGTCGCCTTGAAAGAGTTGTGTAAGTTACGCCAATTTACTTTGAATTGCGGTGTTCGCAGTCACTGTCTTTGCACGAATATTCGTACACGACGTTAGTCTCCTGGAGTTCGCTCGTCGGAGGGAGACAGCTGTTCTTCATGATGCAACTACTTGTTTTCTTGGTCTTGTAGTATATAATTAGATATATATCCGTATTAGGGTCGGTTGAGGTCACGTTACGATGGAGAATGGCTTTGAGAGCCTTTTCGTCTTCACGATAGCCAGTGTTCATATTGGCCTTGTAATAAAAGTCGATATTATTCTTCTTTGAAATAGACCAGACGCCAAGACCAACAGCCAAGTTCATTTTCTCTTTCAGGGTAGCGTCGATGGATTCTTGTGGGTAGCCGTTGTTAACGAGAACTCGGGAAACCCTCTTAAGTTCGAGATCAACAGCCTCCCACGAGGATCAATGAGAAATTGCCCTGTTAACTAAGGCCTGGGGAATTTGCGGATAAACGATTGGCAGAATGCCGAACAAAATTAGCAGAATTGCGAATTGAGGACTAACAAAAAATTAGGAGGTGCCCGCCGGTGCAAATAGATATAATTGTTTAAAATGGCAGGAAAAGTATGGCAGTGATGTACAACACTTTGACTGTCCCCAAGAATATAAAAACTCTGGTGTATTTTGGAGTATCAAGTAAGGGACCACTTTCCGCCTGTCATTATCTCTGAAAAGATGGGAAAAAGTTCTGCTTAGTGAATAGTGTAAAATTCTCATAGGCAATGTTCAAATCTTTTATGACTATTCTTAGACGTATTAAAATAGTTATTGCTGCCAAAGGAGGGCCAACTTAATAATAATTAATAAAAAAAATATTTAATTAATTATTTTGTCCAACCTTATAACTTTTTATCGTATTTCATTCTTAACTTATCGCCGTTCTTTATGTTGAGTTGTTTGAGCCTTGAATTCAAACGTTGACTTTATCATTTATATTATTTTTTGTAATTGTAACTCTAGAATTACAATCTTGTTTTCAACTTTATATTTATGAAGAGGTGAGGCTCCTAGGTATAAATATACCCCTCCTTATATATAAAGCATTCCCAATACAAAATGTGAAAAATCTTTGTTTTCATCAGATCCGTTAAATCGTCTTCATCTTGATACAGTTATTTTTAATCATTTTAGTTTGCATTTCTCATTTTTACATTGCAACGAATCTTTTTGAAGGTGAGGGAGATTCATCTATCTAGCCATATTCCTTTTAAACTACGTCTATGCCGTTGTTCCCGAGACTAGTCGGTGCTCTGGCTGTTACAGGTACCCTGTAATAGCAACACCAATGTGAAATGACCTACACCGATGTAAATGTGCCCCCTCTGCGTGAAAATTGAATACACTCAATATCCCGTTAGAAAGTGTGGCTAAACAACCTTCACCTGTAATATAGCCGCATAACTCCATGCCATCCTGTGTGCCCTGGACAACATCAACCTTATAACAACTGACAAGGTAGTAATCTACACTGACTCCTAAAATAGTCTGGCACTAATTATTAATAGGCTCACCCGCACCTACACTACCCTGGTTCACAAGATACAGGCACAACTACACCACCTTAAAAAAGGAGGACGGCAGATCACACTGTAATGGATTCCATCACATGTTAGAATTCAGGGAAGCGAAATTGTTAATCAAGCCACAAGGGAAGCGGTTCCAGACACAGAGGAACCTCTCCAACATGAATACCTTGATGCCCGAACTCTTACCAGGAAAGAGATAAAAAAGAAGTGGGTCACCGAACTTAGACTTGTGCTACAAGACACCAGCCTTGGACAAATCCGCAGCGACACCTCCCCTGCACCGTGAAGCCGCCACAAGCACCGTCGCCTGGATGTGACCCTATTCCACCTGAAGACTGGACACTGTGGCCTGAACAGGCACAGGTACAAACTTCGCTTGACAGACTCCCCATACTGCAGGTGGTGCCAGAATCAGGAGGAGACAGTGAAACACTACCTGCTACATTGCCATCGCTTCTACAGCCTCCGTATCACACTGAGGGCCCTCCTATCAAGCCTGGGAATCCGTCAGCTAACTTTGGTAATCCTGCTAGATGGAGCAGGTTTTGACCCCCCCATCCGTCAACAAATCCTCAATGAGAGAGCAAAATTCATCACCAACAGTGGACAGCTCTCACGAATATGAGCAATAAACTTAGGGCACAACTATTTCTAATTAAGTACCATCTAAAATAACTTGACCAAGTAACCTACATTCAACAAACTACTTGCAGCAGGGCTCATGTGACTACTATCCAAGCAGTCCAAATCAACAACAACAACAACCTTCACCTGAACAATCTCTTCATGTCAAACAAATTGAAGAAGAACAAGAGTTTATTCATCTATCATTTCATTTTATAGGCTGTTTCAGCTTCAGTATACTTTATATGGAAAACTAAATACCAGTGAAAAGAAAGTGTGCTTTATTTTTTGCCTACTCATAAAGTGTTCACAAAATGTCTATAACAAGAGCAGAAAAAATATCGATTGTGGGAAGGTATGATTTGCATTTAATTTTAGTTTTGTTGAATCTTGCCCCTGAAGCTTAGCTTTGGTAAATTTCAAGAACATCGTTACCTCGGATTTTTTGACAAAATATATTTTTCTGGCATATTTAGTGGTCAGAAGTGTTAATATGATACCATATGATGTTCATTGCTGCTCCAAATAACGTGTACTTATGAGTTAGCTCAACATTTATGTGAGCATAGCTACCATGAAAGGTAAGCAGGTAAACATGAAGATTGGTGGTCCAGTAAATATGTAGATTAGCGACTTGAACGATGGGACGTACTATTTCATCCGTGTTCCAAAATGATTCATATTTTTGGAGTACATTTAAGGGGATGGCTCGTGTGGGGGTAAACACAATGGAGGGGACCACACTACGATAATCCTGAGTTTCATTAAATTGAGGGGGGGGCTTAGCCCCCCAGTATATAATCCTAATTGTTTATAGACTAATGTCCTAATGTTTACAGAGGTGAATGATTTAACCAAATCATGTCAGCACGTTTAATCGTTTTGCAAATTTTTATTGGGGTTGGGGTGGGGTCCGACTTCAGACGAATCAAACGCGTATGAATATTCCGGTAGGGGTGAACAAAAAGTTACACTTCAGATTTGGGGCGTACGGTAGATGGCGCTGTTAGTCGGTTACAATTTTGGGCTACAACATATCTCTTATGACATCAGACGGTAGCGTCAGATGTGAATAATATTGGCGTAATATTTTTTTTATATGAGTATATACTGGGGGGAGAACCCCCCCAATTGATTAAAACTCAGGATCATCGCAGGGTGGTCCCCCTGCAGTGCTTACTCCCCCACGAGCAGCTTTTTACTGGCAGAAAAAATGTAACCTAAAGACAAACAATACTAACTTTAAGCGGGTGGGTATAATTCTGCTATGGCTAGCAGAAATTTGTGGAATCGCTCTTTGATACTGGAAAATTTCTTCTTGGGGGGGGGGGGGCTGGGGGGCGCAGCCCCCCAGTATATACTCATATACCAAAAAATATTACGCCGATATTGTTCACATCTGACGCTACCGTCTGATGTCATAAGAGATATGCTGTAGCCCAAAATTGTAGCCGACTAACAGTGCCATCTACCGTGCGCCACGAATCTGAAGTGTTACCCTTACTTTTATAGGTTTCTTGATTAGTTTATGCGCCCTTAGATAATCTAAAAGTTTTTCGCGATCATACAAAGTAAAGCCGAATTTGAATAACAAAGAAGCACATGGAGAGCACGAAAACACAATAACGAAAGAAAAATTTTTCAAAACGGGTTCTTTTTATGGTAATTGTGAAGACTATGGGTAGATCGTAGGCCTAGTTTTTTGGGGCTATTTAGGGCTACTTTCCGGTGTTACTTTTTTAGAGATGAAATCGAAGAATTTTATGGCTCAAAATAATCGTTAATACTTACGCCAGACGGGTGGGTAGAGTTTACCGGCAGCAAGCCAGAATTCGGTAAGATGTTCGTATCCTTCAGATGACAAATTTGAATAGGCTGCCCATCCGTCAGATACGACTGTCATGCCCGGCAAAATCCACTTTTTTATCGCTGCGAGGAGGGTTTCTCGATTTTGATTTGCCACCGAAACAATGAAAATTCTTTGTTTCAAATTCAAACCCTCCAAAAACCCACTCCCCTTCCACTACACGGCCCATGAGCTTCGAGAAACGCAACATATTTCTCGTTGTCGGTTAAAATAGCACCGAAACGTTGAATAGGTAACGAACAAAATTCACACCAAAATGAAATTTTGACAAATGAGCGGGAAACGGCGTGGGTGGTCGTTTAAATATGAGGCGCGCGGATGGAAAAGTACTTCATCGTTCATGGAAAATTCGTGACTTTTTTTTTTACTGAAATTGACCATTTGTGTTTCTTGAACTACACATATATAGTAATAAAAACACTAATACTGAACGCATCCATTGGGAACAATAATCAAAATGAAGGTCGTAAAAAACCTGTTAAAAAAATCAAAGAAGAGAAATAAATACGGAACAGAAAAAATGAAAAAGTACTGTTTTCGTCAGAATTAAGACGTGAGACTTCATTAACAACACCGAAATATGGTTTAATCGAGCATTAAACAATGGGAAATTAAGTAACAAGTAAATAAAAAGACTAAATAATGTCAGGCATAGGGTAGGTAGGATATATAGAAAAGAAATAAGGGGGAAAAACATCTAAAATATAAGAAAAACCAAGTTTTGATCAATATAAAAAGCACAAAAAGCCTTGAAACAAATACAGCTTTCTGATTGGTCATTTATGAAACTGAATCTAGATCTGTGATTGGCCAGTGTGATAGCAGAAAAACAATGAAAAGTAGCCCAAAAAATAAACTAGAGTCGCATCTGCCCATAGTCTTCACAATTACCCTTTTTATAAGCTACGATGTTGCCAGTAAGAAGCTGTTATCATTCGCAATAAACAAAAAATATGAAAACAAAACAATAAAAGACATCAAGAAACCTTACCTAACTTAGAAAAAAACTATAAACGAGCAGAGCGCAGATATTTAGTAAATAATAGACTAAAAGGTACAAATCTCCAAAACAACAAAAAAATATAACGCAGTGATTAGTCACATCTGACGCTACTGTCTGACATCATAAGAGATATGCTATAGCCCAAAATTGTAGCCGACTAACAGCGCCATCTACCATGCGCCTCGAATCTGAAGTATTACCAAATATTTATCAAAAAACCACTTTTTTGGCCGAGTTGCTAATCTATATATTTACCGGTGGCACGCCTGAAAAAGTGTATTTTTGTGCGTGTATATTGAGTCCTAGTTCAAATATACCCGGTACCATTTTTGTACAAAAATGCCAGAAAATAACCGATGCTTCTTACTTACTTTATTGCAATGGTTATACTTCTGAAATAGCAGTGAGGAAAGCGTGGAATCTTTCTTTAATTCCCATTTTGGCTAATTTGAGCTAAAGTCCCATTCAAAGCTGATTTTTTAAAATAATGGTGATTGCTTAAGTCACATTTAGTTTTTGTACATATAAATTCATAATTATCTTTAATCTCTAATGCCTTACCACAAACTTCACAATCAATTTTAACTTTAAGCAAATTATGATAGTCCAAAAATCTTATCAACTTTTCTTGATCGAAAATAAAGCAGAAAGTTTGATAATAGACAAAGGGCAAATTAGACAGAACAAAGCCAGGTTTAAACTGAATTTGCCACATAAAAGTCATCTCCTCCACCCGAAAGGCTCTACAAAAACTAGTTCCTCTAAACAATCTAGTTAAGTATATTTAAATGTATAAAAAAGGTAATAAAAATAGTAAAATGGGAAAAAAATATATTGTCAAATAAAAATGAATACAAATGAGGATAATAAAAAGATATTAAGTGAAAAATAAAATAAAAATTCATTATTCATTCATTTCTGACATCAGACCTCCCCCCTCTTCACAGAAATGATTTGGTTAGATAAAAATGTTAGAACATTATTCTGTAAACAATTGATTATATATTCCAGACCCCCCTTCAATTAATTGAAACTCAGGATCATCGTAGGAGGGGGGGGGGTCTCCTGCAGTGTTTAAACCCCCCATGAGCAGTCCCCTTGAATTTACTCCAAAAAGGTGAAGCATATTAGAACACGCACAAAATAGTTTATGTCCCATTGTTCATGCCGCCCTTTGTAATGTTTACCAGTAAGTAATTTTGCTGAAAATAAACAAAGATGAAACTTCAGAAAACCTATGGGGGTGGTTTTTATAGTAAAAACAGTAATAATATATTCATATATGCGTTTGGTTACTGGAAGCCATGGTAATACTTCAGATTCGGGCACATGATAAGTGGCGTTGTTAGTAGGCTACAATATATCTCTTATGACGCCAGACGGTAGCCTCAGATGTGACCAATCATAGTGTTATATTTTTTTTGTTGTTTTGGGGATTTGTAACTTTTAGTCTGTATTATTTACTAAATATCTGAACCTCTGCTCATTTATAGTTTTTTCTAAGTTAGGTAAGGTTTCTTGATGTCTTTTATTGTTTTTTGTTTTGTTTTCATCTTTTTTGTTTTACTGCAAATGATAACAGCTTCTTACTGGCAACGTTGTAGCTTACAAATAGGAACCTTTTTGCAAATGTTTTTGTTTCATTATGGCGTTTTTGTGCTCTCCTTGTGTTTCTTCGCTATTCGAATTTGGCTTTATTTTGTATAACTGCGAAAAAACATTAGATTATCTAGAGGTGCATAAACTAATTAAGAAACCTATAAAAGTAAGTATTGTTTGTTATTAGGTTAGGTTTTTCTGCCAATAAAAAGCTGTTGGGGGGGAAACCCCCCCCAGTAAATTCAAGGGGACTGCTCGTGGGGGAGATATGATTGGGGGGGAACTACCCTGTGATGATCCTGAGTTTCACTCAATTTGGGGGGGGTCTCCCCCCCCCCCAGTATATATTCCTATACAAAAAAATATAACGCTGTAATTGTTCACATCTGACGCTACCGTCTGACATCATAAGACATATATTGTAGCCTATAAACAGCGCCACCTACCGTGCACCCCAAAACTGAAGTGTTACTGAAGCCATTATCAAGCTGCCTTACAGGTTTTCATGTGGGGCTTCTCCCCCCTCTTCCCGCTTTTTCCGCTCGCCCCTCTGGAACAAGTAGGTTCAAATCCAAAGACAAAACAAACACTATTTAGTGCTAGAGATATTATAATCAAGCTGCACCTGTTGCAATGCTTGACTTTAAATCATCTAATCTGCGTTTGAAAACATTCAAGTTTGGGCTGTCTACTGTCTCAGATGGCAAACTATTCCAATAATCTAACACTATTGTTGAAAAAAATATTTTCTAATATCTGACCTGCACCTCTGTTTTTTATTTTTTAAGTGGTGACCCCTAGTCCTATTACTACCTTCCAACTCAAATAACTTGCTAAAATCCAACTTATCCATCCCAGAACAGATTTATAAAGTTCAATAATATCGTTCCCTCATACATCTTCTCTCAAATGAGAACATATTTAGTACCCTCAGTCTATCTTCATATTTAAGGTGCTTCAGGGAAGGTATTATTTTTTGTTGCCCTCCTTTGTACTGACTCTAGCAGGTTGATGTCATTCTAAAATGTGGTGACCATGCTTGATACACTACTCTAAATGTGGCCTAACATATGAGTTGTTGACTTTAAGGATAACCTCTTTACTCTTTTAGCTAACATTCCTGTTAATGTATCCTAGCACCCTATTTGCTCTATTTTTTGCATCAATACACTGCTTTGAAAACTTCAGTGACCTATCTACTACTATGCCTAAGTCCTTCTCATCCTCAACTGAATTCAGCCAATGTCCATCCATTTCATAGCTAAATTCCCTATTATCCCTTCCCATGTTAATAACTTTGCATTTTTTAAGGTTAAAAGTCACCTACCACTTCTGAGCCCAAGCTAATAACTTATTTAAGTCATTCTGCACTTTAAAGCAGAATAATAAAGGGCCTAGAATGGATCCCTGAGGTATGCCACTGATAAGGTCCCTCCACTGTGACCTGACTCCATTCAGTACAACTCTGTTTCCTTTCTTTCAGCCATTCAGCTATGCAATTCAAAACTACCACATATCCCATACATTTTTAATTTGTGAACTTGTCTCCTATGTGGAACCTTATCAAAAGCTTTGCTAAAATCTAATTAAATTACATCAACATTATCTAATTGTTTATCTATATGATCCATAAAATCTAATAAATTTGTTTAACACGATCTACCTCTTCTAAACCCATGCTGAGCATCATTTATTTTCCTACCACCACTATAGATGGTCACAAATTCCCTTCTTAACTATCTTCTCAAAAGTTTTACAAACTATAGAACTTAAGCTTACGGATCTAAAGTTATTCCAGTCCTCTTTACTTCCTTTTTTAAAAATTGGCACTACATTTGCTAATTTCCAATCATTAGATATTTCTAATTGTATATGTTAAAATTACAGATTTATAGAAATTACTTAGTGAAATCTACATCTCGCCTATTTGGCCTTTTCACCAAAATACAATGGTTCGGCATTGAAATACTCCCAAGACCCTACTAAAAAAATACACAGCGCATAACAATCAATCTTAGAAAGGTGACTGATGTGCTGGAAGATTGAAAAAAGACTCATTATTGTGTGTGAACTGTTGGACACTAATAATAAAAAACCTTACAATACTTAGAACCACTGAAAGCAATGAGACTGAGCAAGATTTAATTGAATTGTCTTCCATCAGTGATTTGAGTAACATATCTTCAGTTCAAGATCTGGATAGTGATTGCTTGGTTGAAGAAAATCCTTCAACTTCAATTGAACCAGTTCTAGCACTTTTGGACCAATCACCAGTCAAAAAAAGTAAGTACTAAGATAATATATTTTATATTTCACCAGAAAGGTGTGTTTGATCTATATGGCCCATTGAATAGAATTTAAGGTACTGTATAAAATAAAATTGATAATTGGCAAGCTTTTACTTTGAAGGATTTATTCTTTAATGATGCAAATTTTGCTCTGTATAATAATTTAAATATATTCTTTTTTTATTATTTTCAGTAGGCTTGTCATTGAACCAGAAAAGGCGCAAAGCTTGTGGTAAGCTATCAAATGCCCAGAAACACTTGAAGAAGAGGCTAGAAGTCAGTTATGGTGTTCATATTAGCAAGGGGGTAAGTGATGCTTCAAAACCTGAAACAGAATCTGAAAAACATCTAGAAACATTAATGAATGAATTGAAACAGTCATTCCTGGAGAGCAAATGTCATAATCACAAACTACAAATATTGACTCTCTCCCCATACACAATTGAAAAAAAATGGCTAGTTTCTTTCAAACTACAACATATATGGCGAATAAAAGCCATTCACTAAAATCAGAATTTGGAATCCTTCCAAAGATTCCAATAATGAGCAAAGGAAAAGTCATATCTGAAGAACACAAAGATATAGTTAGAAGATTCTCTGAGTCAGATGAGGTTAGTTGTATGTGTCCTGGCACAAAGGATTGTGTGAAAGTCATCAGTGCTGAAAGTAAAAATATGACTGGTCCTTGGGAATTTAAGAGTTATTTGAAGTATATAAAAATGATAAAAAGAATCCAAAAATAGGATTTTCCACCTTTGCTAAATTACGGCTGTCATATTGTGTGCTTGCTGGTAATATTGGGACTCATTGTCTGTGTATGTACATATCAAAACCCCAAATTAGAGCTGGCTGCATTGGGAGAAAAAGGTCTCTCATACAAAGATCTTATGGATTACAGTGTCTGCAATACAGAGAGAGAGGCTTGCATGATGCAACCTTGCAAAGATTGCTCAAGAGAAGAGGGTATTCTGAACTTTCTTGATTTGCTTGACAGTGTAAAATCAGCTCCAAATGAAATGTCTTACAAGCAATGGGTGACTGTTGGCCGTTGTACAATGGTAGACAAAGTGGAGCCACTTCATGAATACTTATCATTAAGCATGAAAATATCCTGCATGGTTCATTATTATTTTGTTACACAGCAGCAATCACAGTACTTAAAATAGTTGAAAGAAACACTACCACCTCAGAGCGAGGCTGTTATATTAGGTGATTTCTCTGGAAATTATTCTTTCATTGTCCAAGATATTGCCCAAGGATTACACTGGGACAATTCACAATGTACAGTTCACCCTTTTGTCATCTATTATAGATCATCTGCAGACCAGAAACTTAACCATTTTAGTATCTGTTTCTTATCTCCATCACTAAAACACAACACTATAATGGTTTACTCACTTATAATAAAGCTTATGAACGATGTTAAATTCAGATGCCCACAACTGAAGAAGGTGTACTATTTTTCAGATGGATGTGCTGGCCAATATAAGAACAGATACAACTTCCCAAATCTCTGTTACCATGGAGAGGATTTTGGTTTGTCTTGTTGTAGCGGGCCGAAAATCTAAACTAACCCCCAATCGATCCAACCCGCTTCCTACACTATCCGGACGTGAGAAATCGAAGGAGAATGAAACGGATTGTATATACAGTCCCTTTACTTACAAAAAAAATTTACAAAATATCTACAATAGAGAGGGGCGATTATATTGGAGATCTTACCCTCTCACCAATGGATACAAAAAGAAAATCCTATATATATAAATACTATTTAATCTATCCTAATAAACATAAAAATCAAACAACCCCCAAAAAAATCCTGAATACAACAGTCAATATATAAACAACAATCAAGGCCTCACTTTATACAAAGAGGATGGAGAGATGTCCAGCCACCTGCCACTCGAGCGAGCAAAATGCCTAGGACTTACAAGTGTGGTGCCTCTGCGCTTGATGGAAGATAATGACTTTAAAAAGCTTACGTGGCTATTATAAGCCCTCCTTCATTAAGCTATACTAATGGCCTTTATTTATTAATGATAATATAGCTTTCCAGGATATAACGCTTTGTTTGTAATATAAGGATATACGAAACTAAGTCCTATCTTTCCAGAATATGAGGCCTGGAAAGAAAAAAAACAAAACATGGTAATCATTTTTATACATAAAATAAACAAAAAAAACAAACCCATTCCCATTCACACACATTCTTACAGAGGGAGGGAGAGGGTACTGAGAAAAGGGGTGGGAGAATGGCCCTTTTACACACACTCACATTCGCCCCACCACACCCCTCCTTCCTTAAGCCATTCGACCAGCCACTCACTAAACCCTTTCAATCACTCTCCACGGTACCACTTGTGCTCAATCGCACCCTTCTGCACCCATTCACACTCTTCTACTGGTCCCTGGCTACGCGTAGCAATTAGTCGGGGTTGTTCGTCAGTCGTCCTGTCAGTCTCATCGTCACTATTTATCATCTCATCAACCATACTCTTAGCCCTCATTACCAGTTCTCCCATCTCACGACAGAATTCTTTCATACTCTTCCGTTCAGAACCCTCACTCTTCATACCCCCATTCATCAGCTCCTCACTCACAGCTCTCATCCAACTCAAGGTACATTCTTGCGAAACACAGGTCATTCACATCCCCTGTATTCTCAACAGGCATACCAGAAACCCCTTCGACTGGTTCCCACCAGAAACCTGAAAAATCAGCCACTTCATCATTCACTACATCAAACTCACCCCTACTATTACCATTCATAAAACCCGAAAAATCAGCCACACTAGGTTCATTCTGCCCAAACACACTATCATTCATACTGTTCCCAAAACCAGAAAAATCAGGCACAGGCAGCTCACTCACTCGTCTACTTATACCAGCCAAATCACTCACCTGTTTACGCAAAAACTCAATCTCCCTTTCAAGATCCCCCATACCAGAAACACTCTGCTCAGACTTACTTTCATTCGTACTTGCATTCTTCCTTTCACCCTTCTTTGTACGCTTTCTACTCCTCGAAACTAAGACTAGCTCTTTCCCAGACAGATCCATACTATCACATTCAATCTCATCATCATGCACTTTACCTCTCTCTCTACACAGTCCATACACTGGATGGCTCACCAGGTAGTCAGGAGGTTCTCTCCATCTCCTTAACTGACTCTGATGAGCCCGCACTCTCTCAGTCATGCCGTCATTCAAACTCTCCAAAACATATGTCACTCCATTTTCCCAAACCCTCACAACTCTATAAGGTCCATCAAACTTCTCACTCATCTTTGATACATTCAACCTACCCTTCACTTCTTTCACCTTCAATACTTTTGTACCTAATTCAAATGAACGGAACCTTTCATGCGCCTCACGCCATACACTCTGCTCACTTTCACTCAAACGAAACCTATCTTTCACTCGCCTTTCAAAATTCATCACAAACTGACATGGGGACATTCCAGTTGCACTATGCACAGTTGAATTATACGCCCACAACACTCTCCCCAGACACACATCCCAGTCATTCACTGTCGTACTCATCATTCTCAACATCTCACACAAGGTTCTTATAGTCCGTTCAGCCAATCCATTTGAAGACGGTACATACGGAGTTGTTCTCACATGCTCCACACCATTCTCTCTCAACATTTGCTCAAACACTTCCCCTACAAATTCAGGCCCATTATCACTCAGACATCTTCTAGGCTTCCATACACACATAGGAAAAAACAACTGCTCAACCACACGCGCAACAGTCACACTCCTTTTATCTCTCACAGGCGCTGCATACACAAACTTACTTTTATGGTCAACCATCACAACCATACCAACATTCCCAGCACTCGTACGCGGCAAAGACACACAATCAATCACTACCAATTCAAACGGTTCTTTCGCATCAACTTTCAACATCGGTGGTTTCACTTGCACACCTTGCACCTTTCGCTTCTGACACCTTTCACACGTAGTTGCAACATCATTCACAACAGTTCTCAGAAACGGGTGGAACACATGCTCCTTCATACACTCCCACAGCTTAAACTTACCCATATGCCCATAATTATCATGCACAACCTTCACCAGACCAATCATACCAACTAAGGACATCACAGGTACATACATATCATCACCACCCTTCACATGCCTCACAAAATATACAACATCCATACAAACAACAAAATCCTTAGCATACCTTTTAAAATCACTTAAACACTCTGGCCATTCATTCAAATCAACACGCATCATTACACACCTCTTCAACTCACTAACAAAAGGACACATCTCTTGCATCTCTAGAATATCATCATCACTTAAAATCTCATTCTCATCATCCATGACCAACTCAATCATACCGCAAAACTTGACAACATTCTTTGCACACTCATTCAACTTCATCACCTCACATTCACCTTTCATAAGACAATCCTTATCAGCATCCAAAGACAAATCATTTAATCTCATAAAATCTACACCAAGCAAGAAACAACAAGGCATTTGCTCACCTTTCAGAATCACAAAGTCATGCTTCACATTCACACCATCACCCAAACTCACTTTCAGACTAACCTGTTCCCATGCCACTATCATGCCATTCCCTAATCCACTTATCCGTAACTTCACAGGTTTATGCTCGCAACATCTAAACTCTTCATACTTACTCAGAATATTCTCATTCACTAAAGACACTTGCGCTCCAGTATCAATCAAACCACAGAACAACCTTTCACTAACTTTCACTCTCGCTTCCATCATATCAGGTCCACCATGTTCGCAATACACAGAAGGAACAAGCACACCAACATCAGCACTGATATCCACACTGTCATCAACTCCCATATCATCACTCAACACACACTCATCTTCATCCAGACAATCATTCTTCTCTCTTATATATGAACACTTTTCAATTACCCAATTGTAGTGCACACCGCTCAAACATTGCAGATGTACCACATTAGGATTCAAACCCTTCATCTTCTCATCCTTGTACACAATCGGCCTCTCACCACCAAAGTGCACATATACAATCACTCCATACAAACGACTCACTACAATCAACACTTCCTGAAATGGCGGGACCCCTTGCATACACATCGCTCTCAATTCTTTCATGAAGTTCCGCACCTTTGCCATACCAATGCTTTCAGGCTTCCTACACACTTCATTCATTACCTCCTTCCTTAAATCATCTACACTATCGGGCACTCTCACATCTACTCCATCACTCTTCAAATCTTGCAAACCATTCCATACACTCTCAAACAAGGAATCACCACCACCCTTACTCTCTTTTCCATTCATAATTCCTTTCGGCAAATACTCAGGATCACTCACTCCACACACATTTTCATCATTCATACCAGGATACCTTGACATCAAATCAGCCACT
Source organism: Ceratothoa steindachneri (assembly GCA_963969495.1). NCBI lineage: Eukaryota > Metazoa > Arthropoda > Malacostraca > Isopoda > Cymothoidae > Ceratothoa > Ceratothoa steindachneri. Next base: position 35,134,292 of record OZ018330.1, on the reverse strand, counting down.
CCATTCCGTTCACCAGGCACATACTCAATCACATAGTCAAAGTCACTCAAATCTTCCAAAGTCCTTGCAATCCTACTATCAGCCCACTTCATACGCTGCAAATACACAAGATGGATGTGCTGGCCAATATAAGAACAGATACAACTTCACAAATCTCTGTTACCATGGAGAGGATTTTGGTTTGTCTTGTGAATGGCAGTTCTTTGCTACATCCCATGGCAAAAATGCATGTGATGGGATTGGGAGATCAGTGAAGAGAGCTACTGCTCGTGCCAGTTTGCAGAGAACTACAGAGAGGCAAATTCTTACACCAGAAGACATATTTCAGTTTTGTGAAGAAAACTTGAGCAAGACAATAAAATTTTGTAACTACATCTGATTTGAAAGATGCAGAACAACGGTTAGAACATTGATTCAATGCCAGTAGGGCTATTCTGGGAACTCAGAAATATCATAGATTTGTTCCAATAAACAAGGAAGAACTGATGGTGTATCTCATTTCAAGTGGCATTGGAGAAAAGAAAAGAATAAGGAAAAGTCCTATTACTAATGAACCTGCAATGGTTCATAACCTAAAATGTGTCAAACCAGGAGAGTATATTAGCTGCATTTATGAGGGGCAAGTTTGGTATGGAATTGTGGAGGAATATTGTGAGGAGTTTGATGATTACACAGTGAACTTTTTACATCCATCTGGGTCATCAGGGGCAAGTGCATATCATTATCCATCAAATAAGGATTCATAGTGCACTGCCAGGACATACACTAAGAGGAGGCAGCAAAATTAAATATATTTTTCCTCAAAGAAATTGATGAAAGTATCGAATCTGCCAAAGTTGTATTATGTTAACAGGTCTTCCCTATCATTATTGTAATTTTGTCATTGACAATTATCAGTGAAATATCATTTTTTTTATTCTTGGAGATTTAGGTCAAGTCAAACTGATAGCTAAAATAAATTCCTAAATTGACTTGTAATTTATAAATATGATGTCAACTTAAATTAGTTACATGAAAAGTAATAGCATAAACAACCTTTGACCCTTTTTTTTATATTAAAAAAAATTATAATTTCAATTTCTAAAAGTCACTTTAAGAGCTTAAGTGTGAAAAATCTGTAGAATTGATGGACAGCTTAAAAGTATAGTGCTCACTTATGTGTTAATTACTTGAAAAATACTAGCATAAACAAACTTTTTTTTTTGTACTGATTCTAATAAGCCAAAGCATATGCCTTCATTTTTCTCATTTATAAAATTTTTTCAATTTTGAAACCCCACTTGTATATATTTTTTTATTTTTCAACCTAGAGTTCTAAAACTTTCATATTTGGATTCCTTGTCTTTTTCTGATTATAAATATATATACTTTTATATAATTATGACCATTATTACCCTAATTATGGGTCACCAAATGTTAGTGACCTCAAAATGCCCGGGGGCATATCTCCTGAACCATTGGTTGGATTGACCTTAAAATTTCAGAAATGGGTTTAGGACCCCAAAACTTTCTATAAACCAAATTTCAGCAAAATCTCAGTGCGTTAATTTGCAATTTTTCTGGTTGATCTCACAGAGAATGCCCCAAGAACCACCTTGGTTATTGTATATTTGCAAGCCGTTTTCGGCATTTGTAGCTTTTATATGAGAACTGCCCAGTATTTTCACGCACTACTATGCCTTAAAAACATACATTACACATCAAAACATTTAAGTTTAATATGATTGATGCCTCACAGCAGGGATTTAGGCAATTATATCTGCTTTATTATCATATTTCTTTTATATATTGGGCTATTTTTCAAGTTCTAATTAATATACCTCATTTCAGTGGCCTTATTGGAAGGAGTTTTGCTATGCTGTTTGCCAGTGCAGGTTACAGAGTATGTATTTATGATGTGGAAAAAAATAAGGTAGGTTTATGAATATATTCTCAACTTATTGAGTAAAATTTTGGTGGTTGATTACCACAGTTTGATTTGAAGTACCTAGACCAACCAGCCTTTTTAATAATCATAATTTTTACTCTCTGCCTCGTGTTAATATCCATTCGCAATGTTTTTCAATTTGGATATTCTTTGATTGAAACTGCCTATGTAAAGTATACTTCACCATGGCCTAACCAACTATTTTATTAAAAGCTTAGATAATTTAAGCGTTTTAGTTATTTTCTACCCTTTAACTCAGTAGTTATTTAAGTGAATAAGCAATTTTATAGAATGTTGTTTTATTGTGATAATGAGCAAAAACAACTTTTTATATAATTACTTCAAGGATGATATACAAAATGCTACAAATCTAATCAAAATTTGTATATAAATCTACTTTTTTGTCAGATAATATATATAAATTGATTGGAGTAGATGAAGAAATAAAAATAATGTACTAGAGTAGTTAAAGGATGAATACATTAGTTCAATAGCATAATTTAATATTAATTGACATGCTCAAAAGGATTCACTTCTTGTTCACTACACTCCTGAACTCTACCAGCAACACTTCTACAAACCTTTTGACACATTTTTATGGTAATTGCAGAAAATTGATCAGAAATTGCCTGTTCTAACTCAGGAATTGTTTTTGGTTTGAGGCTGTAAACCTGATCTTTCAATACTCCCACCAAAAAAATACTCAGATGGTGTTAGGTCTGGTGATTGTGATGGCCACTCAAATACTCCCCCGTGTCCTATCCATCTCCCCTTAAAATTTTGATTTAGCCACCATATCTTATCTAGAAAGGTCTCATGGTCATTAACTATAGTCATAAAAAGTTCACAAAGCATCTTAACGATTGATAACTTAAGCAATTTTTTTTTTTTTTAAGTCTTAGAGGCTTTCACCCTTCTATAACAATTCATGTTGTATGGTTCATTTTACACCCTATTAACTATAATTTTTCCTCTTTATCCTCCCTCCACTATTGAGGGTTTTTTTCCCCCCTTTAGATATGCCTAATTCCATATTGGGAAACTAATAAGGGACATGTACTCATAAGCTGGAATTGTGATATTTTAAAGATTTGCATTTTTTTTTTTTTTTTTGCTATCTTGATCTCCATCATGCAAATTTTGAAGCTTCTACAACATTCTCCGAATATATAGTCACTGCCTAAAATTTGAGGACCTGCCTCCCATATACTCCATCTTTCATAAGAAATTCCAACAAGTTCCAGCAGCTTTGGGGTTTGATTTTTTTTTTAACTTTCTGGTAAGGGCTTTTGGTCAGCTCCCCTTTATAGTTAGTTGTCTGTAGTCATCGAAGCTTTCAGTGCCTACCAGAGATAGGTTTATAGTACGCATAATTGGTATTTCTGCCTGTGCCAGAATAAGCACAAATTTCTTTTAAGGAGACATTCTCTTGCCTCTAGGCCATTTCTTCCTTCAAAAGAGAACCAATCATAATGGGCCTCAACAGAGGTTCACTTAATCCTGGCCACTAGAGGTCAGAGCAACACTAAAACACCCTCCATCAATTACATCCACCAGAACATTGAATGGCTCAGCTGCTGCACCAGTGTTGCCTATCACTCAGACAAGAGTCCAGATACCACAGGCTAGATAAATCTTACCTCATAGTGTATGTAATAAACGCGAAAAACCTTGGAACACTTTTTCAGGCTAATAGCATGAATAAGTCCTAAGATTTATTGTGGTGACTATATATATATATTTGTGATTAGTTTAGGTAAATTTGAAATTTAATTTATTATTTAACTATGTTAGTTTTGATTTTTTGTAAGATGTTTTTTATGATTAATAGAAAGAATTTTTTGGTATTAGGGGTGCTAACTCTATCTCTCTGCAGATGTCAGAGGCTCTGATTGATATTAAAAAGCAATTAGATGATCTGGAAGCTTCTGGAACATTAAAAGGAAATTTGACTGGAGCTCAACAGTTAAATTTTATTGAAGGTTTGTTATTAGATGTGTATTAGCATTTTCACTGCCATAAGATAAATGCAAGCAAAAGAGAGACCAGCCTAACTCTCTCTGTTACACTTACTAACCCTAGATTGTTCTTGACATTTATTTGAAGTTTTCTTTGGTTGGTTCAACCAACATAGCAATAATGTCATTCTCATTTTTCTAATTGATGAAATAAAATTTGGGCACATTTTTCAGGTAGTAAAATTTGCCACTCATAAAGAAAGTCATTAAATATTTTTCACATATTGCTTTCAGTATCAGACTCATTGGAAGATTGCTTAAGAAGTAGCATCCATGTACAAGAATGTGTCCCTGAAAATTTACAAATAAAAATTGAGGTATAAAATGTTCCATTCAACTTCTCTTTTCAATATAATATTTTTTCTGAACTCTAATAACTTGCTAATTTTTTATAGATTTTTAAAAAAATGGATGCTATTGCTGGCCCTGATACTGTTCTCAGTTCATCTACATCCTGCATTTTACCCTCAAAATTTACAAAGGATTTGGTGAATAGAACCAACTGCATTGTTTCACACCCGGTAAGATTTTATCGTTAAAATTTATGTGCACTTGAAATCTTTGCTATTCTTGTTATATTTAATGAAATCCAATTTTGCATGTGTTCATAATATGTTAAGGTTTTCACCATTGCTATTGATATTTTATTCAAGAAGGTGCAATGAATTTGAAAGGAAGAATTGAATAATACTGTTTCTTCCAAATATTTCTTGTGTAATTTGTCAACTCGAAGATCTATAGAATAATTTCTTTTCCAATGCAAGTACAATCCACCCTATTATGTTCCTGCTATTGAAGTAGTTCCTGCTCCTTGGACAACAAAGGATGTTATGCAAAGGACCTGTACTTTATTGAAGCAGATTGGACTCATTCCCATAAAATTTTGTAAAGAGAGCATAGGATTTGGAAGCAACCGAATACAGTCAGTAATAGTCATTATAACTCTTACCCTTGTACTATATTTGTGGGCAGAGCCGTAGCAATGTCTAGTGCCCCTCACCCCTCAAATCAAGATTGTGGGGCCCCCCATAACAATTTATCATACATTTACAAGTAGTGCCAGGCACAACAAATATTATTCTCAGCAGTTCCAATGCTGCGGAATACTTACAGAAAATGTCTTATTTGAAAATTTTATATTTTCCTTAATAAAATAATTTTTTTTGCCATAGTTGGGCCCTTTCAAGACCGCGCCTCCCTGGTCGGGGTGGGTGGGGGGTTGCTAGGCTCTGTTTGTGGGATTAAATGTTCAGCTTTACTAAGCTTTAAAATGTTTGGTTTGTCTAAATTATGCTTGTCATTCAATGCCTATTGATTATAATTATTCTTATACACTAACCCTTCAAAGCATTTGAACATTTTTTTTTTTTTTAAGTCTTAGAGGCTTTCACCCTTCTATAGCAATTCATGTTGTATGGTTCATTTTAGACTATTAACTATAATTTTTCCTCTCTATCCTCCCTCCACTATTGAGGGGGGTTTTTTTTCCCCCTTTAGATATGCCTAATTCCATATTGGGAAACTAATAAGGTACATGTACTCATAAGCTGGAATTGTGATATTTTAAAGATTTGCATTTTTTTTTTTTTTTTTTTGCTATGTGCCATGATCAATCAATCCTTTTACAGGATTTATAAAAAATTGAGACTAATTGAGCATTATTTTTTTATTTGATGCTGTGTGAATTTAGCAATATTTTTACTTTGCAAATTGAGCACTATTTTTACTCTGATGTTGTGCAAGTTACATTAAACTCCTTCAGAGGAATGGGTGGTATCCACACTGTAGCCTAGAGGAGTGGACTCTGTACTAACGAGGGGCACCCTTTGAAGGTTGGCTGGGGTGACTCAGAGATACGGGACTCTCTAGAAGATGAAGACCTCTGGCTCAAAAGCCAGAAAAACACACTTACAGCTCCCACAGTTCTGCTTCCAGGAAGCCTATGACTATTCCTGTGATGGTTTTCACTTCAAAGAAGGCCATCACATCTCCTCAGAGATGGAGGGTAATTTCCTTCAATGGAATTGTGGTGTGAACTCCGGGCCAACTGTTTGCTTTCTCCAGGAGATGATGTTGAACATATGCCCATTGTCCTGGGGTGTGAGTTTTGTGACCCAAACTCCACAAGATGCGGCTAGCAGGGGGATGCATGATGTCTCCTTTCTTCTACTCGCTTTGAATATCTCTTTAAGCAGTGGCATAGGAGGTATACTTTTATTTCTGCCTACATTCCACCGTTAGCTGATCTTGACACAGGGAACTTCTGCCGAATAATGGCACAGTTGCCAAGTGCCTTTCTCCTCTGTAGAGATTTGGCAGTATGCACCGTCTCTTTGGGGACAATACACTCAATCCTAGGGATCAGTCCTTGCCAAAGTGATCAAAGAGTTGGAGATAGGTGTCATGAATATGGATAAGTTTATGCATGACTGTCTGAGAACCACGTCATTTTCTTGTCTTGTTCTGTCCCTTTGCTCTCCGGATGCACAGCCTGATTTTGGGTGGGTTGTGGTTGATGACCTCTTTCCCATTCAACTATGATTTTCTGAGCTGTTGCTGCTGCTGCCTCGGTGTTGCATGGAGTGGGTGTGGTGGTCTGCATTTCGGGGAAATTACTAATTTCTCTGTTCCCGTCGAGTTGTCATTTGATGTGGCCATTGATTCTTTTTCTCTGGCAACCTCATCTCTGTGGGCCTAACTACCATTCCCAGAATGTCTGGCTGGCTTTTTAAGCTGTCCGCTTCCTTGGTTGTCAGCCGAGTGTGAGGCAGCTCTAAAAGAAGCGATTAGCCTACATGTCATATAAGCACCTCCTGAATGATTTCACTGTCGGTGAATTTCATTGAGCTAGGTATAGGTTGTTGTATGGTTTGAACCAGACACACTGCTCCTACTAGCATGCATACATTTCATTTAACGGGAAAGACGCCTCTTGCAGAGGTGTGGAAGCGAGTCAAAAGGTTTCTAGTAGGACTTTACTTCAAGAGGCAGAATACCCTTCAATGACATGTTTATGCTTAACGAATGTCCTTCTACTCTCACTTGCGTGGACACCGCCCCTGGTATAGATGGTGTCCCATTTGCCATGCTTCGACACTTAGGTGAGTGAGTCATGGCATTTTTGTAGATTTGTTGAACTGGTTCTGGACTGATGGTGGTATATTTCTGGAAAATAGCTCGCCTTTCACAAACTGGGGAGATATCACTCTAACCCAGCCTTTTTCCACCTAACTTCTCTAACCTTCTGCATGTGCAAGTTAATGAAGGAATTGGTAGATGTTACATTAGCCTTTTTGCTGGACAGAGGAATCCACCTGCTCTGACTGTCAAGTTCTATCTGTGAGGCCTTCATCATAGTCAGTAGTTTCTCACACTGTTTTTTGAGCTAGAGAATGTCTATGATACCCCGTGACGTGCAGGAGGTTGCTCCCACATTTCAAATCATTCACTTTGCCCCACATTGTGTGAGGGATGTTTCTTCTGGGTTGATATCCGTTAAAATGGCATTGAGGGGCCCAATTTGGGTCCATAGATTCGGTGCTTTGCTGTGTATGTGTGGATTGTTATGTTGGTAATGGGGGCCTAGTTATAGGGTGGTGGGATTCCTATTAGTATCACATTGAGTTTTGTGTAGGCCTGTATGAGCCTTACATGTAATAGTGTGGGTTGGTCGAATTTGCCATACTCTGTGGAAGTAGTGTTTTAATTGGGGTGCTGCTGTACGTCTTAAGTGAGTAGGGTGTTTGCTAAAAGTTTTGAGTCTTGTATGGATGGTGATTTTATTGGCATACATAGCTGTGGAATGAAATTTAGGATTCTATGTAGGAGGAAGATGGTGAAAGTGTGGGGAGATTATGGATCCATGAAGGACTTGTTGAAGTCCAGTCTGGTGTCTAGTCCAGATATCCTCTTTTAGACATTAATGGGAGTGAACAACCACCACTAACTGATTGAAGTTTATCTACATTCAGTATATGTGTGATATGGGAAAGAAGGGAATGGTAGTCAATGTCTTTAAAAACAGAGCTTGCAGATGTTTGCTCTGAAAGAAACATGAAAGGGAATGATGTATTTGTGTGGGTTTTGAGTCTGGAGTGCGATCATCTGTAGATTAGGGTGGTAAGAGTTAAAAGAGTGTAGCCAGTTTTCTGAGTGATGATTCTCATAATGCACTGATTCTGTATGAATGTGTGAGCTCGAGAATTTTGTGGGTAAAGTTGAGACTTGCAAGGGAGACTACAGGGTTATACTGTATTGACCTTGTGAAACTGAGAAAGAGACGTTTGAATGAGTATTGGATGTCTTGGTTGATCGTAGTAGAAGATCTGAATGGAAGAATAGATAATAGAATGAGAGGGGGGATAACTGGAGCTTTTAATACACCCAGAGAGAATGGAATTGAGGAGAGGATGGTAGGGTTATGCGCTGAAAGAAACACATGTGTAGCAAACACATTCTTTGAGCACAAAGATATGCTTAAATACACATGAGTTGGGAAAAGTCGAGGGGAGAAAACTTAAGAGTATGGTTGATCTGTGTCAGTAAGAAAGAATATGCAGGATGCATTTGATGTGAAAGCTTGGTAGGACCATCTGATCACATGATTGCTCTGTGTAAGGTTAAATTGCTTGGTGCTTGAATGAGAAAGCGTGAGGAAGGTGGAAAAAAGGGAAAATCAGAAGTAAAAAGTTAATGGATCAGAGAGAAAGGGTTGATGTGAAAATGCTTGAGAGTAGAAGAGGAAATAAATACGAGCATGGAGATAGAGCAAATGTGTAACAAATTTAAGGCATTTGCATTTCGTTCCCTTCTACGCATTGCTTATTACAAGGTTAAGATCTTTTTACTTCACCAGACTGGGTACCACCTCGTTTCCTTCCTCTGCATCCATGTAGACCAAACCCCCTCAAGGCAAATCGAGGCTGACAAGTTCCCCAACTCCATTCAAGATCATTTAACATTCATTGGATTATTATATTGGAGCGTAGTCTGCATTGCTTCTGCCATGTAGTGATAAACAGAACATTAAACCAATGCTCACAGTCTACATTTATCTCTGCGCACGAAATTCAGCCATTTATGATGGTGCATAAAAATGAGTCATTATTTAGCCATTATTTCTAAAAAGATTTAAGCCAGCATTAGTTAAGACTAGCCAATATTTGTAAGATACAGTATGTGAATGTGTTTTTAGATACGCTATCCTAAACGAGTGCTGGCATCTTGTGAAGGATGGTATTTTAGGAGTCGAAGATGTGGACAACCTAATGAAGTATGGCTTAGCAATGCGCTATGCTTGGTGTGGGCCTTTTGAAACCATTCACCTTAATGCAGAAGGTAAGGAGCTATAGTTATCTATACAATGTTGGAGACTACTTATTAAATTTGTATCCAAGTTTATTGATACTTTTTCAATTGATTCTTATTGATGTTTATTGATACTTTTTCAATTGATACTTATTGATGTTTATTGATACTTGCTGCAGGTGTGGAAAACTATATTGAAAGGTACGGGACAACCATGCATTCTGTTAGTCAAACGTATAAGCCTCCTCCATCTTGGACGGTCGAAGAGGCCAAAGAAATAATTGAAGAATTAAACAACCAAATACCGTTGGATCAGCTGCAGGTCTTTAATTTGTATTTAAACTTTTATTTAGGTATCTATCCTCCATTAATTGTTTGTAAGATAATCCAACTATTCATTAAGTTTAATTATTAGTGATTTTAGTTTGGAGTTGGATTCGTGTTTAATTATCTGCAGAAATAGTGATCGTTTTAGTTAAATAATTTGAATTCATTTGTTATCACCTTTTTACTTATTACCATTATGCCCATCCATACGGGCGTTATCTTGTCAGTCCATAAGTTCCACACACCCCTTTACAAATCGCCCCTAGTTAGCCCATCTTGCTCAGACCTTCCCACTTGTTGGATACCACGCTCCTTTCACACACACTATCCCATTTTATTTTGTAGACACATCCATGTGCAAATAACAATATGTATGAAGCAATTTAGATATCACATATTTGGTCTCCAAGGATAGCTTCAAAAACGCACACAGCAAACACCCGATCTTTATTTACTTTGTTAATCAATATCATCTGAAATTCTTCAAATCCTTTTCAATGTTACTATCGAGCCATTTAAAGGCAGGGTAATCCGTCCTATTTTGGCCTCTCTGATCCAAGCCCATTTAAAACATGAAATTAGTGATTGTAGATAGAGGTGTGGAGGAAAAGTAAAGAAGGAAAGGAGCGTGAGCAAGTTGCTAACGGCTTCCTACATCGCCGGAGTACCGTTAGTGAGCGGCTAATCGACTGCGACATCTTGAGTTTCTGGAAAGACTCGAGCAAAGCTTATAAATCGCTCATTTGCCTTTCTCGGCACGTTACAGTGATAAGAAAGCTGGTCCCACCCAGACCATCTTCGCCATTTCACGGGAGAGCCACGTTTAGTTTTGGTTTCTTTTATCGAGCTTTTGCTGATGCCACGATTATCGCTTTTGATCTTAGCTTAATTCCTTTAGCTGTATCATTTAAATGATTTTTATCAATTTTTTTCTCATTTAGGAACGAAGAGCACTTCGAGACTCACGCCTCACCGCACTCTCCAAGCTTAAAAAGCAGTTGAAAGAAAAGCAAGATTGAACCTAGTTTTCTTTCCTAACATTTGACCATCTGGTACTTGTATTTTTATAGTTTATTGTGATGGACCGTGTTCGGTATTTGTTGGGCTTTTAATAGTAAGTTAAGTTGACACCAGCCAAGGTTTAGCTATCCCTTTAGGCCGGCAAACGCTATGAGATCTAGCATTCCGTGCAGTTGCAGATTTTGCCTCTAGTGTTTCTAATGACTGATTTAGGTGCTTTGAGGAATGCACAATGCCCCCTCCCCCCCGAACGGATAATTAAATTCACATTAAGATCAGAATGGCATTCGCTGGCAGGCCCAAGGGCATCAGGAGCGCATTTCCTTTTAGGTGGGGGTTGGGAATACAGGCAATGTTTCTTGACATGTTTTTTCATCATTTTATGCTAGCTATTTTGACGCACTATATTCTTAATGTTTATCGTCTCCTACCTGCTTGCTTTTTTCAAGTCGTTATGGTATTGCATTCTGATTAGTTACATTTAATAAAATTTCTTAGATAACTTGCTTTTATTTTTCCTTTGGTGCAGATCGTAAAAAACGACAAGACCCACATAAGGAGTCGTGGTCTGGCAAGCTATGCGATTTCGATGATGGTTGGTCGCCCGGAGATACTACAAAGGGCATCAATCAGCTCATCCGTTAATTTGTCTAACTGGGCAAGGGGTAATTTCCGTTGAGTAACCACAACCCGAATGAAAGCAGCAGCCAGGAACTGCCGAAACCTGTGCCGGATTAAATTTTCCCTGACCGACACCTTAACGGCGGTCCGCTGAATTTCTGGGAGGTACCGGAGGGTCGACCGATCATTAGCGTGGAAGATAGTTTAATAGTCGCGAGTGACTCTACATCTCACTATGTCGGTCTCGTCCGTTTTGCTTTTTTTATTTTTGTAATATAACTTCGGCCGATTCTATCGAAATAACAAGGTTAGTCCGGGAATTATTTTGTTTTGGCAATAACATCATAACTATTCGGCCGATTCTAGCGAAATTTGAAACCCTTAAGTTGTTTTACATTCTTTCGAATGATATAATTGCCACAGCTGGGCGCGACTTTGCTCCCGGATCTGGTGCAACTGCGATTTTGTGACATTTTTGGCCTCCCCGGTGTGATTTTGCGACTCTATTTTTGGCCACCCCGGTCCGACTCTGCTAAATTACAAAGTAAACTTAGCGGGATAACAGAACATGCTTTTATAAGGCAGAAAAACATTATTTTTTTTTTTTTTTTAGTTAAAACAGCTTAAACTAATATCTACAGGTCATCCTGGCCCATCTTTTCCTCCAGGAGGTCCATGTTCCTTTTGAGGAACAAAGCTCCTCAAAGTTGACCTCATCCAGGGAGGACTTCCCTGGGCGTGCTGAATAGCCTCTCCACAGCTGCAGAGCTTGGGAGGGGGATATTGTACTTAATGAATAAGTCCATCCACACCTTCCTGTGCTGGTAGGGGAAGAGGGACCAGGCCAGCTCGCCTTTAGAGGGCACCCACTCCTCCATGGACTTCCTCAGGACCTTCACATCCTGCTGCTGGTTGGCCGGGCCTCTAGCAAACAACTTGTTGAAGAGGCGGGCGTCCAAGTCCTGGGGTTCCTGCACTTCTGGCTAGCCATGCTGACGCTGCTGCTCCTCCTCCTCCCTGGGCTTGATGACGGCCCTTAACTCCCTGGTGATAATGTACCTGATCTCCACCTTGTCAGGGGCAATGCTCTCCAGGGCCTTGGGGGTGAGATTGGGGTGGATGCTTGTTGCCATCCTTAAAGAGGTGGCCAAACCTCTTTTCATAGCCCCTGAGGAGGGCCTGGCATACACCAGGTCACCATTCTGGCTCTGCTCCTCCTGGCTGGCCGGGCCGGTGGCGCCCCTGGTTCTGCCCAGGACGCCACCCTGGAGGGTACCACATTTGGCTATTTGTCGCCACGCCTCTGCTCCCAAAGCTTGTACTGCGCCGGGAGTATTGCGTTCGACCTTTTTGGAGCACACATCGTGTCACGCTGGTACCGTGCCAGTGTATACGGATGGCTCCAAGTCCCAAGAGGGGGTCGGCTTCCACGCCGTATCCCCTCTGTTTGAAGTCAGCGGGGCTCTACCAGGCGCTGCGTCTGTCTTCACGGCCGAGCTGGTGGCAATACACCACTCGGTACGGGAGATTACGCGACGTGCCCGGTTCGGAGACCGGATTGTGATCTATAGCGACTCACAAAGCGCCCTGAGTGCTCTCGGGGCATTGGAATCTCCGCATCCCCTGGTTCGCGATATCCGTGACGCCACGGTTTTGGCGAGCCGGGCAGATGTCGAGATTATCTTCTGCTGGGTTCCTGGACATGTAGGAATTGCGGGGAATGAGCGCGCCGATGAGGGCGCCAAAGAGTCCGCGAGGACTCTGCGACCGGACCAGCGTTTCGCTCTTCCTCACACCGACTACATGGCAGGAATACGGGCAGCTCTTCGGACTGCTTGGCAAAGAAGATGGGAGACGGTCGAAGGGAACTTAAAGTTGCGTGCCATTGCTCCGCGACTGTTCCCATGGACCTATCCCCCAATGCCGCGGCGGCTTCAGGTTGCTTTCTGTCGTCTCCGAATCGGACACACTCGTGTGATGCATCGCTATCTGATGGAGCGCTCGCCTGCGCCCTATTGCAACGACTGCGTCGTCCCCCAGACTGTTCGGCACATTCTTGTCGAATGTCCCAGTCTGGGTGATCTTCGCGCACGATACCTGTCCCAGTACCGGGATGGGCGGGGTCGCTACCGCCTGTCCCTTGTGCTTGGGACAGATTCGTGCACACTGACTTGTGGACTTGTTGACTTCTTGGGGGAGGCTGGCCTTCTCCCTATTATTTAAGCAAGGTTTGTTTGTTTGTTTTTGTTGTTTTTTTGCATTTGTTTTGTTTTTTGTTTGTTTGTTTTTTTTTCTTTAGTTGCACGCTCCTGCGCCGGGGGGACCTCTCCCCGACGCACCAGCTTGCTTCCTTTCCCCTTTTGGGGTGTTGTTTTTTTGGGGGGGTTTTCTCTCTTTAATTTCATTTTAAAGTAGCCTAGAACTAGGCCAGTTTTAATACGGCGACTAATGCCCAAGTAGGCAGTCGCCAGATGAGCTCTTAAAAAAAAAAAAAAAAAAATCCTGGCTGGCCTTAATCAATTCAGAGTGACAAACTTTTGGGGGTACGTTTAGGTAGTTTCATGTAGCGTCAGTTTCATATAATGTAAAGAATTTAATTGATCTTAAAAGGAAAGTTAAAAATCAGATAAAAATAAAGTTAGCTGTTACCAACTCAAATTTGACATTTTTAGCCAAATCGGGCTAAAAACAGCCGCGGCAATTTCTAAAAAAAAATCGTCTTTGTTCCTGTTCAAAGTAGCGGAAAATTGGCGGTGCGACTTTGGTCAGTCCGACTTTTTCAAAACGTTTGCGACTTCGAAATTCATAGTCCGTAAAGTCGCAACTCATTGCCGCAACGCCCAACTCTAAATCGCCAAAGTCTTCACACGGTTAGCCAGAGAATTATTTTGTTTTTGGCAATAACATCATACTACTTGCTATCATAATAGCATATAGTATGTTAGGCTAGACAATACTAAGCTATGCTTGACTAGGATAGTATAGGCTATACTTGTCTAAGATAGTTAATGCTTGGGTAGGCTAAAGTATAATAGGCTAGGGAGGGCTATGCTAGGTTATACTATGTTAGGCTACGATAGGCTAGCTATGCAAGGTTATTCTAGTCTAGGCTTGGCTGTATTTTGTTAGTAGGTGTGGTTATGCCATGATATATTGGCTAGGCTATAGTAGCCTATTCTAGGTTGGCTATACTAGGCTCTGGCATGCAATGCTAAGCCATACCTGGTTAGGTTAGGCAATGCTACGCTAGACAAGGATATACTATAATATGCTAGGTTATACTAGGGTCTACTAAGCTAGGATACGATAGGCTAGGCAGTTGGAAGGTAGTAATAGGACTAGGGGTCACCACTTAAAAATTGAAAAGCAGAGGTGCAGGTTGGATGTTAGAAAATATTTTTTCACCAATAGAGTGGTAGATTACTGGAATGGTTTGCCATCTGAGACGGTCGACAGTCCAAACTTGAATGTTTTCAAACGCAGATGAGATGATTTTATGGGAAGGGAGGGTTAACTTCGGGGGGTATTCTACTCATTCCTGTGGATGCAGTTTTTTATTATTGTAGATTATGATTGATTTGGATTTTGACGAGTCTTGATGATGATGCTTTTTGTTTTTGACCCATTCCTGTGTATGGTTCTAATTGTATATTGTAGATGCAAGATCTGACACAATCCTATGGATGCATTTTGTGGGTGGGTTTTGACAGATTCGGATGACCTTTGATAGGCCCTTGTGGCTTTTGTCATCCGTGAAATTATGTTATGTTATACTAAGTTAAGATAGGATAAAGTCGGCTAGGTTAGACTAGACTATCCTATGTTTGGTTAGGCTATACTAGCTATGCTTGGCTATGATATGCTATACTAGGCAAGTTTAGGCTATAGTATTCTGTGATATGCTATAATATACTATGATGTGCTATATTATGCAATACTGCTATACTATGATATGGAATAATATTTTATAATATACTATGCTATCTGCTTTGGTATATTATGCTATATACTATGGAATGCTGTGCTATTAGTGTGTGTCATCTCTTTTCAACCTTCTAAATTTACAGCCCTACTTATGAATTCTAAAGTTATCTTTTTAATTTTAATATTTAGTTCTACTTGGTTAGCTACTTAAAAGTTTTTACTCATTTTTGTCATCTTGGGGAATTAAATGACTATTATTCAAGAGCTGGGCGTTGCGGCAACGAGTTGCTACTTTACGGACTATGAATTTCGAAGTCGCAAACGTTTTGAAAAAGTCGGACTGACCAAAGTCGCACCGCCAATTTTCCGCTACTTTGAAAAGGAACAAAGACGATTTTTTTTAAAGAAATTGCCGCGGCTGTTTTTAGCCCGATTTGGCTAAAAATGTCAAATTTGAGTTGGTAACAGCTAACTTTATTTTTATCTGATTTTTAACTTTCCTTTTAAGATCAATTAAATTCTTTATATTATATGAAACTGACGTTACATGAAACTACCTAAACGTATCCAAAAAAAGTTTGTCACTGAATTTTATTATAAATTAGTAAAATTACATACACTTTTCAGGCGTGAACCAAGTTTTAAACCTGTTTTGTCAGTTAAAAACGTTCGAGTACGTGTTATGCCCTGTGGCCTTCATCATGCGAATTAATCTCATTTTCTCGTATTTTAATTTGTGTTTATACTTTTCTTGTGGCTAAGACGAAAGGAATACTGTGAAGTGTAAAAAGTAATTAAAATCTAACAGTATTTTACCTTTAACATGCCTAAAATTAAACAATATAAGTAAAAATTGTACCGTCGCACGTAGACTAGGCCTTGGTTCTAAATGTAAAGATCATATTGATATGGCCTATTAAACTCACAGGGTTTTATCTTTCTTTAAATCCATTAGGCCACCCTATGAGCTTAGAAAATCTCGATTGTTTAGTAACTTAAACTGGTAAAAGTTAAGAGTGATGTCCTTCGCCGATCTGAATCTCTTATTAAATCATTTCTTTCTTTTCCGACGCCACTTTGCCAGTGGTTGTAGCATATTAGTTTAGGGTGTTTTAACTAAAAAATAATAAATGTGTTTTTCTGCCTTATAAAAGCAGGTTTCTGTTATCCCGCTAAAGTTTACTTTGTAATTTAGCGGAGTCGCACCGGAGAAAAAAAAAAGTCGCAGTCGCAAGTTGCACCAGATCCGGCGGCAAAGTCGCGCCCAGCTATGCTATTTTATATTAATAACCAGGCAATGTCTTCGCCACTAAGATCAAAATTTAAAATCTAAAAAAAAGCAGCCATGGTTAAGTTTTCTGAACTTCGCCAATTATAATAATTTTAAAAAAGGAACTCTAAACTAAATTTCCCCCCTTTTAAAATATTAACAAAATTTCGATACTTATATTTATTTCTGAACTTCACCATTTTGTTTTTTAATATTATAAAAGAATTATTAGAAATAACTTTGATAAAAAAAACGTGTCATTTGTCCACTAAGGATTTTTTTTTTTCAAAAATCCTGTTATACAATTATAGAGTTAATGATGATGATGGTGATTATATCTATTTCACTTTTCTTTCTTATTTCGCCGTTTGAAACGTTCATTAGTGTGCTGAAAATTACGTGGCCTTCAGTACTACCATCCTACCAGTGGGATTTGACTTACAATTGCTTTTTAAAATTAGGACAAGACTGGCGGCATTCACACATTTGAACACCTAAATTGAAAATAGCAGATTTGTTGCCATATCAATTCCAGACTGGTTGACGTTCTGAAAGTGGATGTATTGATATAGGGCCATCGTGGTATGAACCTAGATAGAAACTTCACAACAAACCTATATCTATAATTTTTTTAAGAGAGTTTGTAGCGACCGGCAGGTACGTCCAAAATAGGACACACGCGAGAGTCGCTACACACACAAAGTACAGAGGGAGAAAAGAAAGTAAAATTAGCGCCGTTTACGAAAATGTTACACGGTAGTAAACGGAGCACAGTTATCTTTGTTAGAGTTGGACGAGGAACTTGTAGGGCATGACTTAAATTGAATATATAACTGTGTGAAGCCAGAAGGATTAGAATTAAGATTACTGTTTTATATAGCAATATATCGCGTTATAGATCGTTAAGTCCGATCTCTCGGATTCGCGTAATTCATCTTTGTATATAGTCGTGTACATAACGCAGACATTAAGGTGTAACTCTTAAAGGCTCTATTCGTCCGGCCTCCTTTCGACCTTGCCCGCACTTGACCTCGAACTTAATTTATGTCATAACTTGCAACTTAATTAAAGAACTTTTGTAAAGTGCAATAAGATCTAGTTTCAATAATAATTCTATTTTTACTTTGGTGACTTCAATATCCTGACGTTCCTCAATCTTCCTGCTTCAAGGCCTTATTAATCGGGAAAACAGCCGTTGCTCATTCTCCTCGTTAATCGCAATTCCTCGCGATTACATAACTCCCGAAATACCGGTGTTCTTTTCCCATCCTCTGGGCTATTTGTCCCCGTCGCTAGAATAAGACCGCACCTCGGCTTAGGGCACCCCATAACAATCAACAAATAACTCTTCGGAAATAAGGAAGGGCAGCGCAAACCAACCGGAGTCCTTCCCAAAAGTTTACGCAATAATTTGGTAATCTATCAACATTAATGGCAACCAGCGTCCCCCTTCCAAGGCTCTTGAGTTGTCCTCACGATTACCTTCAAGGTTCCCCCATAATTAGGGACGACCTTCAAGAGTCCCCCCCCCCCCCCCTAAGAGTCATTGAATTGTAAAAAATGGCTCGAGCTGCAGCTTATGGCGAAGTTAGGCAATGGTTGGAGACGAAATTTGTTAAGGAATGGACGAAATATAACGAGGATACAACAAAATATATAATATTATAGATTAACAAGAATGTAACATGGGGAAAGAATTCAACTGACCTTGAGTTGGAGCAGGCGAGAGCACAAGTTAATTTTTGTCTCCCACGCAAAATATTTGGAAGCGTCAGTCGTGCGTGTAAAAGTTGCCAATTGTTTTTGAAGACCTTTTTTACAAATATATATTTAAGAAAAATTTAATTTTAGTTACTTATATATATATATATATATATATATATATATATATATATATATATATATATATATATATATATGTAGCTGCAGCTGCTACAAATAGCCACCACCACCAAGAGAGTTACTCGGTCATCAAAATTCTAAACATGGAATACAAATTTTTAATTCAGATACCGACGAGGTCTCCTAACAACGCGACTAGAACGTGTCACGGTGCCATGTGGCTGATTTCGATCATAGGGACACAATTGACTGGCACTGCCAATCATTTGCGGCGAAACACTGTCGCGCGCGAGGGCAAGCGGGGCCAAGGACATCCGTTCTGTTCCCCCCAAACTGGCGTCTGACGAGGGCTGGCCGTTGTGAGCCTGGCTTTCTGCTGCTGACGAAGGTTCCTGCAACAAAAGGGGAGGCGGCAGCAATCGAGAAGGAGAATGGTTTGTAGGAGGGTTTTAAATGAAAGTATGAGAACCACTGGATCACTAACAGTCATAGTCGGAGGAGAAGACAGTGGCTGTTCAAGGTGAACGGCCTCTATAAAGGCGGGTTTCAGGCGATCGATGTAGACAGTATCCAGCTTGGTGAAAACTGTAGTACAAAGAATTTTGGCTTCCTGTAGATGACGAGAAAGGGTCCATCATAGGCTGATTGATTGCAAGGAAGAGCGAGTTGAGTCGCGACGGACAAAAACGTGAGAACAGGTTACAATCTCCTTTGACACGAAAGGTTTCTGATGAGCAGGCACTCTTGGGGCGCTCGGCTCAACTTCAGCATCGCCCGTGCATATGTAACAGGATGAACATAAGATGGTAGAGGACGTTCAGAAGAAGAAAAAATGACCAGGAAGACGAAGTTGAGTACCATAGACAAGTTCCGCCGCAGAACAAGCTAAATCCTCTTTCAAGAATGCACGAATACTCAAGAGAATCAAGGGTAGCTTGTCCACCCAAGTGATGTTGGGATCAATGGAGCGTAAGCTTGCCTTGAGAGTCCTGTGCAACCGTTCGACCTTTGCGTTGCTTTGGGGATGATAGCTAGTGGTACGAAGATGTAAAGAGCCAAGCACTGACATTAATGTATCCCATTTGTGGGATTCAAATTGGGTACCACGATCAGTCATGATCGTTGAGGGAACACCAAAACGAACACCCATGCTGAGACGAAAGCTCGATTTACAGTGGAAGCTCTGATGTCCGAGATAGGAACTGCCTCTGACCAACGATTAAAATGGTCGATCATGGTGAGAAGATATGTGCAACCACGCGAAAAGGGCAGAGGGCCTACCAGATCGAAGTGAGCGGCGTCAACACGTGCCGATGGAAGAGGAAAAGCAGCCAGAGGAGTCTTTGTGTGGCGTTGACTAGGCAAACATGCGCGGGTCCATTTGGCCACGTCGGCGTTCATACCTGGCCACACATAACGT
This sequence comes from Ceratothoa steindachneri, assembly GCA_963969495.1. Lineage (NCBI taxonomy): Eukaryota > Metazoa > Arthropoda > Malacostraca > Isopoda > Cymothoidae > Ceratothoa > Ceratothoa steindachneri. The sequence continues at coordinate 35,114,616 of OZ018330.1, read as the reverse complement.
TGTGTAATGAGCTTGCGAGTTGCTCGAATGCCAGGGTGGGAGAGACCGTGATTTTGGTAAAAAATGTGCCGATGATAAGCGAGAGAAATGAGTGGACGAGGATAGTCAGGCAATGAATAGTCAACCAGGATGCGCCTGGAAGGACTGTCCGGCAAGTCGATTTCGCGAACGACGAATTGAGAAGAGTGACGCAGTGTTTGCGTGTCTTAATCTTGTTCTTAGGCGAGCGCTATTGTCGTATGATCGATGGGCGCAGTGTGGGAGAGTTGCGTACCAGAAATCGATGAAATGCGAGAGAGAGCATCCGGAATGACGGTTGATGAACCAGGAACGAAGCGAATATCCTTTGTCATCTGTAGGATGAAGTCAAGATGATGGGAATCAACGGTAGAATGTACAGCAGAGGTGCTACTAGTGGCAGGCGCACCAACCAAAGGCTTATAGTCGGTAAAAACAGGAAATTCACGCCCTTCCAAGTATTGGCGGAGGGCGAGGTAATACTGAGTAGTTCGCGGTAAAACGTACTGTACCTCTGTTGAGAAGGAATAAGTTCCATGGAGAAGAAAGCGAGCGGTTGCCAAGAGTCACGACTTTCTGCTGCAACGTCGCACCAACATGGGTAGTGGACGCGTCCGAAGCAACGCTTGTGGAAGCTCCTGGGCAAGGATGGGCCAGGGAAACATTTGAAGCTATAGCCTCTTTCGTGCGATAGGAAGCCTCGCACGCTTCGGAAGACCAGGATAGAGGAAGGTTCTTCTTGGATTTTGAAAACAGATCGTAGAGATGTTTATGATGTTAGAAATGTTGGGAATCAATCTGTGGTAAAAGTTTGCCATGCCACAAAATCTACGAATTTGCTTGAATGAAGAAGGTCGGGGGAAATCCCGAATAATTGCAACTTTATCGTCGCGAGGACGAATTTCGTCAGGGGAAATGTGGTGTCCCAAAAAAGAGTTGTTTAACACCAAAAAGACACTTAGAAATGTTTAGTGCGATACCATACTTTTCTAAACGAGCGTAAACCTGACGAAGGTGAGAGAGATGTTTAAAGACGAAGATGGTATCAGGAGGTCGTCTATGTAGCAAAATACGAAGGGGAGACCTCTCAGAACCTGATTCATAAACCGTTAGAAGGTCTGACCACTGTTGCGAAGACCGTAAGGCATTCGATTCATGACGAAGGAACCGAATGGCGTGGTGATAGCCGTCTTTGGGAATAGGGATTTGGTTGAAAGCACGAACCATATCGAGTCAAGAAAAGATCGAAGAACCGAAAAAGCAGAATTAAAATCAAACGAGTAAGGAAGAGGATATCTATCTCGAATGGCGCAAGCATCGAGTCGCCTGTAATCACTCACAGCCCTGAACTCACCCAGCGTATACTTTGGCACTACGTAAAGCAGTGAAGCCCAGAGAGAGGTAGATGGATAAGCTATTCCGGCTTCCACCATAAACTTGAACTCCTGCTTCACTAGAACAAGTCTATCCGGGGCCAGTCGACAGGGGCGTGAGAATACAGGCCCTCCTGTCGTCTCTATCTTATGAACCACATCGTGCCTGTCCTTTGAAGTTGGCAGACTAAGGCCAGGAAATTCCCGCAAGAGTTGTTGGAAGTGTGGGGCAGTTGTAGGGAGCCGAACAGACAGGAGAGAACTCTGAGAGGGAGAAAACGAACCAGAACCGGGCAGAGTTGTTGTTCTGTCGACAGACAAGCTTGCGATTGCGAGGATCGACCAAAATGTCATGAGCAGAAAGGAAATCGAGGCCCAAAATTGGAATGACGACCTCGGCGACGATGAGGGTCTATGAAAAAACACGACGTAACCCAAGAGAGAGCTCTAGGTTACGCCTTCCATATATCCTTATATCCGAAGAGTTAGCGGCTTTAAGGATAAGGTCAGACAGGCAAGCTTTGTCGTCCGGAGAGGTTGGAATGACTCTGCATTGAGCGCCGGTGTTAATCAAAAATGAAAAACCGGAAAGTGGGTCGTAAATACTAAAAGGAGGATCGACCTGAAGAAAAACTGAGCTTGCAGAGGTGATAGGCCCACGAATCACTTGCGTTTTTAGTTTAAAGGATCATGCTGTGCAGATGAGTTTGAAATCTGGGTAAGATAATCGGTAGAGCTTTGCTGATTTTGCGCGTTTGAGGTTGGTGAAATTAGGGTTTGTGAAGAAGTTGGTGTTGAAAAACGCACATGATGTTTGTACATGCATGGGTGTAAGTATTTTTCTGCCTTTGCACCAAACTTGCAATTGCACCTGCACCAAATTTGAAAGTTGAGGAAAAGAAACTTGAGAAGCATGATTTGTCGGAGGGTGAAAATTTTGCGAATAAGAATTAGGTGAAGAACGAGGATTAAATGCGTGGTAGAAGCTACAAGGCTGACACAACGTACGGCGTTGTTACCATATTTAGAATGATACCAGCAGAGACCCTGAGAATTATTGTCAAGATAGGCGGAATTAGGAGGAGAATGAAAATGATTCTGGCATGCTTCACCTCTTAAGCTGGAGTTCCCTCGTGGTTTCTTTTTCGGGAGGAAGAACAGCGTCGGACTCTCCCTCTATCCTGCTCACGACTGTGCTCTCGCTGCACCCCTTGTTGCACCTTTAGGGTACGAAGATCGCTCTCTATCCTCTCCAACACAGCAGCAATATCCTGTGCTGGGGGGGGGGGGGATGACTTACATGCGAGTTCTGGTTGGTTGTTTGAATACTCCCTAAGTAAATGAACCTGTGAAATAGTCACATTTGAACATGGTTCTTGAGAGATTGACATAGTTCCCCAGCTTACGCATGGATTAATGAACAACTCATCGGCTACCTTTGCCATTTGCTCCACATTAGTGGGTGATGTTATTAGGATCAGTGGCTTAATATTTTCAGGAATCCCACGAATAAATATTTCTGTGAGCAGAGTTGAAGAATTCTAACTGAGCTCCCTTAGTTCGAATTAAGTCTTTTAGATGCTCCAGAAATCGCGTGAGACGCCGGTCACCCATCTCCTGAGTAATTAATAGCATACTTAGATCTTCGACTTGCGATCACCCAAACTTCTCCCTAAAAGACTCTTTTATTTTGTCCCAAGCCCAAATTCTACCACTTTCTAGCAAGATGTTTTTAAAAAGCGAAAAGATACTCAATGGTAAATTCTGAGTGATGCAGAAAATCCGGATTTGTTCAGAGATGGCGTGATGCATCATTATAATTTTTGCCATTTGTAACCAGGCAATGGGGTTGCCCGAATCATATTTTGGGAGGACAATCGAGGAAGGAAGGAACCAAAATCGATGTTCTTGCATGTTGGACGAATGATGAAGGAAGCTTGCTGAAGTAACATTAGAGATACTCATACTCGTATTGGTGGAAGCAGTAAGGCCACCCTGCGATGTCGTAATGGTGTGAGTTGTCAACGAAGTTGCTGATGCAACCATCGTGATTTTTAACTAGTAATAGGTGTGTGCATCGTGTGTGTGTGTGTAAAACTCAGTCACGCGAATGAGCGTAAAATAAATATTATCGGAGAAATAAATATTATTCACTCGTTGTATAAATATAATAAATTTAATTTAATAAGGATATTATTAATTCAATTAAGGATGCAATTGGAAATTTGGGATTAGACACTAACACGTGTTCTACCCTCGGAAAAATGAACACGTGAGTGACTGAATTGAAATTTTATATTTGATTTTATAATTAAGAATGGATGAACGTACGGGAGATAATTAAACAAATTCTGGGCACCAATTTATAGATATAGGGCCATCGTGGTATGAACCTACATAGAAACTTCACAACAAACATATATATATATATATATATATATATATATATATATATATATATATATATATATATATATATATATATATATATATATATATATATATATATATATATATTGAATCGTAAAAATGGTTTGAGCGAAAGCTTATGGCGAAGTTAGGCTTAATGGTTGGACACGAAATCGTTAAGGAATGGATGAAATACAATGAGGATACAACAAAATATATATTTTTATAGATTAACAAGAAAGGAACATATTTGAAATTATATTGGTTGAATTTGAATTTAATTATACAAAACGAACATGAGTTTAACACTGAATTTTTGTCGTGACTAACTTAGCGTACGGTAGATAGGTAATTAATTAAAATGTAATTGTAACTAATTAAAATGTAATTAAAATAATTGAAATCACTAATTATGGGTAAATGAAATTGATATCACGAATTGTGGGTAAATGTAATTGAAATCCCGATTTGTGGGTAAATGTAAATTGGAATAACTAATTGTGGGTAAAAAATGTAATTGGATTAAATGAAAGTAAAATTATTGAAATGTAATTGTAACAATTAAAATCACGATGGTTAAAAGGGGAAATGCATGAGAGTCTGGAAAAGGACATATAAGGAATTAGACAATGTTTTTGTTTGTAAAATCTAAGGATAATATGGAGAAAGAATGCAACTGACCTTGAGTTGGAGCAGGCGAGAGCACAAGTGAATTTTTGTCTCCCATGAGGAATATTTGGAAGCGTCAGTCGTGCGTGTAAATGATGCCAATTGTTTTTGAGGACTTTTTTACATATACATAATATTTAAGAAAAATTATATAAATTTTAGTTATATATATATATATATATATATATATATATATATATATATATATATATATACATATATATATATATATATATATATATATATATATATATATATATATATATATATATATATATATATATATATATATATATTTATATATATATATATATATATATATACAAATATATATATATATATATATATATATATATATATATATATATATATATATATATATATATATATATATATATATATAAATATATATATATATATACAGTGGCGGCAACAAAAAAAGTGACATTGAATATTGGCAATAGAAATCGATACATAAAATCGCTTTCACGATTTTACTTGCCAACAAGCCAATGAAAAGGGGCGGGGCTTATGCCACGAGTGGATGACTCTCCTGAGCTAAGACAACAGAACTGCGCTTTATTGGAACTCACTGTCTCGTTTGAGCTCGTACAGTGAGGTTTTGGTGTACAACGCTCCAGCGTGCTGATTTCCTGCATTCGTGCCTACATTTGACGTGCTATAACTTCTGTGCAAGTGGATACAATGGGGCGGAAAAAGCTTTCTATGACAGAGAAAAGCCGTGCCTTGACCCTATTAGAGCAGGGAAAGTCTTTTATTGATGTAGCAGCAGATTTACGAACCTCAAGAAATACGATTTATCGCCTAAAACGGGCAGCTGAGTTATTGCCACCAGGTACCATACCAAAGAGGAAGGAGGGCACTGGTGCAGCTAGGAAGACATCTCCAAGGACTGATAATATCCTAAGGCGTGAAGTGATGTCAGACCCTTCTGTAACCTCCGCTTCAATCAAGAAAAAACACCCAGACCTTCTCCAGAACGTCGCCCTCAGGACCTTCCGTCATCGCTTACAGAAGGACTTAGGCCTACCGGCTCGCCGCGCTGCCAAGAAGCCACTTCTTACCAAGGCTATGAAGATGAAAAGACTCAATTTTTGCAAGACCTATAAACATTGGACAGCTGCCCATTGGAAGAAGGTGATGTTCAGTGATGAGAGCACCTTTAGGCTGGTCAGAGGAGAGTCAAAGATCGTGCGTCGTCCCAGCAATGTGTCTCGGTATGACCCAAAATATACCGTGAAAACTGTGAAGCACCCTGATAGTGTGATTGTGTGGGGTGCCTTTAGTGGAAACAAGGGCAGAGGAGGTCTGTACTTCCTTCCCAAGAATGTAACCATGAGGGGGACTAACTATCTCGAAGTTTTGAAGCAGCACATGCTGCCATTTTGGGAAATTCATCGGTGTTAATTTTTCATGCATGATGGTGCCCCTGCTCACAGGTCCCAGTTAGTAAAAAGGTTCTTCAATGATAATAATATTAGTGTTTTGGAGTGGCCTGGTAATTCCCCGGACCTAAATCCTATTGAGAATGCTTGGAATCTGATGAAATCCAAAGTTCAAGAGACAGCATCCGGCAGCATCAAGGACCTGATAGAATCACTGAAGAAGATCTGGGTTACGATCGACCCCACCTACTTCGCAAACCTCGCTGAATCAATGCCCAATCGACTCAGAATGGTCATCAAGTGCAAGGGCAACATGACCAAGTATTAACTTTCATGAAATATTCATAATAAAATATGTAAGTTACATTTTTCTGTTTCATTTTCCCCGAATTGTCACATGTCACTTTTTTTGTTGCCGCCACTGTATATATATATATATATATATATATATATATATATATATATATATATATATATATATATATATATATATATATATATATATATATATATATATATATATATATATATATATATATATATATATATATACAAATATATATATATATATATATATATATATATATATATATATATATATATATATATATATATATATATATAAAATTTATATAATTTTTCTTAAATATTATGTATATGTAAAAAAGTCCTCAAAAACAATTGGCATCATTTACACACACGACTGACGCTTCCAAATATTCCTCATGGGAGACAAAAATTCACTTGTGCTCTCGCCTGCTCCAACTCAAGGTCAGTTGCATTCTTTCTCCATATAATCCTTAGATTTTACAAGGATTATATATATATATATATATATATATATATATATATATATATATAGCTGCAGAGCTGCTACAAATGTGAAAAAACTACCCAGCAGCCAATCTTGTAAAGGATAATTTACCTTAAAATGCTTGAAAAGTGAGAATGAGGGAACAGTTCTTTTCTAGCCCTCGTTGTAAATTCAAGAGTCACAATCTTAAACATTTTAAAATGAACTAGGAGCAGGACAAAAACATATCCCTTGGGAGAGGAGAGCTACACTTTCATTACAAAACTCGACAACCTGTTGATATCCTCAGGTGCAAGTGTAAAATTGTTTTTTTTTGCTGTGAATTTGGCTGCCCTTGTTGCAAAAACGAAACTCAAATTAATTTAAATCCCCTATGGAGATGAAGATCTTTGTGAAAAAAACTTGTTTTCATTAAAGGTGAGAGAGAAATGATTACTTCTTTTGGACCACATCAGGTTTGCTTTCGAGATTAACTTGAGTAAAATAGACAAGTCAATAACTAAAAGCAACAATAAGATGAAGGAAGAGTTGCTTACTTTAAGTATGCCAATATTTTAATGCCATCAAGTGAAATAATTTTCTCTCATGACGAAAATGAAGAACAAATAGCTGATGCTCAAGATGGAAAGGATTGAATTTATGAAGTGACATTAAAAATACCAACCGCATCTTCAAATTCCATTGAAAAGCAACCCGGGAATTATTTTGGGGGGGCAATAACATCATAACTATTGCGCTGATTCTAACGAAATTTGGAAATCTTATATTGTTTTACATTCTCTTTCAAATGATATAATTGCTAAAGTCCTCCCAAGTTAGCCTGGGAATTATTTTGTTTTGCCAATTGCATCATAACCATTCGGCCAATTCTAACGAAATTTGAAACCCTTATGTTGTTTTACATTCTCTTTCGAATGATAGAATTGCCAAGGTCATCCCGAGGTTACTCCTGGAATTATTAAAACTTTTGTATGTCTTAAGCTCATAAATTAGAATAAGTGAGGGCACGCGACTTTTTGGTCAACAGACCTTGTTTTTTTAATATGTTATCTGGCCCAATTACACGTTGAACCGATTAACATTTGACGGAAGGGAATCTGAATGAATACTCTGAGAAGAGCACTGCTCCCGTAGAGTATTACCTCTCCTCTTTGAAAGTCTAATGACGCCCAAATTGCAAGATGAAGTAGGCTCAACGAGGAACCTCACAAATGAGCACTATAACAATGCCCTCTGGGCATTCCTATAATAAAATCTTCCTGGAAAACATAAATATATATATTCTGTATAAAATTCAAATCATTCATTTATTTTTCTAAACTTTTGTCAATTAAATCATTCAGGTAATTAATGTATAACTTAATAATTCATTCATTTATTTTACTTAACTTTTTTCAATTCAATCATTCAATTATTTTATGCATAACTTTTTGAAATTTTAATCATTCATTTATATATGTAACCTTAAATCATTCAATCATTCCGTGACGAGAAACTGATTTTATTTAAAGCACAGACACAGGCACACAACATCTATTAGAATTTCACGCACATACAAACACACGCATTTTACCACTTGTGAAATAATGCGAAATGACTCTCTCACTTGTATTCTCGTCGCCGATATATTAAGCCCCAATTCATTAATTATAGTCGCTACAGCAAAAGAATTACATTCGCTACATCAAAATCATGTTCACATTCAACATCCATTTACAAAATTTATACGTCACACTTCATCTCGTCATGCGAAGTTATTTTCAACTCAAGTTCAACCCTGCCTAATTTAACGTAATTCAACTTATTATAATCTGTTTTGTTAATCTCTAATATATATATTATTTTCTTAAAAATCTTGTTGCATTTATTTTCCATCCCACGTGAGAAATGTTTCCTTTAACCTACATTGTTCATAATTCAAAATCCCTTCAATCAATCAAAATTTATGCGTGTAGAATATTGTATCATATACGCTATCTAGGCTAACGATATAGTATTCAACATTTGCATAAAGCACTCCGTTGGACCCATGAAATCTTGAAATTGGGCACATATATTAGCTACTGAAATAACAGGCCATGTAGTAGCAATGAACCGATGTAGAATAAAGCGAAATACTAATATTACAAGTGTACATATATTAAGAAAAGCATGAGTGTAAGAAATTCAAGCCAATATTTTTCCCACGCGAACACACAAACACACTCGCGAGGAAACAGCTGCGAGACGAAAAAGTCTCGACGCCAGATAATGAAGGCTAAACTTAGGGTGGCATCTAATCTGACCAGTTAAAGTTGACGTGGACCTGCGAAACAACAAAATCAACTGTTTTGTCACTTGCTATGGATACTGATTTGATAAAGCCATGATCAGGCGATCAAATGCAATACACATACAGGGGGCGGTTAATAAGTTTTGCGAATCGGTAGGGCAAAACAGAGGAAGGGGGGTGGCTGTTTGTCGGGGTGTTAGAACAAGTTATGACAAGTCAGGACCTGCAGCTGCATGCTCCTGCCTCGTCTATTTAAGAAGCAGTAGCTGATCGCAGATCGTCAGTCACAAATTTTTCAATAATGGAGAAGGTTGAGCACCGCGCTGTGATCAAATCTTTGACCAAGGAAGGCAAGAATGCAAAAGAGATCCATGAACGTATGGTTGCAGTGTAAACCGATACTGCCCCTTCCTATGCAACCATTGCTCGCTGGAATAGGGAGTTCCGCCATGGTCGTGAGTCCCTTGAAGATGACTCCCGTCCAGGACGCCCGTCAGACGTGACCAACGACGACAATGTGGCCCGTGTGGAGAGGATGATCCTTGAAAATCGACGGGTGAAGGTCGAAGAAATTGAGCGAGAACTTGGAATATCACATGGAAGTGTTATCAACATGATCCACGACAATTTGGCCATGGCCAAGTTCTCTGCCCGTCGGGTCCCTAGAAACCTCACGAAATCTCACGCCCCATGAACGACATCAACGTCGTCAAAGTTCGGAGGAGCTGCTGCTCCTGTACAAACAAGACCCGGCGGGATTCGAGTCACGTATAGTGACAGGTGATGAAACGTGGGTCCATCACCGGGATCCCGAGACCAAGCTCGAAAGCATGGCCTGATAGCACAGGGGCTCTCCGACCCCCATCATGTTCCAGATGCAACCCTCAGCCGGGAAGATCATGGCCACCATCTTCTGGGATTCTGAGGGAGTGTTGATGGTGGACTATGCGCCTCGTGGAAGGACCATCACAGGACAATATTACGTCGAGGAACTGGCGGGGTTGAAGAAGTGCATCCGTCAGAAGCGGCGCGGCAAGTTGACACGCGGTGTCCTGCTCCTCCACGACAATGCCCCTGTCCACAAGGCCAGAGTTGCATAAGCTGCCCTGCGCGAGTGCGGATTCGAGGAGATCAACCATCCCCCCTACAGTCCAGATTTGTCCCTAGAGACTACCCTTTATTCCGCAAGTTCAAGGCTGCACTGCGTGGACGCCACTTTGGGGATGATGAAGATGTCCAGCTCGCCGTCCAGGAGTGGATTGAACAGCAGTCGGGACATTTCTGGTTGTCGGGAATTTGAAGCCTCAGGGACAAGTGGCGCAAGTGCATTGAAGTCGAGGGTAGTTATATTGAAATATGATAAAACACTTTTCCTCATATGTCGTTTCCTTATATCCGAATTGCAAAACTTATTGACCGCTCCTCGTATGGACACACGAGTCCGTTTCTCGTTTTTAAGTCCTGCCGTCTTAGCCCCAACTATCTAACGTTAGAAGAAAATTTACAACAACCCGCGAAGACTCGACTATCTACCCCAATTAAGGTAGACCAAAGCCAAGAATATAGCCTACAAAACTCCATTTTCCTCTCAAGTCCTTCCTCTAACTCAGATATAACCAAGTTACCTTGTGAATCCAGCCTATAAACGAATTTCCCGCAAGAACTTTGGGACTCCGAGGAAACTCGTCAGGGAGACTTCAAACACTTTCTGCTGACACTCCCTTTATAAACTGGAAACCCCCCCTATAAACCACACATCAATAAATATCCGAAAGAACGTTGGTCAAATGACCGTTTTTTGTGTGTGACCCCATAACCTGGTGGGATTTGTGCAAGCAAGCAAACTACAGTTAGATTTACATAACTGCGAAATCAAAACGAGCGCTCAAAATATACAGCCCAAATCCCTTAAAGAAATGAAGAGAACTCGTGAACGATTTTAGGAGCACTGATGGTAAAGGCCTAAATCTTCGGTTTCTTCCACTTTTTTAATGTGAGAAAACGGCCTATCAGGTCCACTTTCCTTCTGTCATCCACCCACGATCGTGGGGGAGAACAAAAGGAGAAGGCTTGTGTCGACTTGCTCCTCGAAAAACTTATACATTTCTGGCCTTCGGCTCAAGTGAACCGATGGAGAAGTGCTTGGTAGGAAGTCCGAAGTAAGGTTTAGTAGAAGGTTTATAGTAGAAGACGGAAAATGAAAAATAAAAGAGATAAAATTTGGTGAGAAGGCAGAATGAGCAGCATGAGTAGTTGTAGCTGAAAAAGGAATGGAGGACCTTCTAATTTATATGGATTCTGAACCACACTACGGCATCTATTTATCCTTTATTCTTCCTATTTCACCTTCGGAGTCTTTGAGATGCCCTGGTTTATAATTATCGGAAGATCTGATTATTCTATATCATTCTTTCTGTTATTCACATACGCTCTCTTTTCGATGTCAAACAGTATCATCTCTATCTCATGTTTGGAGAACAAACTAATCTCTTATAGATGTGTCACCAGTTTATGGTAGGTCGCCAGCTATAGGGGTTCCGGTTGATGATCCGATTTATTTGGTAGAGAAGGTAAGGCGGCCGGCCTTACATTCGAGTTTGGTCTGACTCCAAAGTGTTCTTTTGGGTAATCCGTTTCTAGGCTTGGTCGAATGGTAACCTAGTTGTTGCTTGGCAGAAGCAAGGACTCAAAAGGATTGAATGACGGTTTTGTAGGTTTTTAATCTTGGCTTAGGGCTAAATTTGTTCAGGCAAGTAAAATTGTTGAATTTTCCGTGGTTCTTTTGTGTGGTCGCGTCTTTGTCTGGCTATCAGTGTTAATACTCAGTGTTTCATGTAAGTCTCATTCTGAGTCAGAATGTTGTGACTATGGACGGATGGATTGCGGACGAGGTACTGTCTGGCTCTAGGACAATGCTAATGCTTACACTGCTAATCCAAGACTTCAATGATAATAATGATTCTAATAATAATGCCGTTTTATGTTTCTGCCCATTTATTTATACTAATGCCTATTATGGGGCGTAGCTTCACTTCTCTAATCCTAATGCGGGGCGGAGTTATCGGATCAAATGGCATTTGCGAGTGCTCTCTACTAAGATTGCTGGGAGGAATTTATTTGGTCAAAGGGTGTGGGTGCATCAAGATAGTATCTGAATTTGGAAACCTGATCGCACTTTATCAACCAACAATTGTAGCAAGATTAATTTTGTCTTTTCACGGGTTCATGTAAACGCTGGCGGGTCAGATCAGATTCCATTCAATGTGTGAACAGCTGTTTCCACCGTCTCTGTTTATATCTATGGCCAGACCGTCGGCTGCACCTGTTTCCTAAAGAATGTATGTTTGTACATTTAGGTGGAAGCACAACGATTTCATCTGCATTATTACAAAATATTCTGCTTTGCATTGATACATAGATTATTAATTGTAATTTTACATTATTTACAAGTATTTGTTTTGTATTACATTAATTCCTTATTAGAGGATGATATATTATTTCAATGTTCGATTTATGTGCTTGTTACAAATCTTTATAGGATTCACATGATACACATTTGTGATGCTTCATTGTTGAACCTATTCCGCCTTGCAATGCACTTTTGTCTTATTATTTAAATGGACGAAAGCTATAACATTATTAATTTACAGAGATGTTTTATTTCACTGAAATAAAAAACTACAGAACATAAGTATACAAAGAAAATAATACATGTAATAAGCACACTTTCACATAAGCACACACAAATATAGGCACATGTACATTTCATATACAAAGAATTAATATACGTGGCATAATGTTGGTTTCACAAACCTAGGAGTCCAGTTAGTAGAGGAACTGCAAGATCTTCATCTCCATACATTATACACACCATCACACATTACGACCACTATTTATTTTAATTTTATTTAATATTCAAACCTACTGAAATAAACACAGGTTAGTTATGAACTTAATAACTTAATAAATTATAATTAATAATTACATTTACACAAAGTTATTCTTATTTATGGAGACTAATATACACCTTTTAGATTATTTGTATGTGCATAATTATTTGCGTGCCCATCTTAAGCTCTCATAGGATTTATATAAGAATCATTTGTGAGGCTTCATTGTTGATCCTAATCCACCTTGCAATGGCCGCTACACTCTGTCTTTGATTAATTTTCTATGAAATTTTTACCTTTGTTAAAAGTCGTTCAAACCGTTAATACTTTTATGTTTTTCTAACTCGGTTATGGGAGGGGTTGGGTAATATCATACTCACGCATTGTGTCCACTGTTCCGCATCCTATTCCCCGTTGTTAGTTGTTGTTTCCATTTTAGTTTTGGCGTCATGTTCAGGTTGAAGATAATATATCCGTGTAAGTTCAGTTTTGGTTGTAGTTTTTAGGAACAAGTTGTTTCAATTGTTGTTTTGGTTCCTTGTTTGGGGAGGGAGATATCTTCTAGTAATTTCAGTTTTTCTTATATATATATATATATATATATATATATATATATATATATATATATATATATATATATATATATATATATATATTAAATTTTTCGCCTTATTTCCATTTTTCCCTTTTTATGTGTAACTTTCTACTTCCTTTCTTTGTTCAAGTTTTTGTATGGAGCTTGAGCATCTTGGGCTCGGTTTTCTTCTTTTGTTTTCCTCTACTATATCTGTAATATTTTCTCCTAGTTTATCTAATATTTTCTCTTTCACCTCGCGTGCCCTGTTCTCTAGTATCTTATTTATGCCTTGCATGTTGACACATTTATGTAGGTCTTCTGCTTTCTTCTGTCATTTCTTCTCGTGCTTGTAATAAGGTTTTGTACCGTCTGTAGCATCTTTTTTGTTCTTTTGATATGCCGTACGTGCATCATAGCAGCTGGGTATAGTAGTACTGATTGCATTATTGCACAATATAGCTTCTTTACTTTCCTACCTAGATCTTTGAATCTGTACATCAGTTTTATACCTGGTATTCCTTTTTGAACTCTTTCTTTGACGTGTTTCTTGTATCCGTTAGTAATTATTTTCATTTCTAGAACTGTGAATTCCGTAAAGTAAGGGTATCTGGTCCCTTTCATTACTACGTCTGCTAATAATCGTCTTGCTATGGGAACTATCTTGAATTGGTTTATTTTATTTTCATTTTTTCTAGTATTCATTTATAATTGTTTACTTCTTCCGCTGTCATTCTAGGTTGCATTAGGAAATTACGATATAGGTTTCCACCAGTTGAGTCAAATAATCCGCGTACTGTATATTAATACTGAATAGATTGCTCGGTGATAGGATATCCGCTGTATAAATTGAGTATAGAGTGCGACTCAAACATCCACCATGAGGCCACCACGAATGCTGGTCCTTTTGTCCTCCCTATGTTGATCTAACTGTTACATAGTCGCATAGGATTCTCGCTTAAACCGAGTTGTAATATCTTGTACTGGATCCTCTTTTTTCCATGCTTTATCAAAAACCTAAAGACATCTCTACATACTATATCTATATAGTTCTTATTCCATTTTGCTTACGATATCTTAATGTCATTTCTGTACTGCGAGTTTTTCGAAATCTATACTGATGACCATTATATGTTATTTTCTTCAGGTGTTATAGTAATCTTCTATTTGATATTTTTCCCAGTACTTTTCCTTCGAATTCCAAAAGTGAAATCACTCTTAAATTCTCTTTTTACATTCGGAGGTTTTCCTATTTTCGGGATGAAGATAATTTTTGCTACCTTGAATTGGTTAGGATAGTATCCTGTATTCAGGCATGCGTTAAATATGTTCTTCAATCCCTGAATCACATTGCCTGGCGCTTTGCTAAAGTTGATTTGGATGAGCTCTCTGTGACCGGGCGCTTTTTGTCGTAATGATTTAAGTGCGTTTTCAAGTTCTTCTGTAGTAATGTTTGCTCCATTACCGTCATGGGCATTCTGTGATCCTCTACTTGACGTGCTTGACGCGTTATATCCAGGTTTTCGTTTAATTGATCAACAATGCGTTCTTCGAAATTGGCCTTATCCTCATCGCTTATTTTAAATATGCTTCTTCAATGATCTCTTAGGATCTCGTCAACCTTTTGTTCCTTTTCTCTGATGGTTCCTTGGCTGTCTTTTAATTCTATTTTCGGTTTAGGTGGTAAACCTCTCATTATTTTAACTCTTTTCCAGAATTCTATGGGCGAGGCTTGGGTGTCAACTTGAGTTATTGCCTCATCTCTATTAGTCGTTTGTTGTACTATAATTTTATTGACATTTCCTGCTTACACGCTGTTATTCTGACCATACTCTTTCTAGATGGCCCAAGGACTCTCTTCCTTTCTTATTCAGTTCTCGGTATACAATTTTTATATCTTACGTCCATTTGTATTGTGATGTCGTTTTTTAATTGGTTCTAGGAATCGCTTTTGAGATGGTTGGTTAATCAATTAAGTTCTTCGTGGATTTCCTCCAGGTTTGCATCTTCTAAGTCTTTTGGGATATATTGTTCCATACTGGTTTTGTATTTTTACCAATTTGCCTTTCCATTTGCTTTTCTTATCTCAGCTGGAATTTGGATAGGATTCTTATTGATGATGCCCACAAATGACCTCTT
Source organism: Ceratothoa steindachneri (assembly GCA_963969495.1). Taxonomy (NCBI): domain Eukaryota; kingdom Metazoa; phylum Arthropoda; class Malacostraca; order Isopoda; family Cymothoidae; genus Ceratothoa; species Ceratothoa steindachneri. The sequence goes on along the minus strand of OZ018330.1, from coordinate 35,099,052 downwards.
CACTCACATCAGTCATGAACATAACGAGAAGGCTATCCAAGACCTCTATTTCAACCGCACCAAATATTCGAAGATTATTACACTTTCGAAAGAACCACACATACATACGCTGCTATACCAAGGCATATAGAATAACAACATAACCGACCACGCCAGTGTTTCCGTTGCTATAAAACGGGACACCAGACCAACACGTCTCAAATAGACCGCCTCTGATCCAATTGCAGTGCATTGGGGCACCAGTACAGACTGTAAGAGTACCACTACCATCTGAATCAACTGCGGCGGCGACCATGTGGTTGTCAGCATTATGTGCCCTTACCTCTCTAAGGCCCGCGCGGACGCTTTTGCAGAGTTAAAGATGCCTCGATACTCCCCACCACAACAAACAACCTCACTCACCTACTCCACTCCCTTCGACACCCTCCCCTGGCAAGAACATTTGTTGCCGCTGCTGGTGTAATGGGGTCCACCCAATCACCCATTTAAACCCCTACAGTCCATACACCGACACTACCTGCTGACCTAACACAAATAACACCCAAACTAACCCCAAAACACAACTGGCCCTCGTGCTTTCCGCTGTGGCAAATGACATGTCGGGGGAACACCCCCGCTTATATGCCAACATCTTTTACGCACTCAATGGCGCTAACGAACTCAGGCAAATCACTTTCCCTGAGAATGTGTTTGCCCTGATACATGAACATAAAAACAAAAGACCTGCACTCCTCCACACTCTAGGGAGAACTCACTCGCACCCACCCAACTCGTCCCTTTCAAGACCTTCCACCTACCCTGCCTCTCATCCCGATACCCTCCCTCCCTTGGCCCATGCCTCCGGTCCGGCAACACAACCATCCTCTGCCCCCACCCCTCTTTCCACTATCCTCACCTCCAATTCCAATATCCCTACCCCTCCTTACACTCTCCCCCCTTCCCATTCCAATGTCCCTACCCCTCCTTCCACTCTTCCCACCACTCTTTCCACTGTCTCCACTCCCTCTCCCACTGTTCATGCCTTAAACCCATTACTAGCACACACGCACCGGTTAACACAAAACCTTCACCCCCCCCCCCTCCAGACACGTAGGAAGGTAGCTGCCTCCACCCCTACTGTTCTAGGGCAATGCTTAGAGATCAAGGAGAGGAAAGCGGTTATTGCTAACACAGCCTAACGCGCATTTCACTCGCGATCATAGGTGGACTTAGTGTGTAACAGTTAAACGTACACAGTTTGTGCGGTATTCGCAATACCGTCTCCAACCTGATACTTAATACAAAGATACCTAACATCCTACTTTTGATTTCCACCAGCCTACACCCTCCAAACAACAGACTTCGCGTTGCCAGCTACCACACATACCTTACTCTACAGGTGCCGCACCTGGCATCAGGGATCCTAGTAAGGCGCTCCATACAACACACTCTCACAACACTCTAGACGATTCCTTTCTAGCCGGCAGGGTACACGCAACCACTAGCCATATTCTAGTGGCCACCCACTACGGCCCACCAATACAACAACTACACATAAACGTCCCACTAAGTGCTCTATCAAACCAAAAACTTCCAATTTTCTTTGTGAGAGACCTGAATTCACACCAGCGTTTCCGCTGCAACCACATCGGCCCGACCTTCCCCAAATTCTTCCGTCATTCCGGCCATCGCGGAGGGACTACGTCAGCTGACATAATTTTCTGTAATGCCTACGCCACACGCTTCCACGCCCACATCGCCCCTGGTCCCTCACTTACTCTCTGACCACATCCCTATATGTCTCATACTATTGTATTCACCAATTCTAATACCCACATACCTTCTCCACGACTACACTAACACAAACTGGAAGAAATTCAAAACAAACATAACCACGAACAGGCCACGCAACTTCAGCCTCTAGGACACTAACTTTACAGACATAGATGACCACTGGAGTACACTCATGGACACAATAAACACTGCATGCAATATAAGACCATGTAAAACATATATGAATCAAAACTATACATTCTCCATTCACACAAAGACTCATTACACTATACAACAACTACTACGACAACATATTACTACATAAAAAAACAAAGACCCAAACTCTCAAATAAGTACAGGCATATTGCTCTGTTAGAGTACTACTTAGGTAAGATACTGTAGTGCATAATCAACACCCACCTCCGGAGCTTCCTAGAGGAGAGTGGCTGGTTATCTCCCTGCCAATATGGCTTCAGGAGGGGCCGGGCACTCAAGCGGCTGTGACCATCGCTTATGACATCATACGAAAGCACGACAATCACGATAGAAAACATTTTCCATCACCAAGGACGTGGAGAAGGCCTTAGATAATGTGTCACATGAGTGACTTGGTTGGAAACTAGCCTCAAAACACAGAGCTTCCTCTCTGATCAAGAAAGCTTATCTCTCACTACCTTGCTGACCAGAGGTGTCACATAAAAAACAATATTACAACATCAAACCCATTCACACCACGCGCAGGCGTGCCCCAGGGCAGCGTACTGTCGCGCACAGTTTTCATAATGTACACAAACGACAACCCACACCCACCTGAAAACTACAGACACACATACACGCTGTCCTACGCCGATGACGAAACCATTCTCGTCTGCGATCAGGGCTCTAACAGAATCGTGCACTATGAACAGATAATCAAGGACGATAAGACAGATTATGAGGACAAGTGGCTCATAGCTACGAATCTTCAGAAGAGATGTTACACTCTATGGCGCAAAAGATCACTATAAGCAAAATATACAAACATACTCACATAAATCAGACCTAAGCGAGCCTGAACCAACCAGATTCATATAAATGACTCACACTAAAATCCTAAGGGCAGCATTTAACAAGCACCTAAGATACCACATACACCAAAATCGTACAAACACGAGAAAAAAATAAACAAGAGGTTGAGGAACCTACCAGCCGAAAACTACAAGTACACATACAAAACACTAGTCAGAACCTCCTCACATACGCTCCATTCACACTCTTACCTGCGAGTCAAACATGACAGAGGAAATTCGAATGCGTTCAAGAACTCTACTCAAAGACGCGCATGTCGCACTCCTATGTACACACGCATGACCACACTACATGGGAACAACAATCTAACACCACTCAATACATGCACCCGCTTAACAAACACGACAGTTAGGAAAACTTGCAAGAGACCTTACATACATCCATATACAGGGAAGACTATACGCTGCGAGGGCTTTATGATTTCCCACAACCCTCGACCACCCTCAACCATTACCTCTCTACACATAAGTTAACAGCACTATGAGTGGCACCTTCCTGTCGACTTCCGTCCTCCTGCCACCCCAGTGGAACTCAATACCACTACTTTACACATACAAATATACCAGGCATCGATGTCTAGCGAGCCACTAACCTTTCAATTTTTCCTGTCCCCTCTAAATTTTTTCTGGACTTTTTCATTTTCGACTACATGATCTCCACAGTGATCCCTCTTATGTTCCTTTGCATCCATGATTTGATTCTATTCAATTAGTGTCTTAGTTTCGTGTTACTCTGAGGAAGATCCAAATGAGTGAAATGTCAGGAAAGAAGAACCTGGTACCACTTGTATTTTTTCTTATCCTTCCGCCTCATATATATATATATATATATATATATATATATATATATATATATATATATATATATATGGAGATCCATTTAAAAAAAGTTACACACACTTATGCACTCGTTCTTTCTTCAGCCTCAAGTGTGTGTTCTGACAGAAACGACCATTGATCTCGCCCTGGTCATATTATCGTTTGAGTCACAACAAGCTCCGTTCCCACAGAACTGTCATTCAACCATTTTCTTCCTTTTTTTTATTAACGCCACCGCTACTGAAATCATATTTCCCAAACTTTATCATTTTCTTACTATAAATTGCCTTTCTCACCACCTATCTATAAAATTCCTTCGATAGATAATCTCTACTCTCTCTCTCTCTAAACAAACATTGACTTCAAACAAAGCTCCACTCCAGAAACCTCATTGGTCACACCCACCTTCTCTACACATATAAAACAATCGGACATTTAACACACATTCACAACATTCTTATTATTCACATCATCCACTCAGTCAATCAAATCACTTCGTCTTCGTCTTTGTGAACCATCCACCTTGGTGGATAGGATTCACAAGCTCCAGCCATTCATCTTATCAAATCTGAAATTCAAAATAAAGTTATTTTTCATAAAGTTTTTTTCAAAATCCAAATACGAACTTATTTGGAGGACACCCTCAAGAAGGAACTTGAATCATGTAGCAGAGAAGGAATATTGTTCCAAATTGAAATTGCAACTGCTGACCGCCGCCACAATCAAGTATCAACCCCTTCTCTCACTACAAGCATCAGTTACTTCTCTCGATATATATATATATATATATATATATATATATATATATATATATATATATATGAAAATTAACCCACAGGAAAATTAAAAGATGAATCCAAGCACCTTCGTACTAAATTTGCAAGTTCATTTTCCTTGGAAATGAACTTGCAAATTTAGTTCGAAAGTGCTTGGATTCATCTTTTCATTTTCCTGTGGGTTAATTTTCATATTATTGCTTTCCTTACGTTTCCCTTTGTGAGTCTTTTCATTATATATATATATATATATATATATATATATATATATATATATATATATATATATATATATATATATATATATATATATATATATTAGGATAAAGTTTTTTTAATGTATTTTATTTTTGATTCTTTATTTACCACCCTTACTATTAAATCACCTAAATTATAAAGACCTTCGCTGCAGTTAGTACTAGAGGACCAAGTAGATTTTATCGCTGCTGATTCTGTAATGTTTCGCTGTACATAATACCTATTTGTATAACTGGTAACCATGTTTTCCCACTCTATTCTATGTTATTCGAAAGATAAATGTAGAGATAATGCTTTAGACGTTTAACCTGTTCTCGTACTATATTTATGCTGACTTGTCTTTCGTTTAAAGGTTTGCTAGTTTAGCCGATATAATATTTTTGGCAATCTCTACATGGAATTTTATAAATACAACTTTCTATGTTATGTGGAGAAATCTTGATCAAGAACTTTTGTAATATTTATGTGATAGTTCCAAACTGGATTTATTTATGTCAAAAAGCTTTAATTTGGGGTGGGGGATGGTCACTGGTCGCAGGGGATTTTTTTAAATTTTGGGAATAAAAAGCTCTTTTGGCTGATTTAAACCATGCTTCCAAAATTTCTTTTTCCTAATTAAGGTGTTTTCTAATAATTCTAATTGTGTCTATTTCAGTTTAAATGGATTCTTGACAAGTAACTCTTAAGAACAGAGGGACGAACAACATGAGGAGAATACTGATTTTTTTTATTGCAATGTCATGGGCCAAATAGAAATGAATGTTAGATTTAACGACAGTTCCTTTTCTATAGACTTTGATTATGAAACCAATATCTGTTCTTTTAATTAATATATCTATAATAATGCTCTCTTTGTTTTTCTTTTTTCTATAGTGAACTTAATTGAAGTTATAAAGTTGTTCAAGGTTGAATGAAATCCTTCAAGAGTGTGTTGTATGGGTCTTAAACATATTATGTCGTCTATATATTGATGTCGAAGAGCCTTTTGTGATAAAAGTGAAGGAATGTGGGTTCTTTCAAAAAATTCTCTCTATAAATTTGAAAGTACAGGAGAGAGAGAGAGAGAGGATTTTCCATAGCGATGCCAAATGTTTGTTCAAAATATGATTGGTTAAAAGTGAACTTGTCTCATCCGACCATAGTATTTCATCTAATTTTTCTTGGTTATCTCCAAGATGCTTTTTAGCGAACACGAAATGAGCCTCTTTATTAAACTTCTTCAACAGGCTTTCATCTAGAGACAAGGCCATGAAATCCTTCCAGGTGGAAATAAAGTTGTACTGTTGAAGCGTGCACATCTACGTCGCGTGCTGCAAGATTTGTTTGTAACTCATTTGGGAATCTGATGATTGTTTCTGTCTTCATCATAGTTCAAACACTTCTAGGGCTCAGTTTCTTTGGTCGACCTTCACGTGGACGATTTAGTGTGGTGCCATTAGTTTTATACTTAGCAATGACGATATTCCTTACAGATGAAATTGAAATGTTCACAATGGATGATTTATTTTCTATATTCATGACCAGTCTTGTGCAGTATAACAATATAGTTTCTTGCAGATTCTGAATGTTCAGCGGTCTTGACCATTGCAGTCTTCGAGATGTTTCCTCGTCGAAGTCGTTATAATGAATCTATCCTTTTCAAACGATCTAGTTTAGAATCGTTTCAAAAACATTTTTAAAAACTTTCGGAGTGTCGATTTATATGAAAAAGTGCCTATGAAATCATTAAATCACAAACTCTAGCCATGTTGCTTATACATTTGTACTAGCATTATATGGACTTACCAGGAAACCAGCATTTATTTACAATAACCTCCTGTTCTAAATGATTTAATTATCCAATGCAAAGAAGAGAATGTTCCTGCTACCAATATAAGCACTTAAGGAGTATACAAATGGGGCCTTACATTAAACCGTGTCTGACGTTGCCTATAACTACGAACGCATCTGTACAAGCGAACAAAAAGTAACTAATAAGTTTTTGCCTCTGCTCGCGGAAATTGTTATCCTCGCTCATTTAAATATTCATATTAAAATAAATAATATCAGTAATAATTTCATTTTATAGAGTGGTTGTATTATTCTGAATAAATTTACTAATCCGTTCGATTATTGACTTAATAAGTCTTCAGGATACCGGTATCCAATATAGAGTGGATAAAGATGATCAATAAATATTTTTAAATCAATTTTATATTTAGCAAATGGCATGTCACTAGGATTATTTATCATCTGATCGAAGCATCATCTGGTAGCGTGAACTTTAATCTTCTTGTTTCTAGTCTCAAAGACGCCGGTGAGATTCAAGTCTTCTTTATTCCCATTCGGATGATTGATGGATAAATAGGCGAGATCTTCCTTACACGTAATCGTAGTTTATTCAAACAAATCTTTTAGTTCGATGTTTCTTAGAAGTGTAAATATACCCGATTTACATAGGAAGAATTATTCATTAAATGCTATTAATGAAATAAAGCAGTGATAAATCCAAAGTAATAAATTAGGGGTGATAAATTAAAAAAAAATTAATAATGCCTCAATAAAGAAAAAATATAAAACTAATAACATGAACTTTTCGGCATTGTATTCGTGTAAGTATATATATATATATATATATATATATATATATATATATATATATATATATATATATATATATATATATATATATATGCAAATTTTGTTGAAGACCATTGTGTATTTTGCCTTAATTAATTTCCTTTGTCAACTTACTCTTCTTCTAACTATCTTTTTTATTCCATCTTGTAGATGGTGGATTACTTGTCCAGTATTCATCTCTTTTTTAAATGAATATGTTTGGTAAAAAACAAACTAAATCGAATAAGATCGAAAGCTTAGCAATTTAGTTTGTTTTTTACCAAACCCATTCATTTAAAAAAGAGATGAATAGTGGACAAGTAATCCACTATCTACAAGATGGAATTAAAAAGATAGTTAGAAGAAGAAGAGAGAGTTGACAAATGAAATTAATTAAGGCAAAATACACAATGGTTTTCAACAAAATTTGCATTCAATAAAGACTGCTACCCAACTACACTAATATATATATATATATATATATATATATATATATATATATATATATATATATAACACCCACAAGGCAAATGGAAAAACGATTCCGAGCGCTTTCGTCTTTATTCTAAAAGATCTCTTCATGGAATAACATAAGTCAGGACAATGTCTTAAATAGTAAGGAGTGAGGGGGATAATACGGCTACCTGCATCAAAACCCTAACTAGGGGGTACAAATTCTTTAAACACTTTAATTTGTGATTTAATATAATTAGATAGGATAGGATCTAGGCTAAACAATTCAGGGCTAATATTAAAATTTGGGAAAGTATTAATAGAGATACACTCCAAAATATTTCTTGAAATGTAGTTTGTACATTTAATTGCAGGTTTAGCACTATTCTAATTAATTGTATGATCCTGACTATAGATATGTAAAAATAATGCAGATTGTTGACAAGATTACGAACATTAGTTTGGTGCTGTTTAACTCTAACATTCAATTCTTTACCTGTCTGTCCATAATAACATTTTTGCACAATTATTGCAACCAATAGAATATACAATGCCTGGTTTAGGGGAGGGGAATTTTTTTACGAGAAGGCGATGGATAGTGTTTTCATATTTAAAAATAACATTTATGTTCAAAGGTTTTAGTAAACGAGGTAATTTCATGAAACTTTGTTTAAAAGGTAAAACTAATACATTTTTGGCATGAAATTTAGGGATGTTACGATTAGGTTGATAAAATGAACGCTTAGCAGAATTATAGCGCTAAATCTGTTATTAATTGTACAAACTACATTTCAAGAAATATTTCGGAGTGTATCTCTATTAATACTTTCCCAAATTTTAATATTAGCCCTGAATTGTTTAGCCTAGATCCTATCATATCTAATTATATTAAATCACAAATTAAAGTGTTTAAAGAATTTGTACCCCCTAGTTAGGGTTTTGATGCAGGTAGCCGTATTATCCCAACCCCACTCCTGACTATTTAAGATATTTTCTGTCTCCTGACCTATGTTATTCCATGGAGAGGTCTTTTAAAATAAAGACGAAAGCACTCGGAATCGTTCTTCCATTTTCTTTGTGGGTGATATTTATCATAATTTTGACTCACGTGCAAATTGTGAGTTTCTTTTCATATATATATATATATATATATATATATATATATATATATATATATATATATATATATATATATATATATATATATATATATATATATATATATATATATATATATATATTTGACCGTCGTCTTTCATCTATCCAGTCGTTCTGAACAACTCCGTAGTTTGCAGAAGAACAGTCAACCTCTGTCACTCCCTCCGTTATTCGTATTATCTCTTTGTTCTTTCTAATAAATTTGAAGAGTGGTCCGTCCAAACTCTGTTATTTGTTTTCATTTATTTACTGTTACATTCATGTGTATTCTATAGGGTTTCCTACCCTTATGTTTCTATGTGTTTGAGGTTTGGCCTGAGTTATTTTCTTGTTTTCGTGTTTATTTGCTTGCAGTGAGTGTTTTGTCTTTTTGTTTTTGTTATTTCTTCATGTTATCACTTGGTGTTTTCTCTTGTAAATTTTCACTTTAGTGGATTTACTTCGTTCACTGTCATTTGTTTTTAGTTATTCTTCGCTATTTGGATTCTTCATCGGTTTTCCATTTTCTTGTTCTTGTTCGGGAGTCTTGTCCGGTAATATTTTATTAATTGGGATAATTGTAGTAGCCGTGAGTTTTTGTCGTGATTGTGTTCAGTTAATCCCTTTTCGGTTAGTTTGGTTATTTTAGTTTTGGACGGTGTCACGAATCCCGTAGTTGAATGTCTCCTCATTCCCCTCGTGTTTGATAATTTGGAGGGGAAATGGTGAGCCTCTGTCCACTATGGATCGCTTCAGTTGTCCTTCGTTTACTGTCTGGTGGACCTCTTTATTGTTTCGACCTCACCAGCCTTATACTTTCCACATGCAAAATCTTTGTATGCGTTCCGGTGTAAGATGACACAGTCGCCATGGTATATTCTGATTTTGTTATTGTAGAGTAAATTCTCAACAGCTTGTCCATCCTCATCTGTCGTTCCTTTATTCCGATTGTAGGCCCATTTGACCGTGCTTTCATGTTGGGATTTTTTTGTTGTTTTTTTCCCTCGGTAGAGGGCATTCATCGCTGACATACACTCACTCACCCTAGTGTTGACTTCCACGGACTTATTCCTCTCTTCTTCTTATGACGTTGTGGTTTGGTTTACGAAGTCTGTTTCTATTTCCTTATCTTTTTTTCTTGATTTAGGTTTCACACGTCATAGTTGCTTAGCTACACTGAGGTTTAATATTTTTGAGCAGATTTGGTTCTCGGGAAACCACATCTTTTTCATTCCATTTTATGCGAGCAATGTGTTGAAGGTATCGGAGAAAGTTCCTATCAGCCTTGTGTTCATTACATGCGCGTATCATATGCGCGTAAAAAGTTCAATTGAGGACTCACTTGGAAGTTAAATTTTAAGATGAAACCAATGACGAAAAATAATCTAAACTTTCTTTCAAATCCATTTATTCAGAGTAACTACATTTCGAGCTTGTGCGCTTATCTTATGCTTCCTAGAAATAAATGACAACTCATTAGCAAAATTACAAAAATGAAAATTTTTTTCTTAAAGTTCTTACATGAGTGGATTGAAATTGCTGTTAAAATTAGGCTAAAGGCTTAACTCACTGTTTGAAAGAGAATAAACAAAGAAGTGGAGTAAATAAAAAAAATGGGAGAAAAGCGAGAAAAGAGAAAGATTTAAAGATGAATTGAGTAGCGATGGGGTCTCCATTGGGCCCCACCTTTGCGAACTTCTACCTGGAAAACCTAGATGAAAATTTACACCTGATTTGTTGATGACATATACCTTATAACTAACGAAGCATCAATTACTATAAGTCCAAAGGAACTTAGAATCCCATTCCGTTCTCAAATTCACATACGATTTGAGTATAGGTGGTCGCATTCCCTTCCTGGATGCAGACGTAAACCAGAACAGTGACGGAAAATATAACACCACTATCTATCGAAAAGGAAACAGACTTCAGTCGATGACTTAAAGCCTAAAGTGTGTGCACCGAGAAATATAAAAAAAAATCGGTAATAAGCTCATACATAAGAAGAGCTATCAAGAACTGCTCAACGTGGACCACACTTGACGAATAATTTCGACGATCCAAACAGATCCTAATCAACAATGGCTACTCTAACAGAGAATTTGACAAACTACAGAAGAAAATTCTCAACTCAAAGTTTGAGATAAGGGAGGAAAAATTAAAAGGAAAATAATACCTCTCTACTACAAGTACCAAATGATGGATGCCTACAAAACAAACAAAAGAATATTCTAAAATATAAAAAAAGCAACAATATCCTAGGAAATGACAATAAGTTATTTCTACGAATATGTATATTATAGAAACACAAAAGTTAGCAACTTATTAATTAAAACAACCTCTGTGAAAAACAATCCATCCTAAAAGCTGCATATGAGGACTGAAAGCCTCATCCAAACAACCAATATATAGGAGATACGCTCAGCCGACGCCTAACAATGCACTTGCAAGAAGGACGAACCAAAACACACTAAAATGAACAACACAACGGACAAATTGCAAGAAAGATTCTTGTTGGAAACACTACCATTTTCAGAAAAAAACTCGAATCTCCACTGCCTGAAGATTCTGGAGGCTCTTCTCATAAAGGAAATGAGACCGAACCTGAACACACAGCAAACCAGCTCGGAGCGAGTATTGCACCTTTTCTGCTAGAATTAAAGGGAACCGTACTCCTCCCCTCAGCGGACGCCTAACGATGCACCAGCAAGAAGGGAGAATCAAATCCCACTACAGAGAACAGCAAACCGAACAAATTACCAGAACAATCCTGGTTGAAACACTACTATCCTCAGAAGAAACTCGGATTTTCGTCTCCTGAATATTTTGGAAGCTCTTATCAAAGAGATCGGCTCAAACCTCAACACCCAGCGCACCAGCTGGGAGTGAATAATGGACCCTTTCTGCTAAAAGTGAACCGTACTCTGACTCCGACCTATAAAAGACATCCAGGAACGAGAACGAACTTCATGACTGCTTGTCATTTGGATACGAATTGTATGGCTTTTCATTACGTGTTAAAGTGCTTTCCTTAAATTCGGATTGTTTTATGATATTTCTTCAAGTGGATTATTATATTATCGCCGTGATTGTGTGTTCACCTGGGACACTTCTGGATCAGCTTTACGCTCGAGAGTGACTATTTTCGCTTTAACTGACCTCGATAAGGGCTGGTGAAGGGAAAGATATAGTACGAATGTATCCGGCTTTTCTTCGCGGCCCCACCTATAGGTAACATTACTAACGATTATTGTTTTTTGGACATTTTTCCACTCTCTATTTCTCACACATCCCTTTATTTCCAACAACCACTCCCTAACACATAAACACACTAACACACACCCGCACCTCCAGTCTTCCCCAAATCCCTCCCAAATTCCACTCTCGGATGAAATGAAGGAGAGATGAAAGAAACCCGGCGTATTGCCCTGAGGACCTTACTTGACCCGAAAAAAACTGGACAGGCGTAAGGTCTTCGAGAAAATATACGGAGAACTGAAAATTGCGCTCGTAAGGCTAATTGACATCCCCAATGGTTACTTTGCGATCTGTGCAAGGGAGGAGGACACTGAAGATTTCACCTCCTCGCGTGCTGCAGAAACACTCAAATTAATTAACTTAAGACCCCATATGCCGTCTCAAATACGCCACAGGAGCGTTATCTGCGCTCGCCTAGAACCCTGGGTTGGAGGCTATACGCTTGAGGAGATAGTGGAGGATATTCTTAAGTAATAAAATTCAAAGGCTACACCCACGTGTTAAATGTGGTATTCACGGAAACTGCAATGACAATAAAAGCAAAAAAAATGTCCTCCTCCCCTTTAACGTACGAGTGTGCTTCGAGCAGATCGAACGTGAGGAGTTCGTTGACCTGCAACACCCTGATCTGCTCTGTGTGCGCCCAACATGGTCACGTCTGACATGACTGTAAAAGTGAAGTCCAGAAATGTATTAATTGTGGTGGCCCACACAGAGCAATGTCAATAAGCAGTCGCGTAAAAAAGGACCCGATCGTCTAACAAAAGCGAAGGGGAATAAAGAGGAGGAGAAAAAACTAACGCCACCTATGTTAACGTTGGCAAGGCAGAGGTCACGGAGAATAGTTTGGTCCCCCAAGCTAACTTTTCTCCAGATAGAAAACGAGAAATCCACGAAAATAATGTGCTGCATATATTATGCACACATTGCAAACACGACCCGGCCTAGTACTTTCGCAAAGGAGATGAACACCATGCTCGTAAAGAATGGCATGGAGGAAATGTGATTTCCTGAAAATCCTCCCTCCGATGAAATCATATGCGTCAACCTCCAGCCACAGAGCGAGAAGAGCAGCCAAAAACCTCGGGCTCCGAGCAATGTCCTTTCACGGGATTCTCGAATCCAAGCTATGGCAGCGAGGCAAAACTCAAACGAACCCACAAACACAGCCACGACAACACCCGCAAAGTCGCGAGACGAGCAGATTGGGATCCCGGCGGTGAGGCCTAAAAGGTGGAGGATTCGCCCCGCTCCTCAAACGCCTCGCAATCGATTCGTACGAGTTGGTCCTCCTCGTCAATGAGGCGGGAACCCAAGTACATGTACGACTCGAGGATGATAAACCTCAGAGTATATGCTGCTGAAAGGAGACCGTTTCTGGACGAGCGGGGTACCAGAAGTAATTGTCGGTGGCTTAAGGACCGGATAGTTCAAATGGAACTACTCGGATGACACACCAGAAAAAAACTGGTCGAAAAGACCCTCCTCCACGGACTTATGAAATTCTCAACTGATTCTTTTGTATTACTTATGGACGCTGAGTCACGTATTAACAGATCCGGCAAGGTGAGGACTCCACCCTCTACCCCCAAGAGCAAAAATCGAAAAAGAATAACATGCACTAACTCAAACACCTACGCTACCCTGCGAGCGTAGTGTCAAAATGTTAGCGATTCTACAATTACAATCTCGCTTAAGATACTCGTAAACTGATTCTGACTTACCATATTGGCGAAATTACCCCGTTGCTACAAAAGTCAATTACTACTTTTTGTGACACAAATACACTCACAAAAACTAATTACAATGCCTGAGATACCCTTTCACCAGGAACTTATCTATCAAACTGCTACAAATGTTCGTCTCTCTTAATTTTCCAATGCCAGAGCTACCCTTTCACCAGGGATCTATAACTTTCTTTATCTATAACTATTCTCAACTTTTTTTTAAAACCCGAGATACCATTTCACCAGGGAAAAATATTTTCGAACTGTATCTAAACACTCTTTTCTATCCCTTTCAAAACAATTCACTACTATTCCATCTCTCACTACATAACCTACTCTACTATCCATTTTCATAACTTATTATGTCCAAGTCCAACGAACTTCATGGATTCACCGCTCGGAACGCCTTCGCTTGGATAAAGCAAACCGCGCAAGAGTATTTCACCTTTAAAACTTCGCGAATATTAGAAGCCATATTACGGATAAATTTTCAAGATGAGTCAGGTAACACGAAAAACAGAGAATTCAACGAACTGCAACTCAGTCTCAATTTTCACCTTAAGTTATATTTTCATCTTTTTCTCATTCATCTTTTCTCTATCCAGACCCCCAAAATCCTCCTATCAAGGGAGGTAATTAAAAGAGAGATAATAACTTTTTTCACGATCGAACTTCATCAGAGATTCACCTTTACTGGGATCACTTACTTGCTCTTCCCATCCTCTCCCACCTAGGAGGCAAGTGAATACGCAAGCTGCGAGAAAAACGCCATTGACCTACAAGAACATACAAAAAGAGGACCACGCAGGGGAGTACGCGGCCCTACCACCGGCCCCCAGTCGACCCCTACCCTTCGTCACCTCCCACATAGAGAGTTATAATACTTTATTTGGGCTGTTACGCAACATGATGGCCTAAATCCTTCCCCTTCCCCGCCCGCCCCTTGCCTCGTCGTGATTTTCGCCCCGTGAACGAAGACTCCACACATAACTTCGTTGCAACTCTGCCCTTCTTTTAGAAGGACATAACTTCAAGCTTTTGGGAAAGGAGGTTTGTGGTCTAGTCCACTGCGGAACCGGAAGTCAAGAGGTATGCTGCATTGGGACGAAGTTACAACCTGCGGGGGTGGTACCTAATTTACCACGGCCAGGTCCACAGAGGGATTTTACACTCGTCTCTGTGCATGCTTGAATTTCTAGGTGAATGACTCCTTTACTGCGATGCCGACAGCGCCATATTGCCCGCAAGAGAGGAGAGTTCACTCTTTCCACTGGAATAGTTTTTAGGAGAACTCACCGATGAGATCAAGGAGGCATTCTCTGACGATCATATGGAGAGTCCTTTTGCTCCATAGGTCCTAAATTCTATTCTATCCGTGTACAGACGTCAAGTGTAATACATATCCTTCGCCCAAAAGGGTTAACCATCGACACTAAAATGAGGGATATAATATCCTAAGGGAGCCTTAAACATCTGGTGGGAGCTGAGGGAGGACTAGGGAGAAGCTTCAGTCTTAGTGCTTTTTATAGGGCTTATAACACAATAGCATGGTGGAGTAAAGGACGAATGGGTGGAGGTCTTTCGTAAAACTAATAAAAAATGTAAAAATAACGTGTAACCTGCCACTCATGAAGCCCCAAATGCACCTATGATCTTGTAATTTAAAAGAACTATATTTAAACATAGTCAAAAACCATTATTTGTCTCTGTTCATTCACCATCGTTAAAGAGAATAAAGTTTCTAAAACGAATTCTAATTTATCTCTCCTACGAAATTTAAAAATAAAAGAGTATCATCTATTTTTCTACTTCAATAAAATCTAAAATTACATTACATGCATCTTGGGATAAGGAGTACTCTTCCTGTTTCGCCTCTTCAGTTTACGATAAGTGAGGAGAGTACTTCCGTTTAAAGGGTAACAAAAAAGCTAAGCACAGGTAATAAAATTATACCATGAAGGTAGACCGCACGCTAAAGGTCATTTCAAACCGTAGATTACGGATACTGCGGTAGACCGCACGCTAAAGGTCATTTCAAACCGTAGATTACGGATACTGCGGTAGACCGCACGCTAAAGTAGCACCCAATTTTCATAGCTTCCAATGTTTTCTTGCAGTGTTCACAAGCAAAATCAGATGGCCAGGGTTTGTCTTCATCCCCAACTGGCATGTCAAAGTATGCTATGTAATCTTTACACATTTCCATAGATGCTGGGCCACCGGACTTTTCGCATCTGGACAATGATTGCAGTCTCTTGATGCCATTTCTTTTCTCATCTGTTCATTATGGTAGGCTAGAGCTGAAATGATAGCAGATCTGTGAATCCCTGTATATATATATATATATATATATATATATATATATATATATATATATATATATATATATATATATATATATATATATATTTTTCTGAAGGAATATTCCAGAAGGTTCTAGAAGTTTCCAAGGGTATGTTCTGGCATGTTCTGGAGGAACTTTTTAAAACTTCCTAACATTCTACTAAATTATAGCAATTTCTCATTAAGTCCGGAAGATTTTAGAAGGTTTTCTTAAAACAAATATTATTTTATAACATTCCAATGATTTTTAAAATTAAGATTTACAATTTTCTACCATGCTTCGAAGAAAATTAAAGCCTACAACCTTTTATATATTGTCAATTAATTTAGAAATTAATAATACCCTAGCATTATTTTCCAACTGGGCAAATTTAGACATTTTTTGCTCTACTTACCTAGCAAAGCAAAGTTTTGGGATCAAAATTTCTTTCTTTTTTTTTTTACTTTAGTTACTAATAATTGGGAAATTATGCTTTTAACCCAAGAACAAGAAAAAAAGAAGGAAATTTTGTTACATAGTGCAATTCATTGTTGAATGTGAATTTTCATTTTTCGTTCGTTAATCAAGTTCTATAAATATACTAAATTATTCTATTTACTCTTGTTTATTTCCCTTAAATTTTTTTTAGGTCAGTTTACTCTATATTAGTATGTGTTGACTGGTTAGTATAACCATATAAATCTCTTAATTCAGCAATAAAATAAATTTTAAAACAATGCTAAAATTCATTTAACTTTCACGTAAATTCTGTTCTAGGCTTTCAACATCGAACTTATCAGAGATATCAAAGTATCACAATCTTCTTTTTAATAGTTCAAATAATAGAACTTTTTTATTATGAAGCTGGTTTGACCTTTAAAAGCAGCTATAGAACAAACTTGAGGTTATATCAAAAATTAAATCATTTGATAGGGTGAAATAAATAACCGTTAGTTATTTAATTAGATAATTAAAACAGTTAAAATTATAGAGCTAATAAGGTAGATACCGAGGTATAGATAGAGAGGTCCAATTAATAAAAAATAGGTACAAAAATGTAAGTTACAAATTCACAGACAATTTTAATTACCCAATTAGCTACCAACTCAAATACGTACCTAGCTAAACTCATTCATCCGAGCGGCTACCTAAAGATATAACTAGTTTTTAGCAGGACAGGAGAAACGCCGATGCAAAATCGATATTATACTTCTAAAACAACAGCTTAATTTCAGTAGGAAAAAACGCTGCTAAAGATTTTATATTTTAATGTGAAAAATATTGGGCCTATTTAAACAAAGAAAGAAGTAAAGGCAAAGTATCGCCCATATATTCTTAAATACGAATACAACGTTAAGAGATGCAATCTTTTAATATCTTTTGTTAGTTAAGTACTCACGCGAATTTAAGGCTCTAATTTAAAGCATGTAGAAGATCGTTTAATACAGTGATTTCCAACGTGGCCGCTAACGCCCTCTTGGGCGTTGTTGTGTTAAAGGAGATCACTGTAAGTTTATATTTCACTTAGGAGGCGGTGGGCATTTATCCATTGTTATTTCAAGTTTTCATTAAAAATATTCAATATTTGTGTTTCTACAAACGCTCCCAATTAACAGCCTTAACCATGGGCCCAAACATTTGATGGATCAGGTAATGTTACAAGTTAATTACGTCATGGTGTCTTAGCCAATTGTAACCCATCACTCCGCCACGTAAAGTAAAATCGCTTTATCTCTTAACCAAACTTTGTTAAATTATGTTCTACAGAGATTAGGATTTTCCATGTTTTACTCACTCCCCCGGCATTATTTTAGGAATAATTATTACATCGGATTTTTCTAAACAAAATATTTTGTTACACTTCAGTACTATTTTATAAACAGATAAAGACAGTGTAGTGTTAAATATTTGAAAAATAGAAATTTGGATTTATTACTTCTCCTAGTAATGAACAGCAGCCAGTGTGTCTTCTTTGCGAGTAAGTATTTTCGAACGAGGCTATGAAGCTATCCAGTCTTTCCGTTCATTTAAAGAAGATCCATCCTGATAAAATGAAAGAAAATCTGTCATATTTTAAAACTCTATGAAATAAATTTCACAGCAGAAAATCTATTTTCTTCCGTATGACAATCACAGAAATGCGACGATAGACTTTTTTGTTCATACAATATTTCCAAGATGATTGCCAGATCAGGGAAACCTCATGCAATTGGAGAACAACTCATTTTACTAGCTATACAGGAAACCCTTCGCACAATCGTACATCATCCTTCCCCAACTGGAATTATCAAAGCGATCCCACTGAGTAATAATTATGTGCAAAAGAGAATTGATGAAATAGCCGAGGATATTGAAAAGACTTTATGTAACATACTTAAAAATCCTCAATTTGGTTTACAATTGGAGGAATCTACTCTCCTAGGCAAAGAAGCACGATTTTTAGGAAATGTTCGTATTATTAAAGATAAGAAAATTGTGCAAGAATTACTGTTTACAAAGGAACTTGAAACAGAAACGAAAGGTAAATCCATGTTTACTATAGTTGAGCAGGTTTTCAAAGAAAAAGAAAGCCCTATGAGCAATATAATTGTTTGTGCAACGAACGGTACTCCAGCATTAATAGGAGGGTATATAGGCTTGCATTTTTAAAGAAAGCTGTACCAATGTCTTCACAATACATCGCGTAATTCATCGTCAACATCTAGTTGCTAGGAACTTAAATATCTTGGTTTGTTATCACAGCAGTAAATAAAATAAAATGCATTCCCCTCAATTCCAGAATCTTTTGACAACTCCGCAACAGCAATGATGAAGAATTCGATTGTCTTCTTTTCCATACTGAAGTGAGATGGTTATCCAAAGGAAACTGCTTGAAGTAATTTTATCCTCTTTTTAACAATATCAGAAGTTTTTTTTAGGAGAATAAAAGTGGTTATTCGAGTGACGAACTCTTAGCTTGCCAATGTGACATTGCCTATTTAACAGATTTCTTCAATATATTCAATGATACATGTCTAAAATACAGGTGAATCTGCAAAATAATTATTAAATTCAGTTAAACCTTAGCTGACGTCCCCCAAAAAACAATTCATAATTTTATGATGTGTGAAAAATATTCGGATCTGGTAGAGGTAGTACTCATTCCTTTATGAGATGCTGTTATTTATTATCGATTCTGTCTATTATAACCCTTATTAATCACCAATGCCATTTTCTCAGACTCCTCAGAGGAAGGAATTCAGGCCTCAAAATCTTTACCTTGGATCCATCACTGATTTAGGCATAATATTGGTCGTCGGGAGCTATCTCAATTTCCAAATCTTGATCGACTCTATAATGATAATTATGAGGTTGATAACTCCATATTAGATGCTGACCTCTTGGTGTACTGCGACCATTTGCTTGTGTAAATGATACCAAGTCTGCAATGGAAGAGGAGTTAATTGCTTAAAAAAACGACTTCGAATTAAAGTCCATCTTTAAACAATCGTACCAGGAATTTAGGCTACAAAAAGAAATTTCTGAAAGATATCCAAAGCAGCTATCAAACTGTAAATTGGCTGTAATTACAAAACGAAGAGATCTGAGATTGCTTCTAAGCAGCATGGAACCTAGAGTAAGATTTAACCATCGCAATGAAGATATATTGAGGTAAGCTACTAAACAAAAGTTGTTTTTTTTTAACATTTTCATTATTAGTCTTCACTAACTCTATAATTTAAAAAGAGGATTTTTTGAGTATTTGAATAATAATTTTATCTTAGTTTGGTTATGACTTATGTTTTTTCATCAAAGTTATTTTTAATAATTCTTTTATAATATCAAAAAACAAAAGGGTCAAGTTCAGAAATAAATATAAGTACCGAAATTTTGTGATTTTTTTAAAACCCAAAGAATTACAAATGGTGAAGTTCAGAAATTTATTTTTATATATCTTCTTCTATAACTATATTTTAGCAACGCGATATTTTGAAAGGGGGTAATTTAGTTGAGTTCCTTTTTAAAATTATTATAATTGGCGAAGTTCAGAAAATTTATAAAAATTTAACCATGGCTGCTTTTTTGTAGATTTTAAATTTTAATCTTAGTAGCGAAGCGCAAACTCCCCCCGTAGGGGTGATTGGCGAAGCCATTACCCGGTTATAGTATAAATAAAAACTACATTAAAATTATTTTTGCACTAATACCTGTGTTTTCTTGCTATGTATGATAAATTTAGTATAGTATTCAAAATTTAATTTCACAACTGGGTGGATGACAAAGAGGTGTGTCCAAAGAGGGCGCAGGTTTCCCCAAAAGGTTGGGAAACACTGGTCTAATACAAATATAAGAAAAATTATTATAGCAAAAAATTCCAAAGTTTAGGAGCAAGAATTGAAATTAATTACGCAAAGGCGAGCAAGAGCAAAATGATGTCAACAAGCAAGTCAAAACACAAGTCCAAAAACTCAGATGTGCAACCACTGCTTGTTAAACATTATAAACATTACATTCAAATATTACTTTTTATGATAAATTTTAACAAAAGATATATTTATTTAAAGCGCACATACAAAGATGGTCTAAACAAAAACAGCTTAAGATGAACTCTACTTGAATATATTCCAAACCTTACACAAAAGTCTATTCACGCCGCATATAAATGACGAAATATTTGACGACTGGAAAAATGCAATACCCATATGTGCTTTTTAGGCTGGGGATCATTAAGTATTGCTAAGCCCGTTTATGTCATTTTATTCGCACTTTCCAGGGTTTATAATTTTTCCCGGCGGATAGTAAGGGGACGCAGCAGACGCAGTGCCAGGAGGTAAAAAGAATTCCAATTCGAAAAGAATGAGAAAAAGATCTGTCCATTGCATTTGAAAACCGGAAGGAATCTCAATAAGCTCACTGCGAGTAGTCTTGCAGGAGACACCGTTGTGAGAAGCTGCTGCTCTTCCCTCTCTACTGGACGCACCGTCGTGTTCGGACACCCCCGTAAGTCGGTTACAAGCTTCTCTTTGGGTGAAAAACCTGAAGTCAACCAAGTTGCGATCCATAAAACGGTACGTTTTCCATTGTTTTCTCTGGGCGTGAAACAAAGATCAAATTAACATTATTTTTTGAAAAAACACTTGCTAGGTGGAAGCCAATGTAGAATACTAACCGAATTATCTAGCACGCTCATCTTCTATTCTCTAGGGAATAGACATACAATTATATATTAGAAAAAGAAATTAACTTAAATTCTTACATTGATGGAATGAAAGGAATTTTTAATTGTGAAAATATCTTAATTAATTTCTTAAATGAGTTCCTAAATTTCGAAACTTATAACACATTACATAAATACTTGACACAAAATAGGTAATAGTAATGTCATAATTTAGATGTATAACAAAATATCACTATACACACACAAACACTAACGATGGAATATTTCGAGTAATAAAAATTGACACAAATCAAATTAATTTTTTGTAGGGTTACGATTTTTAACTAAGGCACAATCGAAGTATTGGAATAAGTTATCATCATCATCATCATCATCACTAACTCTATAATTTAAGAAGGGGATTTTTTTGAGTATTTGAATAATAATTTCATCTTAGTTTGGTTATGACTTATGTTTTTTATCAAAGTTATTTTTAATAATTCTTTTATAATATCAAAAAACAAAATGGTGAAGTTCAGAAATAAATATAAGTATCGAAATTTAGTGAATTTTTTTAAATCCAAAGAATTACAAATGGTGAAGTTCCTAAAATTTATTTTTATATATTTTCTTCTATAACTCTATTTTAGCAACGTGATATTTTGAAAGGGGGGAAATTTAGTTTCAAGTTCCTTGTTAAAATTATTTTAATTGGCGAAGTTCAGAAACTTTATAAAAATTTAACCATGGATGCTTTTTTTAGATTTCAAATTTTAATCTTAGTAGCGAAGCGCAAGCTCCCCCCGTATGGGACCGGGGGGGGGGGGGGAGTGGCGAGGCCATTGCCTGGTTTACTCTATTTTCTGGCTGCAGAATCTGCTCGGATATTTTCATTTAAAGAAACAAAAATATTTTAGTTCTTCACTTTATTATAAGGTCTTTGTGAAGAGGACAGATCCCATTCAATCAGTGGCGGATCCAGGATAAAAGTTGGAGGCAATAACCTGAATTCCTCTCACTGAGGAGTCTTAGAGAAGGGCATTGATGATTAATAATGGTTATCTTACACGTTATTGATAATAAATAACAGCATCTCAAAAGGAGTGAGTAATAACTTTCAATTCCAAAATTTTTCAACACATCAGAAAATCATGAATTGTGGTTTATTGTAGTTTTTAGATGTCATCTAAGGTATAATACTTAATTTAATAATTATTTTTTAAATTTACCTCCATTTTAGACATGTATCATATAAGATACATTCAATCGCAACGGTTTAAATAAACTTCGGTTTTTATATAATATATATTATTACATAACTCTTTCTGAATAGAACAATACAAGTTTGGCTTAAAAAAAGAAATATAAGCATAAACGGGTCTGAAATTTGGGGGTTGCTTCAGCTCCTTAGCCCCCTTCCCCGGATCCGCAACGGTCAATTTTTTTGTATATATTCTATATTATTACATGAGTTTCTGAACACAAAAATTGGTACCACTGTGGAATAATTATGTATCTTATCTTTTAGAGGGTCTGGAGCTTTATCTATTTGTTGGCTATAGACGGTCATATTTATGGAATTTAGCCCACACTTAGACCTATGTAAGGAGAAAGGTATCGGCAATATGATGTTCTGCTCTCCACCCCGCCTCTCATACCCCGCCCTCTTCCCGCGTGAACTAAAACCGTGGGTGGGAATAATAGACAGATACGGTAATTCGAGGTTCCTTATCAATTCCAAAATTGTAGCGCTCCCCTTAAAATGGCGGCGCTGAACCGGATGAAATCTCATCTCCGAGGATACTAAAGTCATCAGACGCAAAGGCCACTAGACCACGAGACCACTCAATCCCGATACCACCAGACCCCAAGGCCACTAGACTCCGAGACCATTGAATCCCGATACCACCAGACCCCGAGACCACTAGATCCCAAGACCATTGAATCCCGATACCACCAGACCCCGAGGCCACTAGATCCCTCTCAAGACTACTAGATCTTGAGACCACTAGAACCCGGACCCACTAGACCACGAAACCACTAGACCATGAGGCCACTAAAAAGAGACCACTACACCCAGACGAATAGATCCAGAGACCACTAGACCCCGAGACCACTAGACCCAGGTGTCACTAGATCCCGATACGACTAGACCCCGAGGCCACTAGATCCCGAGAACACTAGACCTCGAAACCACTTGACCCCAAGGCCACTAGATCCTTAGGCCACTAGACCCCGAGACCACTAGACTGAGGTCACTGGACCCCGACACCACTAGACCCTGAAGCCACTAGATCCCGATACCACTAGACCACAATACCCTGAGGCAACTAGAGCCAGAAATAAAGATCAGACTGTCACTCAAGTGTGAACCCGGAGGCCCCAGGAGCCGGTCCTCGCTTTTTTTGTGTTTCGAAAGGGGGGGGGAGGGTTATCACCTAGCAGTATTGATTTTTTTTACACCAAACCATCAATGGTGGGGCTCTTAGTGACTCCAGGGAGTGAGTATCTTTTCCGCGTCAGGGGTATGTGGCTATGAGTGCCCCCATATGTGGGAGGGGGCACTAGTACTCAATCGACAGAGTCTCGCAATAGAGAAGAAAGTTGGGATGATGTGAGGTGATGACGTGAGAGAAATAATAGCGGTGTTGTGATTGGCTATGAATGTTTATGCATGTGGAGCTACTTAATCCCACGAGGCGATCAACGGATATCCACTGTTGGTAGATTAGCTCGACGTTGCTCAAAGTTGTGTGTCCACTTTCGCTGTGATTAAAAATCCCCACCTTAACGTCAGTAATTCAACGCTGATCCACCATGATAGCGAGATTTCCTTGTAACACTGATATTACCTGAAATTCCCACGACTTTGAAGCCAATTTATTCTATGTTATCACTAAAGCGAAATTGACATAAATATTTCCCATAAATTTTCATCCCCACCACCAAGAGACTTAAAAATCTCTAAAAGTGCTACTCTAAGCAGGTTCAGGAAGATGGGACTTCACATCTCTATTATATTTAACTTAAATTAATAACCGAGTACAGGTTAAATGACGATGTTTCATATTAGTGACAGTGTAGCATAAATAACGATGTTGTACATTAGTGACAGAGTGCAGCTTAAATGACGATGTTGCATATTAGTGACATAGTGCAGCTTAAATGACGATGTCGTATATTAGTAACAGAGTGCAGCTTAAATGACGATGTTGTATATTAGTGATAGATTGCAGCTCAAATAACGATGTCGTATATTAGTGACAGAGTGCAGCATAAATGACGATGTAGCATATTAGTGACAAAGTGCCGCTTAAATGACGATGTAGCATATTAATGACATAGTGCAGTTTAAATGATGATGTTGCATATTAGTGACAGAGTACAGCTTAAATGATGATTTTGCACACTAGTGACAGAGTGTAGCTTAAATGACGATGTTACATTTAGTGACAGAGTGCAGCTTAAATCACGATGTTGCATATTAGTGACAAAGTGAAGCTTAAATGACGATGTAGCATATTAGTGACAAAGTGCAGCTTAAATGAAGATGTAGCATATTAGTGACAGAGTGCAGTTTAAATGACGTTGTTTCATATTAGTGACAGAATACAGGTTAAATGACGATATGGCATATTAGTGACCACGATGTTGTACATTAGTGACAGAGTGCAGCTTAAATGACGATGTTGCATATTAGTGACATAGTGCAGCTTAAATGACGATGTCGTATATTATTGACAGAGTGCAGCTTAAATGACGATGTTGCATTTTAATGATAGATTACAGCTCAAATGACGATGTCGTATACTAGTGACAGAGTGCAGCATAAATGACGATGTTGCATATTAGTGACAAAGTGCAGCTTAAATGACGATGTAGCATATTAGTGACAAAGTGGAGCTCAAATGACGATGTAACATATTAATGACAGAGTGCAGTTTAAATGACGATGTTGCATATTAGTGACAGAGTGCAGCTTAAATGATGATGTTGCACACTAGTGACAGAATGCAGCTTAAATGACGATGTTACATTTAGTGACAAAGTGCAGCTTAAATCACGATGTTGCATATTAGTGACAAAGTGCAGCTTAAATGACGATGTAACATATTAGTGACAAAGTGCAGCTTAAATGACGATGTAGCATATTAGTGACAGAGTGCAGTTTAAATGACGATGTTGCACATTAGTTACAGAATGCAGCTTAAATTATGATGTTGCACATTAGTGACAGAGTGCAGCTTAAATTATGATGTTGCACATTAGTGACAGAGTGCAGCTTAAATGACGATGTTGTATATTAGTGACAGATTGCAGCTTAAATGACGATGTTGTATATTAGTTACATATTGCAGCTCAAATGACGATGTCTTATATTAGTAACAGAGTGTAGCTTAAATGACGATGTTGCATATTAGTGACAAAATGCAGCTTAAATGACGATGTAGCATATTATTGACAGAGTGCAGTTTAAATGACGATGTTGCATATTAGTGACAGAGTGCAGCTTAAATGATGATGTTGCACATTAGTGACAGAATGCAGCTTAAATGACGATGTCGTATATTAGTGACAGAGTGCAACATAAATGACGATGTTGCATATTAATGACAAAGTGCAGCTTAAATGACGATGTAGCATATTAGTGGCAAAGTGCAGCTTAAATGACGATGTAGCATATTAGTGACAAAGTGCAGCTTAAATGACGATGTTGCATATTAGTGACAGAGTGTAGCTTAAATGACGATGTTGCATATTAGTGACACAGTGCATTTGAAATCATGATGTTCCATATTCGTGTTTACTATATCTATATCTATCTCTCTTGGTTTATGATCATTCATCGGCCCTAATATGTATGCCGTAGATATGTACTTTTATAAGAAACTTTGTGACCATCTTTCAATTATAGTTTCTTCTCCTCTCTTCCATATTTGTCCTGAGCCATTGGTTTTCCAGTTGTGCCCGAAGTTTAACTACACACCACTGAAGTAAATTTTTATTTATTTGATCGATTGATATTTAAATAATTTCGTCGTTATAGTAAACCTTACATAGTCCTTCCCAACGCATTACAAAAGTCCAATCTAAGTTGTTTCAGATCCCAAGAGAATTTATTTTCATCAATGTTACCAAATTTGACAGAGGACAAAAATAATAATTTATATTTTGTATCGTGATCTTTGTAGCATTTCCAGCTGACAAACGTTTGTCATAGTTTTTATTAACGCCTAGTAATGCCTACTAGAATTATTTTTTCTATTCCTCCTTAAAGTACCCTTCCAATTCATACATATTTCCTAGATTTCTTTGGTGGACGCGTTTTTTAATTCCATGCACATATTTTCTCCGGTGGGGCCTTTTCATGTCATTTTTCAAACAATTTTGGAATATTTAAATATCTTTTTCGCTAGAGAAGTCGCATTATTTGCATTTGTGTCTATTGATAATTAAAACTGCCTGTCCATCTTCCGTTTTTGCTGACGGTAGTTTTTCTTCCGAAGTATCTAAATAATCTTCTTTTATCAAAATACTATTGCTTTTCAAAGTGTTCCTTCTCCATTATCATTAAATCATCCCTATAAAATCATACTTCCTCTATGGTGCTTTACTGTTTATAGTTGTTGTTTTTTTCGGTAAAACGCTCCGTCAGATTTCAACGTCTTCTGCATTGTAAAAATAGTTCTAGTTTCGTTTCATTGCTCTACCTAAAGGCTTTATCCTGGTGCATGTGGTCAATTGTAACCGCAAGATTAGTATGGCTTGTTTCCAGACGGGTAGACTTGGATGCCATTTTGGCTTAGGAATAACTTCATTTTCCTCTCTGAAACATCAGCTCTAGCTAGCGTTAAAGTCATGGCATATTTGCTTCTTTGTGGTTTATGCTTCATTTTTCTCTATCTATAATGTTACAAAAATCAGTCAGTTATAATTTAGGCTTATTTTATTTTCCTGTCGCTGTGTCCCTATACAGGCGAAGGATTGTCTGAAATGATGCTTGGCGGGAGTCTTTTAGCTTCGATATTTCTCCATCGGTGTTTCTGGGCCCTTAAAATGCAATAGCATGCGTTATGTTTTCACTCTATTCGATCTTTTTCCCACATCATGAGAGATTTGGTAAAAAATAAAGGCATCCTGTAGCCCGAATTAGATTTCGTAGTTTATTCTAAAATCTTATTGAAAATAAAAATTATAGTAAAAGAAGTGGAACTATGTATTGGAAATAAAGTTTTAATTCAGTTAATCGTAATGTAAGTCATACTGACTCAACTCATGACTGAGTCAGTCGACTAAAGAGTGATGGGAATTAGGATTTAAGAGATAAGGAACTCGCTTCGTTTCGGTCGTATCTTGCCCACAATTCCCGTTTGCCTTGTGCTCTCACTCTCTCTCTCTCTCAAACACACACACATACACACAACCCCCTCTATCTCTCCATTATACTCACACACTCTTCTCTCTTTTTCTCTCAACATTTTTCTTTATAGCTCTCTTAATATTTATCACTATAATTATCTCTTTTCTTTCTTTTCTCTCTTTTCATACTTTTCTCTTTTCTATCTGCTTAAATCTTTTTCACTTTATCTCTCTTAACATTTTTGTTTATAATTCTCTCTATATTTATCTCTATAATTATCTCTTTATCATACCTTTTCTCTCTAATTATATTTTTTCTCCCTTTATCTCTTTCTTTTCTTATTTATCCTTGCTCTAATTCTTTCTTTCTTAGCGACACTACAACCACAAGATGTAGAATAGGGTAGTGAATACGCAATTTAGACCCGGTATGGTTTCTTTTCTTCCTTTGACTTTCAATACTTCCCTTTAGGAGGTAGTAGGGTAGCTCCAACCGAGATTCTCCCTTCTGTCCATATCCCTTCCACTGTCATGCGCTTGAGATGAAGCGGAGATTCGCAATTGACTGGGCACCCATCCATTTCTCAAAAGAGAAATTTCACGAACCCTTTTTATATTAGTTAGCGTTTAATTTAACAGAAAACGAAAATATGATTATTTTAACGGCTCTTCACTCTCTATTTTTTTTAAATGAACAATAACGTCCATGTCAATGCGGTTAGGTAAGAATTGTAAGAATTCCTTAATCCGCTAGAAAAGTCTCCTGGAGTTCCGCAACCTTATTCGGGAGAGCCCACCCCCCTCCCCCATATGACTGGGCAACGATCCATTTCTCAAAAGAGAAATTTCAAGAAGCCTTTTATAGAAGTTTCCGTTACTTTAACAGAAAAAGAGAATGCGATTATTTTTGCGGCTCTTCATCCATCTAATTCTTTTGAAAAATTAACAATAAAGTCCATTTAAAGGCAATTTTGTAAGGGTAATAGTAAGAATTCTTTAATCCGGTAGAAAATTTCTTCCAGTTCCTCAACCTTCTTCAGGAGCGCCACCCATACGACTAAAAAGTTAAATTTTACGAAGCTTTTGTAGGAGTTGGCGTTTGAACTTTAACAGAAACCGACAATTGTCGATATTCTCGCGATTTTTCGTCCGGCTAAATTTTTGATAAATGAAGAAGGTCTGAATCTTTATGCAATCTAATGTAACATCTACAATTTTGGTATTTGTTCCATGATATTTATGTAAACCAGATCTATATCTTGATTATTCAAGGCTGTTATGATTGAGGTGTTTCTATTGAATCCAATGCTTTTTGGTAGTCTACAAATACTAGGTATAAAGATATATTGTTCTCTGAAGTTTTCTCATTGAGCTAGTTGAGAGTACGTAGGTGGTCAATTGTTAAGAAGCCTTTTCTGAAGCTAGATTTTTCTCGGTTGTTGAGCAGCTATCTGGTTTTATCAGACTGTTGGTACTGAATTTTGAGAAGAGTTCAGTCTGTAGTTTTGAAAATCCGTTTGATCACTATTTTGTGTACAAGGATTATTATGGGATTGTGTCACTCCTCCGGAATTTTGCCTTGTTTTAGACATTCAGTGAAGAGGCACACTAGTTTGTCCACAATGATAGCTCCAGAATCTTTCAGCAAGTCTGGAATGATGTTGTTTGATAGCTCTTTGTTCGTTCGATTTCAATTTCAATTTCTGATTTGACAAAGTGAGGTAAATTATTGACTCTTGTTATTTTGCTGTGGTTCTAGATGGTTTTTGTGATTGGGAACAACTTTTCATAGTATTCCTTATTTTTCTTTACTAATCTTTCTCCTGAATGATTCTACCATCTTCGTCTTTTATTGCTACTATGTGAGATTTTCCTTTTACAAGTCTCTTTTAACTATTTATAACTCTTTCCTTCTTTGATGGTGTCTTCAACAATAGACATATTATATCTTGTGAAGTTAGCTCTCTCTTTCTTTTTAATGAGCTGGGTGAGTTCTGCTAATTCAATATGTTGGTTGGTATTTATTGTTTTAAGGCGTTTGCGCATCTCCATTAGGTTTAAGGTTTTTTTTCTGAGAGTTTGTTATTCTTATTTTGTGTTTCCTTCTATTTTTCAGCAGTGTCTGTTATGTGTTTCATCAAGTCATTGTTCATCGCTTATATATTGTTGGGGTTCAGAGGATTTTCATGGAATGCTCTATGAAGAAGGCGCTGGAATTCTGGAACGAGATTTTTCTGGATCTTAATGGGCTTATTTCTTTTAATGCAATAGTTTTATGCTCTCTTTCTGAATATTAATTTTAATTTTAAATATGATCATCCTGCTCTCACTGATTTTGATTTTATTGATGACTTGGAAATTATTGGTGGCGATATTTTGTCGACTTCCAATTTCAAACACCTAAATTACCCCAAATGATTTAACATGAACACTGGGCATTCCGATCCCGTCAACCCGAAGTAGCCCCTTCGAGCCACATTCCAGACGCTAGAAAACAGATAACTAAACGTGATCACAATTTTAAAATCACATCCAGTCCAACACGCACACATAGATACACCGAGAAACTGATAGCCAATCAGCACGTCCAAATCCACTGACCAAGCTTCACAAGATGCTTCGGTGACATCAGACGGATACAAAGCACATTGGAGACGAATGGGTCTCTGTTACATTACTTGAATCTCCGATTTAAAAGGTCTGACCATTATTATAGAATTATCCAGAATTATCATTCCAGACAGTTCAGGACAACTTACTATTATTCATTAGTGTTTATTTAAGATTTTTGTCCTATTCGACTTACTTACTCAATCACCGTGCACAAGTGATACGTTTAATTCGCCCAAATCGCTTCCCCTAATTCATTGAAACTTCAATCAGAGCCAAATACCGTAGGGTGCAAAAGTCAGTGCTAGGTCACAACTTTTATTTAAGCCTTCTAATAACTGAGAGAACGCCCATTTTAAGTGTTACCTTCTCGTGTATGTGAGAAGAGCTCCTTCCGAGGGCTTTGAGGAAGACTATGTCTGCTAAAATAGACTTTTAACCGCATATATATATATATATATATATATATATATATATATATATATATATATATATATATATACTCATTAACCCAAATAAAAAAAGGAAAGAAAATGATACACAGTTGATTTCGTCTTTTTATAAAACCAAATATGTAAGGATCAAACAGATTATGAAAGAAGGAAAAGAGAGAGAGAGAGAGAGAGAGAGAGAGAGAGAGAGAGGAAGAGAGAGAGGGAGGGGGGGCAACGGAGTAAAATAATGTAAACTATTTTACCCATTAAAGAAAGTGAAATAATTGGTGCCATCGAGTGCTCTTCGTCTTTCAGGCTACCAGGCTAACCAATAGGATACCATCCGCAACTTACAAAAAGGATGCTTTAAAGTCAGTCAGTAGGCAGAACAGTGTCGGTAAGTCCCTATATAGTGAAGACAAAAGCGTTAGTAAGAGAGACACACTGATTTCGTATATATAGGATGACGCGTCATTATTTAAATTCGGGTGGTTGTATTTAATAAATATATATATATATATATATATATATATATATATATATATATATATATATATATATATATATATAAATATATACACGAGGGGTGGTCAATAAGTTTTGCGAATCGGTAGGGCAAGACAGAGGAAGGGGGATGGCTGTTTGTGGGGGTGTTAGGACAAGTTATGACAAGTCAGGACCTGCAGCCGCACGCTCCTACCTCGTCTATTTAAGAAGCAGTAGCTGATCGCAGATCGTCAGTCACAATTTTGTCAACAATGGAGAAGGTTGAGCACCGCGCACTGATCAGATTTTTGACCAAGGCAGGCAAGAATGCAAAAGAGATCCATGAACGCATGGTTGCAGTCTACACCGACACCGCCCTTCCCTATGCAACCATTGCTCGCTGGAATCGGGAGTTCCGCCATGGTCGTGAGTCCCTTGAAGATGACCCCCATCCAGGACGCCCGTCAGACGTAACCAAGTAGGAAAATGTGGCCCGTGTGGAGAGGAGGATCCTCGAAAATCGACGGGTGAAGGTTGAAGAAATCGAGCGAGAATTTGGAATATCACATGGAAGTGTTATCAACATCATCCACGACAATTCGGCCATGACCAAGGTCTCTGCCCGTTGGCTTCCTAGAAACCTCACGCCCATGATCGACTTCAACGTCGTCAAAGTAAGTCCACAAGGCCAGAGTTGGACAAGCTGCCCTGCGCGAGTGCGGATTCGAGGAGCTCAACCATCTCCCCTACAGTCCAGATCTGGCCCCCAGCACTACTTTTTATTTCGTCAGCTCAATGCTGCACTGCGTGGACGCCAGTTTGGGGACGATGAAGATGTCCAGCTCGCCGTCCAGGAGTGGATTGAACAGCAGTCGGGAGATTTTTGGTTGTAAGGAATTCGAAGCCTCAGGGACAAGTGGCGAAAGTGCATTGAAGCCGAGGGTAGTTATATTGAAAAATAATACAACACTTTTCCTCATATCTCGTTTCCTTATATCCGAATTGCAAAACTTATTGACCGCCCCTTGTGTATATATATATATATATATATATATATATATATATATATATATATATATATATATATATATATATATATATATATATATATATATATATATAAATAAAGAGCAAATACAAGTTCTGCGGGTGATAACAACCACCACAGGGCTTTCACCATATTTATTTTCTGCCTTTCAAAACAATTTTGAAGACCGAAAGAAAGATGCAGAAACCTTGTATAGCTGACTATATAACAATATAGTACAAGAGAAAAGGAAAATTGGAGGCGAATGAGCAATGAGTCACAAAACAGGAGTTTTTTTAAAGGTAAGAGAAAGGAACATTAGAAGAACACTAGAATCAAAGAGAGCAGAGGGCGGTACAATGAAGGTAATCCTTTACCGAGAAGACCGAAATAACGCCAGGGAAAAAAAAAGTTTGAAATTCCTGGCCGGGACTCGAACCGGAGTCTAGCGATTGCCGGTCAGATGCTCTACCGTTACGCTACAAGGCACACTGACTCTAGTTCGCTCAAAGCGTTACCCATCAAACCCAATATCTCCCTAAGCTAGGAACGAACCCCCAAAACCTATCTTTAGGAGTTATAAACAAATTTGAAATTAGTAAACTAAAATTATATCTATACTACGGCACAAGTTCAATAGTGTAATGCTATACAATTAGGAAATGAAACAAACGGCGGTAAAATACTAAAAGGAGCGCTATGTTAATGAAAAAAACAAACAAAAAAACTAGTGAGGTTAGTACAGCAGAAAATATTTGAAACGAAATTATATTAATAAAAACCCAAACGAAATAATCGTAACAGTACAAAACTTACAGAAGAATTGAAATGAGGAAAAAAGAGAGGTGAAAATATAGACAATATAGTAAAACTAAATAAAGAAACACAACATTACCTTACATGGTCGGATCACAATGACAAGTGAAAACGTGGAGGAAATTTAAGATTAAATACAGCTTGGTTGGTTGTTAGGTCATAGACAACAGAAAGAATGACGCGTCATTATTTAAATTCGGGTGGTTGTATTTAATACGGAGATTATTCAATGTGGAGAGAGGATGTGGATTTAGCAAATTATAAGACAGAAAAAATCATTTAAGGACACTTCTGTTTTACAATCTATTTCAGGTTTTCTGGAAGAAGAATACTCTTTATTACTCATTGTTTTACCGGTTCTATAGCTAATGCCCATGTGAGAACAGAATCGTGCCTGAAGTGAACGTACTCTGCTTCCTACATAGGTGCCCTTCATACAGCTGGCGCAAGTAAATCTATATATAATGCACGAACTCAACGAGGTGGGAATACTATCCTTCACTCTAAAAAAAATTGCCAATATTTTTGTTGTTGATGAATATAAGTTTAAAATTTAGTTGACAATAAAATTTCCTTCAAATAATAGATAAATGTTTCCGGAGCAGGTCATTGAAAGTCCTCTCAAGATTAGCCGGGAAATTATTTGGCAATAACATCGATTCTAACGAAATTTGAAAGCCTTATGTAGTTTTACATTTTCTTTCGAATGATATAATTGTCAAGGTATTCTCAATGTTAGTCCGGGAATTATTAAAAGTTTTGAAGGTCATAAATCATAACAAGTGAGAGCACGTGACGTTTGGTCAGCAGACCTTGTTTTACTATTACCCTAACCCTTACCGCCTTTACCCATCCAGATATTTGTGAGAAGCAGCCTGCTTAGAGCTTTTAGGCTCCAAGCACTTCCCTTACTAACCCTAACCAAGCAAACAACTCCTGCTTAGATGATATCAATCTTTCTCGCATCCACTTTTTTGCACACGATCTATTTCTTTCTTGGCTGACCCACTTTTACCCTCCATTAAACACTATCTATCTTTCTCGCAAACACTTACTCACACTCAATTCATCTTTTTCCTTGGCCACCGTACCTTCTTCTCCTCTTACCCACCCTATCATAATTCAGTTTCCCGAACCTTTCTGATTTCATTCTCTCAAAATATTCCCATCATTCATCACACCTAATACATCCTTTCCACTGTACAAAGTTTTTTATCACCCTTGTTGTCATTTTCCACTTTCAACCACACGGAAGCCTCACACCCATACATCGAAGCTAAACATCATATATCGCTCATCGAGAATTCTATCCCATTTAACATTTTGACCGTTGCCATTCTTAATATATCCTCTAATCTTTATATTCTTCCAATTTAAGATTTACATTCACCTTCATCCACTTCTAAGAAATCGAGATTCATTCTCACAATCCATTGACACTCCACTATATGGTGGAATTTTCATTTGAAGATCGCCAAGTCACTGATTTGATTTCATACAGTTCTACCTTTTATCGAGAAATGAAATACAATGTTGGTCATCATTATCAGTAAAGGGTCAGCTCACATCTCCACCACCCCTTTACCCGTATCAAATTTCAAGTTCCCTATCGTATCTTTTCATTGTGACACTACAGTATGTGCTTTAGCATCTCACCTCGTCAGGATTTATCCCTTGGCAGAAGAACAGAGCATCTTTCATCACGAACTCCCTCTACTTAAACATATCGCACACTTTCAACCATATTTTCCTTGTTTAGATTTCTCGCTCAAACATTCACTTAATTCACACAACTTCTAAGTCTTTTTCTGTTAATTAGATCTCCTCTTCTGTCTGTTCTGACCTTTATACCTCTCTTTTGTCCTCGAGTAATAGCGCGTCAGTTAGCGCTGTAGCGCTTTAGGCTTAGCTAATCGAACAAAAGTCATGACATCTGTGTTTGAGTCGCATGGGGGTGTGATGAACCTTAATCATTGAACGGAATGAAATGGCGGATTGCTATGGCGTCTTGACAGTTGTGAACAGTGTTTGAATCACTTGGCAGTGTGGAGAACCTTAGGTAATGAGCGGAATGAAATGGCGCGTTGTGTGTAGTCTTTGAGTTGCTTGACAGTGTGTTTTTTTATTTTTAGAGCCCATCTGCGAAGGGCTTACTAGGGCAAAGGTCGCCGTAATCACTTTACAGTCTAAACCTAGACTAGATTAAAAAACATGAAAAAGACCAAAAGAACAAAAACAAACGAATAAAAACAAAACAAGAAGCAAATAAAAGTAAGAAGAAGTAAGCACGCACGGCGTCAGGGGGCGGCCTGCCTCACTCCGACGCAGGAACATGCGACCTACAGCAATGATAGTAAAGTAAAATGGCGGTGGCCAGCTTCCATAATTCAGATAGTCCACAAGTCTGTGTACACGAACCCGGTCCGAGTACAATGAAAAAGCGGTAGCGACCTTGTTCCTGCCGATACCGGGACAAGTTAGGTGTGGGAAGATCCCCGAGACTGGAGCATACAACAAGAATGTGCCGAACAGGCTGGGGGACAAGGCAGTCGTCACAATAGAGTGCAGGCGAGCGCTCCACCAAATAGCCGTGCATCTAGCAAGTGTGTCCAATTTGAAGACGACAGAAAACGACCTGGAGCCGTCGCAGCATTGGGGGGTAGGTCCATGTGAACAGTCGCGGCTCAATGGCACACATATTTAAGTTCCCCTAGGCCGTCTCCCGTCTTTGCCAAAAAGTCCGGAGAGCTGTCCTGATTTCTGCCAAGCAGTCGGTGTAAAGAAGAGCCGAATGCTGATCCGTTGAACCAGTCCTCGCTAACTCTTTTCACGAAATTCCTACATGTCCAGGAACCCAACAGAAGATAATATTGCCATCGACACGATTCGCAGCAAACGTCGCCTCAAGGATACCACCAAGCAGGAAATGTGAAGTTTCAAATGCCCCTAGACCACTCAGGATTCTTTGTGAGTCACTAAAGATTAAAATCCGGTCTCCGAAACGGACACGATGCGTTATTCCCAGCACAGGGCGATGTATTGCAAACAGCTTGGCCGCAAATCCAGACGCAACGCCTGATAGAATCCTTTTGACTTCAAACAGAGGTGCTACGGCGTGGAAACCAACCACTTTCCTGGACTTGAAGCCATCCGTATACACTGGCACAGATACAACGTGACACGAAGTGTGCTCCCAAAAGGTCGAAAGCAATACTCTTGGCCCTGTAGGAGCTTGGGGAGCAGAGGCGTAACGACGAATAGTAAAAAATGCTACCATCCAAGGTGGCGTCCTAGGCAGAAAAAGAGGCGCCAGCGGCCCGAAAGCTACACCGAGCTATGGTAGAAGTTTCTTAGCCCTAAACCCAAAGGGGCTTAAGTTTTGACTGGCGTCTTTCGGCAGCATATGCACCTT
Source organism: Ceratothoa steindachneri (assembly GCA_963969495.1). NCBI lineage: Eukaryota > Metazoa > Arthropoda > Malacostraca > Isopoda > Cymothoidae > Ceratothoa > Ceratothoa steindachneri. The sequence goes on along the minus strand of OZ018330.1, from coordinate 35,062,602 downwards.
CGAGGTCGACTGAGGATGTAGTGAGAGCCGTTAGCGACTGAGGGAACCGCCGGGCTCGCGCATACAGGTGCATAATGAACTGTATACGGTACAGATCGAGTTTCATCTCCCCAGCATCGAGGAGTAGGCTCTTAATGGGAGACGTGCAGAAGGCACAGGTCGCCAGGCTGATACTGGTGTGGTAGATCAAGGCCACCTTTTGCAATACACGCTCGGATACGGATGCAGAAAACTCGCATCTGTAGTCAAGCTTCAAACGAATATAGGATTGGTAGAAAAGCAAAGCAGTAGCCCTATCAGCACCCTTGGTGCTGAACTTCACAGAGTGAAGAATGACCATGGTGGGGTACACGAGGACCCAAGGCTGCGAATATGAGCCTCCAAGGTGAGGCGTGGGTCCGAAACAAGACCAAGGAAACAATGCGAACCAACCACTTCCAGGCAAACCACGTTTAGGGTGGAGCCGTGGATGGTGGCAGAAGTACACCACCTTAGGTTTGTCCAAGGGAAACCAAAATTTTGTGCCATTAGGCATAAGGATAGATGCGGTTCAAGTCTGTTGGATTCGACGCTCCGGAGTTGGCATCTGGGACGCACCAAATGAGATCGAAAGGTCGTCCAACTAGAGTGCAGCGAGAACATCTTGCGGCAGTGCCGAGGTGATGCTGTTGATGCTCAGTGTAAAGTGTGTGACACTGAGGATACTTCCATGTGAGACACCCTCTTCCTTTTCCATTGGGCCGGAGAGGGCTTCCCCCGCCCCTACGTGGAATAGACGAGCTCGTGAAAACTCAGAAATAAAGATTGGGAGAGGTCCCCTCAATTCCTTTGTGTGGAGACTATCAATGATACCTTATCGCCAAGCGGTATCATATGGCTTTTACAGATAGATAAATATCGTAGCCTAGTGCTATCTACCAAGGAAGGCCACGCAAACGATATTTTCCACTCGTAGTAAAGCATCCAACGTGGAGTGAAACTTGCAGAAGCCGCACTATGAAGAAGATAGGTGGCCTCCGCTGTCCAGAAAAAAGGCTAATCTTACAATTTATCAATTTATCCATCAACTTGAACAGGCATGAGGTTAGAGAGATTGGGCGAAAACTGGCCGGGGTAAAGTGATCTCTCACCGGTTTGCGAAATTTGAGCACTGTAGCCATTCGCCAGGAGTCTGGGGGCGATGCCTTCTGCCCAGACCTTGTTTAACAAATCTAAGAGAAATGCCATGCCTCGTTCACTTAGGCGTTGAACCATGGCATTCTGCATACTGTGCGGACCAGGGAAGGGGGGGGGGCATGAAGTGAGAGCGAAACACAACTCAATCGATGTAAACTTGTCGTAGAAGGGTTCTCATCCTCTAGAGGTAAAGTCCAGTTGGCGGCCTTCAGTGACATCACCACGCGCATTGAATGCTGGCGTAACAGCATCCAGGCTAGAGAATGCGGACAAAATGGTCGCGAAGGACTCCGCCACGGACGAAGGATTCAAGATCGCAGGTCCATTCTTCTGTAGAAGGTGAGGAGGCTCCTGACAGACAAAACTGCCAGAAATTTTAGGAATGGAAGTTAGGCCCACGTCGATGTGGTTGCCGGAAATGAACTAAACGGCCTCATCCACCAACCTAAACTCCTTGGCTAGAACCGAGTAATCAGTCATTTCCTAAAGTGTGGACTACCGCGCCCCCGACAAGGACCACAAGAGGGCCTTACTAAAAATGATATTAGAATGGGAAAGTGACCACTATCATTGAGGTCATCCGCGAACTCGGCCCTAAAATCAGGATGTACAATGTGCATTCGGAGAGCACAGGGATCGATCAAGACAGGAAAATTAAGCGGTTCTCGGGCAGTGATGCGTAAAGTCATCCACATTTAAGAGACCTATCTCCAGCTCGTCGATCAGGTCAGCAAGGACCTGACCCTCTGGAGTGATCGAAATATCTCACCAGAGAGGGTGACTACCGTTCAAATACCTGAACAGTAGAAAGAGTTTCAGCAACCGTGCCACGATGCGGCGGAAGTCGCCTGACGGGAATGGCCGTAAGCTTCCCAGAGGCTGACCCACGGGTGTTTTTGGCCGAACAAGTTGCTGAAGGCGCCTCTTCCTCGAGGACATGTCGGGGGAGTTTGGGCTCGTTATGCGAGTCTTTTCCTTCCTCTGCCTCGATACCTTAAGCGGTTGTGCCGGCTTAGGAGGTGGGACTTCCTCCTTTGGAGGATCCACCCTCTCAATGCCATCCAGTCCAGGCTTGCGTAGGGGCGTAGGAGCCGAAGCTACTTAGGTTCTTTCCTCCGTTTTGGGATAGCTTTAAGAACTCTGGAAGACGGCCTCACGACCAATTTCAAGGTGTTGCCTTCTGTGAGTCTAACGATTCGGTAGAGGCGCGCGGCTGTTTCCCTTACGGGAAACGGCCACGCTGGGGGACGGAGGGGCGGGGACAGCCGAAGCTGGGTGTGGACCCTTTGTGTGGCCAGCTCTGCCAGAGGTGAGTAGAACGCGCAGATGGGTTCCGAATGGGGACGGATAGGACCGTGCTCGTAAGCCTGGAGAGGCCAGAAACATTGGGTGACTTCTTTTAAATTGCAGCATAGGACGTCCAAGGCAGCACTGCGTGGGCCAGGACCAAGTCATTAACCTCGCGAAATGAGAGACAACCTCAAACGGCCGGTTTCCTTCTCCAGGAGATGCGCATCACTTTTCTTAGGAGAAACTAGGTGCGACTCTCTGCAATTGATACACTTGACCATACATGTTAGGAACTTATTATGTGCAGCATTGGACCAACTTACACAGACTTCGGGTAACACCAACTTTTCACTTTTATATAAGCGATTCATATTGTCGAAGCGATGGCTGTAATAGCACTTCCGCTGCAGTAGTTTTGAATGCCTTCACACGGTAACGATACAAACCGGCACGCACCTACTCAGGGAGCTTGTCACAATCAAACGTGACGAAGAGTGTAGAGGTGAGTGTCGAGGCACCACCTACCTCCGTGTTACCGCTCCATGGTCGACCAGCTCTAAGGTGATGTATCCTATGGAGTAGTCCACGAGTTTCTTCGCATAAACCACTCCCTTCACGAAGTTCATGGTAGAGAACGACATCACACTCACTGGCGAGCCATTAAGTGTTCATTAAGTGTTCAATCATGGCCACCTCAGAGGGATCCATCGCATTTGCCAGAAGGCTCCCGTCCAAGAAATGAGTTACCATCTGCTCTATATCAAGCAAGTTAGCTAAGTCTCTCCTCTGATGATTCATGTTGCCCTTGCGTTTAAAACAAGTGTCTTGAAAACGCCAGGTAGTCTCTCAATTAGGGTCCCCAACGTAATCGAGACTCCACTCAGCGCAATTGTGACTCTGGTCTGGGTCTGATCCCCCCTCCGAGGGCATCCTGGGGCCGGAAGTGCCGTCTGTCTCTGGAGTCCCTCCGGATGTAGAGGAAGCTTCAGTCCTATTTGTCTTCTTCCTTTTATTTTCCTTTTGGGGAGAGGATAGTGGGGAGTGAACCGCCTTCTCCCACCATCGGAAGGAAGCCCTAGGCCGGACGGATCGGCCTCAGCAAGCTTCTTCTCCGAGATGGAGAAATATTTGCTGTCACAGGGGCACAAGCCGGGGAAGGAGGTCCCGTCTCTCCTTGTGAATCCTCGGGAACCCGAGATGCCTGAAGAGAAGCTTGGCATGAGATGCACTCAGGTTGGTTCTTTAGCACCGAGCCCGGGTTCGATCTCATGGAAGATTATGTTTTCTGGGGGGCGCCTCCGACACCATGTCCATCTCAGGGGGATCTGCGCTCCATCTGGTCATCCCCCCCCCCGCCGGCCATCGCGGGTCCCATTTGAAGTACCTTTTTGCGTATCACTGGCTAGCAACCCATCTCCATCTGGGAAGAGAGGGGGCAAGCACGCCTACCCCCTGCAAACTGTAAATGCAGGATTGGATGACTGTAGAGGGCAGTCATCCAATGTTATTCTCATTTCCACCATTACTGTTGATGCCATCCATTCGTTTTATTCTAGCCTATGTCTTTTCTTCATTTGGTAGCTTCACTTTGTCTTACTGATATTAATCTTGTCCTTTATACTCCTTTGTTAACAAAAAGAGTCATGGAACATCATTACCACTAATACTGTTCACTCCATTCTTATTTCCTGTCTTCTTTTGCTATCAGTTCGGTCCTATCTATTCCCTCTACTATCAAAATAGTCTGTTATTCTTATTTCTACTAATACTGTTTATTCTACTCTTTCTTATTTCCTTGCATCCATCACCCACATTTTTCCCGCTTGATGCCAAGTCGGTTGATTGCCGCTGCCTCAGCTTCGGAAAGCTCCAGATTTCGGAAGAAGCTTCCAGGTCACTGGATTAAGAAGTTAATAGGCTCACTATTGTTTTGTTTTTCTGTTCACGTCCCTTTATCCATTTATTTATTTCCACCCCCCTAGTTCTTCTCAATTTTACAGCACGCCTCCGATAATCCGCTCATGATTGCCTTTTCCCATTATCAAATCTAGATAAGGATGGAAAATATGGAGTCTTTTATCGTTAAATTGAGTGAGAGTGGCATATTTTACTTGTGTGCGCGCGCGCGCGTGTGTGTGTGTGTGTGTGTGTGAATGTGGAAATTACACCCATTAGGCCATTCCGTCAAACGTAAAGGTTTTAGGAAAATTAAATAAAGGCTGACAATCCCCCTAATATATAAAACGCCCACCTCCTAAACGGTTGATGAAATATTCCTATTAATCAGATAAAAAAAAAACCTGTCATCAACCAAAGAAAATCAGAGATAGGATTCCAAGTCCTAAATACCTTTTCGTATTACGGAAGATGGTTATTAAGTTGTTCCTGGTCGCTATGAGAATTAAAAGTGAAAAATGTGCATAATTTCCCCCGCATTTGCCTGTTGTCCTATTTATGGGACAATTTATATTTCATTTTTTTTTAATGCCATTAAATAATTTTAATGCTGTTAAATTCAAAATGTCACAATTTGTTAAAAAAAAGTTAAAAATTGTGCATTAATGGTGAAGGGTAGTATTCTTTTTGGTAACTAGATTTGTTATTTCAGCTTTATCTTTTTTTACCTTAAACGTGTGCTTCTTATCTTTCTTCAGTTGATAAAAATCTCCCGTTTGTCGCAACCGTCTCTTTCTTTTCTAAAATATTAAATAACTAATATTTATCATTTATTCTTGCTCCAGGGATCTTCTTGCCTTTCGTCAATATTTTGCCCATTTTCGAACGAAATAAATGATAAGGAACGAAGAAAATTGAGACTTCAATTTCTTTTCGCTCACCGCCTTCGGCTACCTGATAAAAACAAGCTCCGTTTCAAACGGAATTGATTTAAATTTTGTTTTTTGATCTAGTTTTACTCTTTAATCATCCGCAAGAGGAGTCTAAGTTCGTATGACTGGATCCATGAGAGGTATTATACGAACATGCTTATGTTTTGGAATGAGCTACCTTGGCCTAGTATTTAAAGTCAACGAACATTGCCCTCATCCTAGATCTTATTTTAGGTGCATGATCAGTCTTTATCTTAGCATCCTCGGTAGGCCTAAACAATTTATTCCTCCTTTTATTTGTTGATTATCTTACGTCCTAGCTCAATTTTTATCCTAGGATAGAAATTGATGTACTCCATACTACAAGAGCACGATGAAGACCGATGGGGTACAGATAATTCCTTTCTCAAGGATCAGGCGACCATGAAAAGGAATTTTACCTTTCCATGACTGGCAATTGAACCATCGGCCCGATGCTCATCTATTTAGTCCAGCTCTTGTCCACTTATGTTTGCTACTAAGTAGGCCACTATTTTTATTACAAGACGTACGCCCATCTTTCTCGTACCGTTTGTTAGTACGTATGTAGGCATTTATTATTGTAATATAAACCTATTATTATGTCGATATTTTTTACTTCCTATCTGTGGATGATACGAGTGTCCTCAAAACGCGTTTAAATTAGCAGTTTTTTGTTGTTTATTTTCATTTTGGGAGCCCATCTGGCGACTACCTACTTGGGCATAAGTCGCTGTACACAACACAGACTACTACTAGGCTATATTAAAAAAAAACAACAACAACGATAAAAAGGAAAAAGGATAAAAAAGGCAAGAAGGAAGGGCACTCCGGCGTCGGGGGTAGGCCCACCTTTCCCAGGCGCAGGAACATGCGACCTCCCCCCCCCCCCAGTCAAATAAAGGAAAGGAGGCCAGCCTCCTCCAAAAAGTCGTATAGTCTACAAGTTTGTGTGCACGAACTCGTCCCGAGTACAAGGGGGCTAGCAAGCCCGCTCGTCCGGGTACTGGGAAAGGTAACGAGCGCGAAGATCGCCCAGACTGGGACATTCAACAAGAATGTGCCCCGAGCAGTCTGGGGGACAACGCAGTCGTCGAAATAAGGCGCAGGCGAGCGCTCCATCAAATGGCGGTGCGTCCCGCGAGTGTGTCTAATTCGGAGACGACATAAAAAACCTGAAGCCGTTGCATCATTGCGGGTAGGTCCATGGAAACAGTCGCGGCGCAATGACACGCAACTCTAATTTCCCCTCGACCGTCTCCCATCTTCTTTGCCAAGCAGCCCGGAGGGCATCCAGTATTCCTGCCATGTTATCAGTTAACAGCAGTAGCCGCGGTCTATGCTCATAACTAGGATTAATAATTATTTAAGAAGATATTTTTCATATTTAATCCCCTTTGAAACCAAGATGTTTGTCTTATCACTTAATTGGTTCCTCAGGTCGACCACGAACGTCCAAAATCCTCACTTAAAGTTTGGTTAAACCCTAAAGTGACCTCAAACGTTGATGACTCTGCACCTGTGACTCCACAAGCCGTAGTGGCTTTTCGTTGGAACAACCCTGCAACTTCTCTTTGCAACAATCAACGGAAGTTTAGTCCAGCAGAAGCAGCTAAAGAATGATGGCACACTAACAGCCAGTCAGCCATAATACTGTAGTAAGCTACCTTGTTAACACCATTTCACTCCTAGAGTTCCAAACGAACTCTTCCACAACTTGATTTACCTAAATACAACTACTTTTCCGCTTGGAGAGGATTCCATATCCAGCAGGCGTTTTATATATCATATCAGGACATTTAATTCGATCAGATAGCAACAGACTGCAGCTCGTGCCCTAGAAAAGGTGAGCACTGTTGGGTCGTCCCGATTGAGGAGAACTAACTCCACAACACGTGCCTCGAGTGAGAAGCATCGGTGGTTTCCTTCACTGTCGCGGTAATTAACTCTTTAAAGAGGCTAGAAAAAAATGGAGTAGACAAGGCCCTTCCCGGTTGAAAGGAATATCCTCCACACCTTGACGGAAAATCTATAACTAATACAACTGAGTTTGCTGGTCCAAAACACATTTCTAGATCAGACCGATCAATGCCGCCCTAGTGACAAAAATGCCAACAATCAGCAACAAAACTCCAGGGCAGGGCGGTATAGGTAATGAGCCCTCTACGGTCCCTGCAAACGCTTGTTTGAACATTAATGACTCCATCACGAGCAGCCGATTTCTTATTGACACATTGTAGCGGACGGTTCCACCCGCCACAAGGTCCACTCACTCGCACGGTGAGATGCCTCTTAGATCGGAAGGAGGCTCAAGGAAAAGGAGATATGGATTTTTTTTGTGTGTTTATTATATATATATTTATATATATATATATATATATATATATATATATATATATATATATATATATATATATATATATATATATATATATATATATATATATATATATATATATATATATATATATATATATATATATATATATATATATATATTAGTGTAGTTGGTTAGCAGTCTTTCTTGAATGCAAATTCTGTTGAAGACCATTGTGTATTTCGCCTTAATTAATTTCCTTTGGCAATTTTCTCTTCTTCTAACTATCTTTTTTATTCCATCTTGTAGATGGTGGATCAATTATCCTGTATTCATCTCTCTTTTAAATGAATGGGTTTGGTAAAAACCAAACTAAATTGCTGAGCTTTCGATCTTATTCGATCATCTTCGGAGCGTTTTGAAATGTTCTTGCCTCCTTTACCGATGTAATGAGTGGAGTGAGGATCTGACAGAGTGAATTGGACATTGGAGATAATAAGAGATGAAATTGAGATAGAATTAGAGAGAAAATAGTAAGAGAGTAAAGTGGTTAAGGAGTGAGTTTAAACAATAGATGATGTGTACAAGACAGAATAAAAGATCCCTGGTGAAAGGGTAGCTCTGTTTGTGTTAGTTTGTTTGGTTTTTATTTATAAACTATAAATTTTATAGTTTATTTAATCAAATTAACTATGTTAATTTGATTAAGGCTTTTCATCTTAATGATGATTTTATTTCTGGCATTCAAGCCTTTATTTGAGACGGGGTTTTTAAATCCCGCTTTGGGTCTTTGAAATAATTTGTAATTTCCTAAAAAGTTAGGTTGATTTTGATAATTATTATTAATTGAGTGAATTTTGTTTTTATAGTGGAGTTGAATTTTAATTAAAAAAGCTTGCGCATTACACTGGTTGAGTCTCGTCTATTGTCGATTACGTATTGTATATTTGGGAGTCACGTCACTGTCAGACTGTAATTTAATACTTTTAAAAGGTCTTATTTGTCTGTCGGCTTCGATGTCTAGGTGTGTACGAGAGAATTCAGGGGTAAAGCGTGCACCAATGGCTTGCCATATCCTGTTAGCTCTCTCGTGGAGCGCCACGTTGATAGGAGATAATCCAACCGAGTCGCGGAGCTCCCTCTGTTTTGGGGGTTCTCTTCTTCGGGTGTTTGTAATAAGTAAAACCACCTTATTCTGGATGGTTTGTAGTTTTGCAATGTGGGTCCTGGCGCATGCATTCAACGGGACCGGGGGGTACAAGAGTCTCGAGCGAATGCACCCATTGAATATCTTGAGTTTATTTGAGCAAGTTAGGTCAATGAACCTATAAAACTCCCTCAAATCTCTCTTGCTATTCGCGACTGTCCGCCCGATATGACACTTGTAGCCCCCTGTGGTGATTTTGAGCCCCAGAACCGTCCCTTCCTGGCAGTAAAGGATTCTCTCCCCTTCTACCCGTATATCATTGAAGGTCTTGCGAAACATGGGAATTATTTTGAATTTTGGGGCATTGGTCGATATCTTCCATTTCCTCTCGAAAGAGTTGATGTTGGAAATCTGCCTAGCCGTATTTATCGCCATAAATTTCCTGTGAACGTAGGCGGCTGTACAAATTTGCGATATATCGTCAGCGAACTGAACGTATATCGTACCTTCGGAAAGATGTTGCGGTAGGTCGCGTGTGTATATGTTGTATAAAAGGGGACTGAGACAGCCCCCTTGTGGGACCCCGGATTCGAGCTCGAATTCGGGGCCTTTGTATCCTCTGATGTGTATGTATGCTCTCCTCTCCATTATGTAATCGCAAAGTATCCTTTCAAGGATGGGGTCGAGGCCTATTTGAAGGATCTTAAAATGTAGGCCTCTCTTCCAAACTTTATCAAAAGCTTTTTTGACATCTCGGAGCACCAGGTCGGCATGCCTTTTGTCTGCCTTGATCTTAGCGAGCTTTTCTGTGATAACGGCTAAAGCCGTATCAGTCCCTCTTTTCCTTCTGAAGCCGTGATGTTGCTCGTTATGCAGGTTGGCTTCGTCGAGAAAAGAGTTGACTCTGTTGGCTAATATCTTTTCAAAGACTTTGCCATCAAATTCTAAGAGAGATATCGGCCGAAAGCTGGCAGGGCAGTCCGGGGGCTTTCCTGATTTGGGAAGGAAGATCATCTTGGCCACTTTCCACTGATCAGGAAAGTAGCCCGTGTTCAGAGTGGCATTCATGATGTTAAGAAGCCCACTCAGAACATTAGGCGGGGCCTTGATGAAATTTTCCCTGGCCATCCCGTGGTACCCAGTGCTCTTTGACGAAAGGATTTTAGTGCAACGGAGAGCGCTTGGGCAGTTATTTTACTCCCATAACCCTCCATCACTCTTTCCTGCGATACACAATGATGAGGGGAGGTTCTGTGTATTTGTGTGTTTAGTTGTTCGATTATGTCAATCTCGAATTCGAGGTCGTAGTTGTCATTTTCTTCTGAAGTAATTGTAAAGATTGAGGACCAGAAAATCCTAAAAATTTCTCAATCTCTTAGGGCTCGTCGATTGCTAAACCGTCGTTTATAAGCGTTGTTCTTTTCTGGGGAGCATTTCCTTTAAACCGTTTGACGGTTTGCCAGAAGGTGTGTGAGTCTCTTTCAATGTCGAGTCTTTCTATTAGTCTGTCCCATGTGAGTATCTGTTGGTCCGTAATTAGTGTCTGGAGTTCGTCTTTAATTTCTCTTAGTCTTCTGTGGGCATTGTGGTTGGGGCCTGTCAGTGCTACTACATTGGACAGGTCCTTATATTCCTTGGCCAGGCCTTTCATGGGAGGGGTCCAATAGGGAGCTGGAAGGGTTTTATATTTAATATGGGGAACACTATTCTCATCGGCTTTAATTAGGAGGTCAGTGATTTTATCCAGCTCTTTATCTATCTCTTCTAAATTTGCATCGAGTAAAGGGTCAGAGATATAATTTAGAAGATAATTTCGGTAGCTTTTCCAGTTCGCCTGCTTATAGCTTTTGTGAGCTGGGATTGCAATTTGGATGGGATTTACACCTACTGTAATTTTAACAGCCTGGTGGTCACTCGGAATTATAGGGCCCGGTTCAATGTAGTAGTTGTAGGGAAACCTGATACTGGATAGCACAATATCAGGTTTCGTTGCTGCATTTCCTGTAATATATGTCGGGAATTCGGGTCTGATCCTTGCCACGTATTGTCTGTCTAGGAATACTTCGATGTTTCTACCTGCATTGTTGTAGGAGGTATACCCTGATGCTGCACATCTTGCTTTCAGATCTCCAGCAAAGATTACGTTTCTCTTATGGCTGAAGATCTGTAGAAAGTTGTGCAAGGGTACATAGCCACGTCTTGGGGGTTGGTACTCCGTGGCCACAACCAGACCCCCCAGGGTAGTGCCTACCTCAATGGCAAGGTAAGATTCATCTAAGTCGGGTAGTCTTTTATATTTTATACCTTTTTTGACGGCTATTGCGCAGCCGTCATACCGTTCCTGGCTGTGATTTTTGCTAATGACGTAATATTGAAATATTTTAATCTCTCTATGAGCGGTCAATCCGTGTTTGTTAATAAGTATTATGTAAGGGTCATTCTGTCGCAAGATATTGCCATAGATGGAACATTTTCCGATCCATCCATCGGCATTCATCTGTATTATCGTTAGTCTGTCAATCAGTTTGTGTAACGTTTGGGTCTTTTTATGTGTGGGATTAAAGTGGACGCTCATTCGCGGTCCACTTTAGCCCCATGTGGTGTACTGGGTGGGGGTCGCTCCCTGCCGTTTCGTTTTTTCCTGAATTCAGTGTCTGTGATTGTATAGAAGCAGTTGGTGGTCAATTTAACCATGTTTCGTGAGAGAGCCTCCTCAACTTGCCGTTCCGGAACCTCATCAGAGCATTCCCATTTGTATCTTCTGGTCCTAAGACCCTCAGATACTTCATGGGACTCGATTTCGGTTGGGAAGGGAGCCGATTCGGGGCCATATAATTTCAAATTAAAACCTCTCGAATGGTATTTCAATTGGGTCTCTCTGCCTCGAGATGAGGAGGTTGACCTGGGACCACGTGTTTTTGAAATTTTTTTCGACCTCGGAGACCTGGTCTCTTTTGGTCGCACTGCTTCCTTGTTTGGTGATTTGGTGTGAGTTTTGGGTGTAATTGTGTCAGTTTTGGGGGGTGTAAGTGGCGCTGGTTTATCTGTTTGGGGAGTATGCTTATTTTTGTTTAGGCGTGGGTCGCGTGTGGTGGCTGTGTTTTGGGGGGTGGGTACCTTTTGGCACTGTTCTGGGCACTGAGGGGCTACGCTTATGCGCATAACCTCCCCTGACGGAGGGTTGTCGGGGAACCACATCTCTTGTAAGCCGTTCTTTACGAGCATACGGTTGATTTCGGTTGCGAAAGTTCCAGGGCGAGTTATGTTGGCTATGTGTGCATAGTAAATGCAGCACATAATTTTTTGGGAGTGTTCGTTTTCAATGTGGAGATAAGTTTTCTGGTTGTTCGTCTCGGCAATAGCGGCTTTGGCAACTTTGGCGTAGGTCGAATTCACCTTCTTCTCCTCCGTCTCGCGTCATATCTGGGTTTCTTTTGGGATTTCCGATTTTCTGATCGGGCATGCCATGGACATAGTCCGGTGGGGGCTTTCACAGTTTAAGCTTAAATGCTTAGACAGAGTGAAAACGATTTTTAAAGGGTATTTATTCCGCCTAGGTTGAGCATAACGTTATAGGAAACGAGCCAGTCCGGTGACTGGAATTTTAAAATAATTTTAATGTTCGATTCCAGCTTGTCGCTTGACTGTTGATGGCCGCCTTATCTTCGTTTATTAATATACCTTCTAAGATGTTCAGCCTAGCTTTATTAACCTCTTTTCTTTTAATAACGCTGTTGTCAACTAGCATATCTCTCGTTAGGTTGCCTTAGCTCGTCTAATTCTCTCTGTTTTCGTGAAGGTTGTGCTAGTGCCTAAATTTATATTGCACTGAGATTTGTACGTTGTACCACGCGTTCAGTGAATCCTTTTGGACAAGTTTTGGCAGTGCTGCTGAGAAATTTCATTACGATTTTGTGCATTAAAATTGTGAAATTTTTTCACTCGCTTCCGCGCGCCCGTGGCGAGGAGTGAACTTGTTTTCCCCTTCCCCCTCCTAGCTCTTCATCGAGCCTCTTTGGTCGGACAATAACCTGTAGGCATTCGATAAGCGCCCTACATGGAAGGTAAAGTGCCATTTGTAAGTTATATTCTTTTGGACGGGGACACCTTTTCTGAAACTCTCTTTTTCTTTTAAAACCTGGTGATAAAGTCTCTTTCAAACTACACACACACACACACACACACACACACACACACACATACAAACACACACAATTACTCCGTGGGAAATTTTTTGTTTAAGTTTATTTCTTCTAATCCTTACATATGAGTATATGGAAGGATAAATGAGGGAGACCCAGCGGATACTGCTGAAGACCCTCTCCGATGGTCCCAAGCCTAATCGGGGAAGGGTTTTCGCTAAAATTTATGGGGATCTAGTAAGACTGATTGACACTCATAATAGTTATGCGGCTATTTGCTCAAAGGAGAGTGACTGTGAAGCACTCACCTCTCCTGAAGCAGCAGAACGCCTAAAGACACTCAACCTAAAACCACACACACCACCGCAAATAAAAACTCACCGAAGTATCATCCTTCACCACCTCGATCCATGGGTTGGGGGGTACAGCATTGAAGAGATTCATGCTGACGTGGAAAAAGAATACACACACATATTCAAAATAGTATTTTGCGATACGTAATGGCGGTAAAGGCCACGGAGGGATGTATGCTCCTCTTTAACGTCCGTGTCTGCCCTAAGCAGATCGAACGTGAGGAGTTTATCGACCTCCAGATGTGCTTCAAATGCTGCAAATACGAGGAGAACACCAAGCCCACCTGCCCCAGGGAGAACATTCTTCTGTGCTCTATCTGATCGTCGGATGCACATTCTTGGAGGTGCTGTAATAGCACTTCTATGAAGTGTCTGAATTGCGCAGGAGAACATAAGACGCTCTCCATGGCTTGCCCTGTCAAGAAAGAACTTTTGAAGTAAAAAGCTAACCATAAGAGACAGGAAGAAGAAAACGAAGTGAATAGTACCTACGTTAAGGTTGCTAAAGCTGCTGTTGCGGAGTCTGAAGGGAAATCCTACATATCTCAACGTCGAGAACGAGAACTCGACAAAAATTATGTGTCGAGGAATAGGCCGAGGAGTGGTTGGAGTTTCCTCCCGACTCTTATATATATATATATATATATATATATATATATATATATATATATATATATATATATATATATATATATACAAATAAGGTTCTTTGAGAGATAAATTAATAAGTGAAGTTCGGATATCTTACTTGGCTTTCAAGTAACTGTTCCCTATGTAAATCCCTATATACTTTTAATATTGGTTAGCTTCGCGGTGAAATTGGAAAAGGCGAAAGGGGAGGGTTACCTTGGAACCTGATGTTCGGGTGGCGCTGGTGAGTGAAGGTGGTGACGGGAGCTTCTTGTTAAAGAGGGCCCCACGTTCGTTAACTTTGAGGAATCTCGGGTGCCTCTGTGAGGGAAAGGGGGGCGAAGTGACCTATCGACGCGTAGGGTCACGGAAAAAAGCCGAGATGTAGATTTATCGCTTAGTGAACCAGAGTGAGGCTGTTTGTAGCTTCGGCTCTGAAACGTGAGTACGAGCCTGGGTCCGCACTGACTTGCAGACCAACGGGGTAAGGAGCATCCGTAACTGTGACCGATCTCCTCTCTGAAGACTTGGTGCTTCGACGATTTACCACTACAACGAGATAGTTTGCAATTCCTGCCCCGCCAGACGCTGTGCAAGCTCTACTACGTAGGGTTAAAAGAATTCATCTTTGATTCTCGAAACTCGGGAGAGGTTCACATGGCTCCGGAAGTAGACTTGATGTCAAGCACCCTTCTTTGGGTGAGAGCTTCTTGATTATCTCCTCCATTTCGTACTTTGTAAACTTCCAGGAGCCACCGGAAACCAAGATGGGCTTCCATCTATCGATAACCAGTCCAGAACGGAATTAGCTGAAATGGTCGGCAGGTTCTTCCGGCGGCAGGGGAGGGGACCAGACTTTGAGCCGGAAGGGGAAGGTTTGATAACGCGGCCCGCCCGGAAGGGAGGTGGGGGAAAACTTGAGAGCATTATGCTATTCTCCTACATTATGTGTTGCACCTATTATGATCACATTGCAAATCTCTCCTCCCCGGAGTGTTTTGCAGATGAACTTAATAGAATGCTGACGCATAATTGAATGGATAAGATGTGGTTTCCCCCAAACTCACGGTCAGAGGAGATTCTTAAAATTAGTTTCAAACTCCAGTGCGAGACTAGCTGCCAGCAGCTCCCCACCCCCAGCAGTGCCCCAGCTCTCTCCAGGGATCCTAGGATCTAGGCTTAGGCAGCAAAGGGGGCAATAAAACGCTGCGAAAATCAGAACAACACACAAATTTCTCAAAACACAAACTCGATCGCACAAACACAGGTAGATAATGAGGCTACAGTGACTGAGACAGCGAGGCCTGAGTAGGAAGGAGGGGGGGCACGTTCTCCCCGCCAACGGAAAACCTCACATCCTCAGAGACGTCCGAGATCGTCCTCTTCTTGTAAGATGGAATCTAGGTACGCTTACCATTCAAGAAAAATTAACTGGAAGGTATTCGCTGCCGAAAGGACCCCTTTCCCCAAGGAAAGGGATGTCTTTGATATATCAGGAGTAATATCCAGAAGATACAAATGGGAATTCACCTCAAATGACTACAGCTAGAAACAAGTCAAGGAGGCTTTACTCTGAGGCTTGATCAAACTAGCACCTAAAACCGTTATTATTCTAACGGACGGCGAATTCAGAAAAAAACGTACAGGAAAACAATCACGCCACTAAACACTCCGCAAAGGCCTAAGAACGTAAGAGAATAAATCCAAAAACAACACGACCACACACAGGAATCTTTAGTGAACTAGACAATGGAGGCATTAAAAATATTACATTTGAACTCTGACGGCTTGACGAACAAAAAAATACTATACGGTAACGTAATACGACAATGTGACCCAGACGTTATATTTATCTCAAAACATGGGATGAATGACACATACAGGATAAAAATTTCCCCTACGAAGTCTTTACCAAAAATCACAGCGGAGAACGTTTCGACGGATGCGCTATAGCTGTGAAAAGAAGTCTTGACTTCGGATCAATAAGTGGACTCGATGAGTCATACCTCGCTGTTGAGGTCCGTACGGCTGTGGGGCCCCTGGTCCTGGCAACAGAGTACCAGCCCCCAAGGAGAGGGTGCTTGCCTCTTCACAACTTCCTCTAACTTTGTGGTCATGGCAAAACCGTTGATTTTGCCGGCGACCTCAATGCGAGGAGTGCTGCCTCAGATTACACGTCGTCCAACCCAGCAGGCAGGACAAGAATTGGACCAAACTTCCCCACATTGATTACACACAGAACAGCTACAAAACCAGACAAAGTGCTCACTAGCACTGTGTTCCCTTTAAATTACTTCATTGAGCTGAGCCCTCCTATCCCCAGCGACCACCAGGCTATCCTTATTAAAATCTCAACCTCCCCCATTCAAGTCCCTATCTCAGAACGCAAGAGCTACGCTCAAGCCAACTGGGATATTTATAAACGACTCATCTAAAATTACAACGCTGACCCCTTAATTAATGCCACTCTAGAAGAGATTGATGAGTTGGATAAAATTAATGATAATTTATTAAAAGCCGATAAGGAAGCCATTCCCCGAGTTAAATATAAAACTTTTCCTGCCTCTTCTTGAACCCCTAGAATGAATCCCTCGAGAAGGAATACGGGGAACGGATCAATGAAGTGAACCTCATTGGCCCAAACATCACTACACACAGACGAACACGACAGATACGCGATGAATTAATGACTCTTATTAGGGACCAACAGAATGTACTTTGGAACAATTTGATAGACGGACTAAATATAGAAAACGACTCACATACATTCTGGCAGACAGTTTACTAGACTAAGAGGCGGACAGCCACAAAAGACCATAAAACATACACGTGAAAATACTGAAATTACAGATGCGGAAGAAATCGAAGAGAAATTTAGGCTCTTCTGGGCATCTATATTTAAGATATCCCCAGAAGAGAATGATGACTTTGAGTTAGACTTCGAAGACGGAATAATAAACGACTTGAACGACCAGATACACATAACTCATCCTCAACTTTATATATCGCAGGAAAGGGAAATGGAGGGACTCGGTGGTAGAATTACTGCCAAAGAACTCTCAAAAACCTTAAAATCCTTCCGTCAACGAGAATCAGGGCGTACAGGACTGACAAGGGAGAATTTTATTCGAGCCCCGCCTAACATCTTATTGGGGCTCATGAATATCATGAATGCATGCCTGATATTCATTCCCAAAGCCGGTAAGCCACCGGACAGTCCAGCTACCTTCAGGCCTATATCTCTTAAAATTTGCAGGGAAAGTCTTGGAGAAGCTATTGGCCAACCGGGTGAATACGTTCCTCGAGGATAATAATTTTCACAATAACCAACAACATGGCTTCCGA
This sequence comes from Ceratothoa steindachneri, assembly GCA_963969495.1. Lineage (NCBI taxonomy): Eukaryota > Metazoa > Arthropoda > Malacostraca > Isopoda > Cymothoidae > Ceratothoa > Ceratothoa steindachneri. Next base: position 35,045,356 of record OZ018330.1, on the reverse strand, counting down.
AGGAAGCGAGGAACGGACACGGCGCTAGATTTGATCACCGAGAAGTTGGCAAAGGTAAAAGCTGAAAGACGCCACGAAAATATGGTACTCCGCGACGTAAAAATGGCCTTTGACAAACTATGGAGGAGAGACCTGCAGTACAAAATCTTACAACTGGGCCTCAATCCCATACTTGAAAGGATTCTATACGACTACTTAATGGAGATGAGGGCGTTTCTGAACATTAAAGATTTCAATGGCCTCTAGTTCGAGCTCGAGGCGGGGGTGCCACAAGGCGGGTGTATAAGTCCCCTGCTCTATAATATATACACCATCGACCTTCCCCAACCTCTGACTGGAGGTTCGTTATACGTCCAATTTGAGGACGATATAACGATGATCTGTACGATACCTTATCGGAATGTGAATTACATGGCACAGACTACGGCGGTAGAAATTGAAAACAGCAACTCTTTCGAGAGAAGATGGAAAATATCTACTAATGCCCAAACGTTCCGTGTAATTCCACTATTCCGACGGACTCTCGCAGACATCCGTGTCGGGGTACACGCATCCCATACCGCACGGAGGGCACGGTTCTGGGACTCCGTATTACGACTCGTGGATATGGGAGTCATGTAGCAAACACTACATCGAATGCACGGAGGAACTTAGTGGAACTTTTCAAGTTCATAAACCTGAGTACCTCCAACAAACTAAAGATCTATAATGCATGCATTCGATCAAAACTCCTGTATCCGCCGGTCCCTATAAACGCGATTCCCAAGACCCAAGTCCTTAAAATGCAAAGGGTCTAAAATAAAGCTGTCTATATTATAACGAGAACCCGAAGGAGAGAGCGGAGGAGCCAGAGTGAGCTCCATGGTGAACTGGGGATAACCCCCATAAACGTGGAGCTTCACCTGAGAGCAAGCAAGATCTGGGACAAAGTACACCGTCACCTCCCTCTCGAGTTTGTACTCGAGCACATGGACTTTGATGGCATAGGACGCGCAATACCTTTAAAAAGCAGCAGACTACTCATTGAAAATGACGTAGACCCAAGGTTCACTTAGATTTTCACAATACCCAACCGACACAAAGACATACAAAATCACCTTCCACTAAATTAGCAAAGTGCTAATTTTTTAAATTTCCCCCCAAAAAGTACAAAATAAACAAAAAAAAATCAAAATCAGGGTGTAAACAACCCAGATAAGAAGATAAAATAAAAGGTCTTCACAAAAAAGCAGTAGAGATCAAGGCTTGAATGCCTTATATATATATAAAACATAAAATATATTTAAAAATGCAAAGAAAGCCAGAGATGCCCTATCATCACGAACCTGTCTTTCATTCTACTTTTCATTTTCGCTTTTCTATCAATTTCCGCATTTTCATCCACTATTTTCTCCTACTAAAAAACGCTCTACTACTATATTCCCCACTTTATAAGTCAAATGTTCAATGTCTAATTGTTTCATTTGACCTCGTAGAACTCCTGGCAATTACCTTCGAATTCGATAAAGGAGAAAAAAACTTTGGAAAAATTTTCACAAGACTCCTCCGAGAATTTGAAGCGCTCGAACGCACGGATATTGAGCACTCTCACTCGAAAGACAGCTTACGCTACTTTCGCTTTCCAACGGCTAACCTTTTGGAGAAGAAAGAAGATCATAGATTACAAGAGCATTTTCCACATCGATCTTTACAGAAGAAACCTTCCTCTCCAACGCCACTTTTTCCTTACGGGGGCTTAAAAAAAAGAGATTTAATACCAGGTGGTCATAATTAATTCTATGGCTACCTAAACTCATCAGCCCCTCCGCTCTCGCCTTCTAAAGCGTAGCCGTGTGTACTGCCATTCATAACCTAGTTCGAACTATGCCCATCGTGAGACAAGGCATAATTCGAGGTGGTTGGGAAAGCAGGTTTGTGGACTAGCCCACTGTGGAACTTTCCGTCATAGGCACTTCGGACAAGAGGCGAAGCTGCAACCGTTAGAGAAGAGTTCTCTCTATCCCTGATTGACCGGCAGTGATCATAGGGGGACATCAAACCGTCTCTATGTGAGCTGGAAGCAGTCTCGATACCCAAAACCCAGAAGAGGCGGCACCCTGGGTGGTGGTAGTTTATTCAATCACCACCCATCGTCAAGTCCGCCATGAGTCATCCTTTCTGGAGGGCCTTCCCTGATCCATCATATCAGTCATCCATCATCTTCATCCAGGCAGATATACCGACTACGCTAAGGATTGTGGGGGCGGGGGGATCATTCTCATTTTTCATTTTAAATTTTAACATACTTTTATCCTAGGCAAATCAATATGTACAAAGAAGAAAAAACACAAAGAAGAAGGACGCTTTAACGAGCCAAAATGGACGACAGTGAAGGAGCGAAGAGGGTACCCCTTCGCATCCTTTCTGGCCGGGAGATACCAACTGGCGAATTGGCACTAAGGATTATCTACGCTGATATTGGGGTCATACTCCTCAGACTAAACGACCAGCACAACAGTTATGTAGTATGATAAGTATGATAACGACCATTTCAACTTCACCCATCCAAATTAAAATTCCACAAAGAAGAGCTATCATCAGAACAAACTGGAATGGTTACAAAAAACACTTAAGTACACTAAAAACTGGATCCCTAAACAACCGAGGAACAGAAGAAATAGAAAACCAATTAAAAATAATCACCGAAAATATCATTGAAACAGACAGAATTCATACCCCAATAATAGAATACAGAACCCTTCCTGCTCCCAGATGGAAGCACGAAATAAAGGAAAAGATGGAAGAATTCCAGAACTTAATAAAGGAAATCACAGAAACGAGTACTAATATGGAAAGATACAGAAGGATAATTACAATCAGAAGGCAGATAGATACTCTTATTAAAGAAAAATAAAATCAAGTTGGGAATAATATAATAAGTAAAATGGATGTCGAAGCAGATCCGAGGAAACTTTGGAGAGACTACAGAAAACTACGAGGGTCACAGCCAAAAGAAAATATAAAAAACTAAAAATACAGGACAAGGAAGTGCAAAATAACGAAGAACTTCAAGAGCACTTCCAAAATTACTGGAAAAAATATTCTCGATATCACCAGAGGAGAACCAAGAATACGATATGGAGCATGAAGAGGAAGTCCTACAAACCCTAGAGACGCAACAAGAGTGCACTGAACCATACAGATACGTCAACGAAGATAGAAACCACCCCTTGGGGGAGGGAATGCCCTTCTTAATGGCTGAATACCAAACAGTCATGAAGTCTTCCAAACAAAAAGCACCAGGTCAAAGCGGTATAACAAAGTCACACCTAATAAATGCTCCAGAAAATGTGCATGAATCAATAGTGAAGATCTTCAATGCCTGCCTTAATATTGGGTACTTTCCCCAAACTTTTAAAAAGGCAAAGATGATCTTCCTACCGAAGCCGGGTAAACCAAAAAAACAAGTCGGAAGCTACCGCCCGGTCTCGCTCTTGTAATTTCTGGGTCAAGTCCTAGAAAAACTCCTAAACGACAGGTTAATTAAACATCTTACAGAAAATAACCTGTACAATCCACAACAACACGGGTTCAGGAGCAAGCGAGGAACGGATACCGCGCTGGCGATTATAACCAAGAAAATTGCCATAGAAACACTACGAGTCAACAGGTAGACATAGTACCCCACGACGTGGCTAATACCTTCGACAAGGTGTGGTTACCCGGCCTAAAAGCCAAGATCTGCAGCCGTAACCTACAAATAAATGTTTGCAAATCATTATGCAACTACCTGGATGAAAGAAAAGCCGTACTGCAAATAAACGGCCAAACAGGCGACCATATCGACCTGCAAACGGGTGCCCCCCAAGGAGGATGCCTCTCTCCAACGCTGTATATTGTTTGCACCAGAGACTTTCCTTAACCAACCCACGAATGTCCGATGTACATCCGACTAGCGGATGACATCACACAAATAATTACCAGCGACAGGAAGAACCCCCGAGACGTAGTTCAAAGAACAGCGAGGGAAATCAAAACCTGAATGACTACAAAAAAAGAAACAAAATCAAAACAAACAAAGATAAATTCAAATTAATACCTGTAAACAGATGGAAAACAGCAGCAGTAAGAGTCGATGGAGAAGCATATCTATACTCCACGGAAGGACGCGTCCTCGGTCTAAAATTAACAACAGGGTACAACTGCCACATAACGCAGAAAATCAACGAAACGAAAATTACCATGTCAGCGCTGTACATATTCAAAAACCTAAGTAATAAAAACAAAATAAAATTATACATGGCTCTAGTTCGTCCCAAGCTCCTTTACCCAATAGTACCGATGAATATGTTAAATAATTCATAATTAAAAAAGGTCCAACGCATTCAAAATCAAGCCACAAGATTCATCACAAACTCAAAAAGACAGGACGGCATAACATCAGAGGAACTCCATCGAAGAACTACATTAGAACCCTTGAATATAACCCTACAAAAACGAACAACGAAACTGTGAAAAAATCTAAAAAACATAATTTCCCAAAATGAAATTAACCGAATAGTAGTACCGGAAAACGAAATCCGGCAAGTACACTACAAACAACGTTTTAACGGCAGCCGGAAGAAAACCTTAAACAACGTTAACCCGATGTATAAGTAAAATACAAGAATACCGAAGAAGACTACCGACCATACAATTAATATGAGACACCGAATAAGACAACCGATTAAAAAAACAAAATCAATATGAAAAACCGAATAAGACTACCAATTATACAAACAAAATGAGAAACCCGATGAGTAAAAAAAATACTGATATTAACAAAGAAGAAGACCACTTGAAATTTAAAATTTAATAAACAAATATATATATATATATATATATATATATATATATAGATATATATATATATATATATATATATATATATATATATATATATATATATATATATTAGCATTCGAGCCTTTGTTTTATTTTTGTTCAATCAAGGATCTTTATTTTTTTTGTATTTATTAGTTTTTGTCGTTTTTTGTGCTTCTTTTGCATCTTTTTTCATTATTATTATTATTAATATATATATATATATATATATATATATATATATATATATATATATATATATATATATATATATATATATATATATTAATAATAATAATAATGAAAAAAGATGCAAAAGAAGCACAAAAAACGACAAAAACTAATAAATACAAAAAAATAAAGATGCTTGATTGAACAAAAAGAAAACAAAGGCTCGAAGGCTAATTTTTTATACCTATTTCACTTAAAATCACATCAAAAAGCAAAAACCAAACAAAAAGGAAAGCGTTAGCCAGGAACCTGGAACAAATCATTATCATCCTCACCTCATCACCCTCATCGTTCATCCTACACTCATTATCATCCCATCAACACATACTCTTTACCCAATGTTTTCTATCTATCCTATCATTCTCTCCACATCTAACTTTATACTATCTTGAATATTGAATCTTCTTTCATTCTGTCAGATCCTCACTCCACTCATTACATCGGCAAAGGAAACAAGAACATACCAAACACATTCCTTTAAAAGGGAAATGAATACAGGACAAGTGATCCACCATCTACAAGATGGAATAAAAAAGATAGTTAGAAGAAGAGAAAGTTGCCAAAGGAAATTAATTAAGGCGAAATACACAATGGTCTTCAACAAAATTTGCCTATATTTTCTTCCCATCTTCTCCGGTACTTCGGTTCTCCGTAATCTCCCCACCTCCCTGAGTTTCCCAGTTCGCCTTTGACCGTCTACCCCAAGCAATTCCCTCGAGGGCGAAACGCCATTGTTGCAGACGAATTTAGTCGGCCTCACGCCCGTTCGCAGCGCTGCATTTATCTGCCCCATATACTGCGAAAATTAGAACAATGGAAAGACCATTAAGGGGGCATCGCGCCCAACGAAATTAAGGAAGCCTGTTGGCGATGATTCTCTCTCCCCGTCTAGATAATTTCGGAGTATATATTCGATACTTCGGAGTTCACAGGCAGATTGTCTCTGAAGCCACCGTCCAGTACGTTAGCCGTTAACGTCTTCGTTAGTCGAGAGGGAATCGACTACATTCTTGTCCAGAGAAGAATTGAGTGATTTTCGAAGAGCCAAGGAAGAGCTAGTCGTTACTTAGTGTTGTTCGTGGAGATAGCTTTAGGCGCGCTTCAACCCTTCTCACCACATCTTTGGATTTTAAGGATCGGAAAAGCCATCCCCGAAGCATCCGCCGTTTGCCTCTTAAGGATAAGAGGCCCCATTTTCAATTTCCCGAAGTTGGATTGAGCGCCTCTTGAGACGCCTACAAGTTTAAGATCGAACTTACCTCCCTGGTTCTACTCGCTACACATCAAGTTGAAGGGATTTAACCCCCGCTTCGTCACGCTCGTCCCACATTTACCGCATCGAACCTCTAGGATTCCCTTTGCTCTAGAACTTGCATAATTTTAAGATCATTTCTTAATTAATTATCCCTCGGTTCAAACTTAATTGATAGGGTTAATCATCTTTGCCGTGAACCGTCAATATTTAATTGCATTGCCCTTTAACTTGCCCTATATGTGTATGTAATCTTTAGTCCTATTAAATATTAAAGTATATTTTTGTAGCCGTGTTTGAATATTGCTTGGCCTAGCAACTGTGTATTTAAACCACTCTTAGAGCCATTCCCAGGAGTCGAACCTTAATTTCGGTCGGCCAGTAGGCCAGTGTGCGTATAACAGCGTACACCTGGTCATACCACGAAATATATATATATATATATATATATATAACCTAATCCAATCACAGATAAAATATATATGTACAAAAAAACAAGAAAAACCGAAGAAAGTTCCGACTAAAGTAAAAATACTTAAAATTTGGACTTAGAATAAGGTAACTTTTTCAAAGGTTTACACACATGACCTCGGCAGATCGATCCCCCACTTAATTGCGGTTTTGGCACAACCACAACTACTACGAGCCAACTCTACTCTGTGGCCATTAATTTCGCCGGGGTGGTCTCTTTTTCATGCGTTTAGGGTGAGTCCTCTCGCTCTCCTTGAGTTTGGAACGGGCAGGGGGCTAGATCCTTCTCGTCCTCGCTAGCTGGGTTCCTAAATTGCGCCACACACAGAGGTCTTCCGCTTGCGCACTACCCGACTTCTTCCTCATCCGAAATGAGACAGCCAGCGATACCTAAGGACCTGGTAAAGGGGGATAAAATATCCCCTGTTCCTTACAAAGCCCCCCTCCCTAAAATACATACACACCACCCACACACATAAGACATTCCTCATATATTCTTCGTGTACATGAAAACGAAAATTTCATTAAAGTCAACTATTTCTTTCACTAGGGGGAAAGAAAGATGATTGCACTTCGTTTCCGCATAAATTTGATGGAAATAAGCGCTGTTTGATATTAATAATAACAGTTTTCTATGATGGTAAACGAGATTAGCATAAAGGGGTAGCTTTGAAATCCATTTTTTGGTGCTGATTCTAAGCTATCATTGAGTGCTGTCCCCCATTTCGACGACGAGTTTCAGTTGGTGCATTAACCGCAACAAATTGTTTTGGAATCTTTTCCATATATATATATATATATATATATATATATATATATATATATATATATATATATATATATATATATATATATATTTATATAGCATTGAAAGAGTGAAAGAGTTGAATAATTTCCTCAGAATGTATATGATAGCAATGGCCACGATACACCAAAAATTCTTAATACATGAGGAGAAATTCACGCTCGTAAACAAAGGAGAATTTATTTTACCATCCCAGCGATAAGGTAGGAGGAACCTTCGTCAACCTGGGGAAAGGTTGCTTCGTGCTGCTTCAGAGTATGTTGATACAATTACCTATCGGTAGGATTCGTTGGAACAGAGAAGAGAGTGTGCTATGCTGTTAAAACGAGAAAGGAAATGCAGCGATTTTGTTATTAGCTAAGGGTGTGTGATGATATATGCAAAATAAATGTACCTGCACCATGGGGGTAAGCACAGCGCGTCCACCAAACGGTGTACAGACCTCTACGTGCATTAACCTTTGTGTGCGCTTTCTCTTGGCATGAACCCGAAACATCGACGTTAGAAGACCAACGCCGTATCCGCTTTAGACCCACAACCTTGTTTGTTCACAAAATGTTTAATTGAAAATAAGATCCTACTTCTAGTAGCATGGTCTAACCTTCAATCACTTACAAGAACAGACAAATTTCAGGAGTAACTATACCACTTATGATAATACGCAAGCTTTTTAACAACTAAATATCAACTATCTTTCTTATAAGCATTTGTACACTATGAAAAAGCCTTTGATTCATTAAATAACAATTCAGTTATAAGAGCGCTAGATAAACAGAGAATTTACACAACCTACACTGACATAGTCTTGTAGTTTCTTCAATATATATGCATGCAACATTGTCATTTAGATTGAAATCAGTCACTAATTAAATACAAATAAAGGAAATGAGACAGGTAGAACCTATCTCCCCCAAACTCTTTACAACAGTGAGACAGGCGTAACTCTCTCCCCCAAACTCTTTGTAACAGTGCTTGTAGAGACTTCCAGGCAATGGACTTAGAGTTTATGGGAGACATTCACATCACTTTCACTTACCTGATAACATGGTATTATTTGCTTCAAATCTAGAAGACTTAAAGTCAAATACAACAGAATTATCACAAGAGTCTCACAGCAAGACTTAAAATTATCTTTCGAAAGACAAAAATAATGATTATTAGTTTTGTATCTGATAGAGTAATTACAGGTACCACAAAAATTATAATAGAGACTCCTGTTATTCCTGATGGCAAAAAATAGGCTGGAGATCTGTAATAAATCTTAGCTCCATCTTCAGAAGCAAAGAGCCTTTATGACACTGATTGTTATAAACACTACTAACACTAAACTGTATGCCAGTAGGCTCTACATGTTTTGGGTTTAATTCATCTCCCAAATCAGAGAAGTAATAAATGTTTGGAGTGAATATGGAGGACTTTGAATGCATATTTTTTACTTTGGAAGGTTACAAAGAATGAGATTGTTTTTTTTTCTTTATTAAAAAAAATAATTAATTTAACAATATCAATTAAATCTGCGAAATATAATAGTAAGAAACAAAAGATGGAATTATTCAATTTTATCAGAATCGCTAAAGAGAATTAAATCTTTTTATTGTAATAAATTTATTCGCTCTAATTTATTCCATGTAAAAAATATATATGAATTGATATTTATGCGTTTCAGCATTACTTAAAGTTTGTGAACGCTCGGAGTGAAATAAATGGCCTTCGAGTTTGGTGAAGTTGTACGGGAACTCGAGTGGAAAACTTGTAGAAAATTGGAGAAAGTAGGTTTCGAAATACTGCAACTTTTTGAACTTCAAAAGGGCCACAAACGGTTAAAGATAGATATCAGGGAGAGATGAGCGATCTCAGACTGAGGAAGCTGAAACGTCTAGTATTCTCGACGTGTGTGGATACTTGGAAGAACTTTGAGTTGAAGCGACTGATTGATCTGAACGGCTTCTCAACCATTCGGCTACGCGGACAGAAGACTAAGGGGCGGTTTAATGGAGATCAAAGCGGTTGCTCGCTGCTTCAGTGTGCACGGTTCGAATCCCACCCCAGCTCGGATTTTTGAAGAAAAATTATTCCGTTTTTTCTTTCTTGCGGTGTTTTGGATTTATTTCATCATTCTCTCGCGCTCATTATATATATATATATATATATATATATATATATATATATATATGGGTAAAAATCACGAGAGGTAACACTTGATAAGTATAAATATTTCTATATACGAGTATATATACCACGTAATGAAAAGGAAAAATTGATTGCAGTTATTACTTTCGTTATCTTAACATTCAAACTTTCAATGGCTTACAAAATAGAGAGAGACCGTATTTATAGAAAGCAATGTTTTCCTTATAAGGTCAAATTTTTTGAAAACATTGCTTTGAATAAATACGGTGTCTCTATTTTGTAAGCCATTGTGAGTTTGAAATGTTAAGATAACGAAAGTAATAACTCCAATCAATCTTTCCTTTTCCTTACGTTCCTTACGTGCTCTATATATATATATATATATATATATATATATATATATATATATATATATATATAATTTACCCGAGAAATCTTTTCAAAATCTTTCGCCCTAAATTTTATGCGAGGCGAGGAAACTTCTCAACAATTTCTCAAAATTAATCAAATAAAGCGAGGAAGAAGAAAGAAGAAAGAAGAAGCAAAAGCAGAGAAAAAATGACAATAAAAGCAAAGGGAAGAATTCTCTTAAATGCTCCAAAGGTCGTTGAAAGCATTCGATAGGAATTCTTCAATGTGGAGCGCGTTCCATCCGAGAATGAAGTCAGAGCAGGAATGCTGAGAGAGATTCGAGACGGGCGAAGTTCCACGCACCCGTCATCAGATATGCGATGGGGACAACCTTCGCATCTATCCTGTTATGAAATTAAGCCCAGTTTCGCTTCATCATTGGGTTATAATAATGCATCAGCGTGTAATTGGATTCCCTGCCATTCATCAACTGGTGTATTAAGCTTTAATGCAAATGGAAGGGAATTGGGATCAAGAGGAGAAACCAATGCGAAGATATGAGGATAGATCAAATTAAAAGGATGTAGAATAACAAATATCGTTATCTTAATATTAATTTACTAAACAGTGGAGGGGTTGGGGGCATATTAGGTAACTGAAAAGGACCCAATAGAAAAGGGAGCAAATAATTGGCATCTCGAATCTTCATTAATGAGGCAGAAGACGTGTATATTCATTATAGATAATTATTAAACTTTTTTTCTTTTTTAGCACGAACAAAAGACATCTTGAATTGGATCTCGACTGCTCGAAAAATCGTGAAAATCTTTATCGAAGTAAGGGAAGTAAAGGATCTATTTATTGGAACCAATTCGGATTGTTGCCCAGTTGATGAACTCATTTAGACTTTTCTACCAGATTAAAAAATTCTTAATATGTATTGCCCTTACCTAACCGCATTGACTTAGATGTTAGTGTTCATTTTTAAAATATTTAAAGGTAAAAATTCGCAAAAATACCTACATTTCTCATTTTCTGTTAAAGTTCCAACCCTAACTCTTATAAAAGGCTTCTTGAAATTTCTTTCTTACTCGGATGATCTCTGATGGCCCATGTGGCTTATGTCATCCGTACTGATATGTTATGTTATTTTATACTTTCTCTGCATTTGAAAGCAAAGATCCCTTAAGTGCCACCTGTCAGTTAGCATTTGGAGTTAATAAACGTTGCCATAGCAATCAATTATTCTGCCTCATTCGTTATGAATATTCTCTGTTCTCTTCCTTTCATTCTTTCTCAAAGTTAACCACTGAAGGTTTTCAGTGTGAGAGGCACCAGATGACTATGAATGGGTAGTTAAGCCATTCTAAATAAACAACTTCATAAATAACATTTTCTAGTGTAAGGAATAAGGAACTGGCGCATCTAACTCAGCGTCTGTACCCAACGCTCGATCGCAAACTCACTGCCATCGCTTTTCACTATATTAAGCATGAATTCCACCATTATTGATCTATCTCTGAATAGAAAGGAAAGGTCACTAATTATAATTGCCAGTCAATGAGCACTTTTTTAATTAAGGAGATAAAATGAGGTAACTTAACCAAGGCATTTACACTCAATTGGGAAATAACAACGGAAAGGGCTTATACCTTAAGGGAAGGATGGATAAAGAACAAAGGCAATGATAAAAGTTAAGGATGACTGCCATGAACTTCTATGAAGAGGTTTATGCAGACCACAGACATTCTAAAATGTGAACTGAACCTTCCTTAGGATGGGAGGCTCAAGTAAATATAGTGAATAAATTTCGAACAGAAAATTGCCTTAAATTTGGGAGACGTTAATGAAATGTACCTTTAAATTGATAGTATAATTGACGTTAAAACAAGCATGGTACTTTGAGGATCTCTATGTACCTAGAGGCTAAATTGTTTGAATTGGATATCCTGGGAAATTTATTTCTGCCAAACCAAAGGGTTTTTATTACATGAAAAACTAGGGAGTGTTAGAAATTAGTTATGCAGAAAATTATGCATGATTTAAGAAGTCTTGAAACTCATCGAATCGAACTAATAGTGTCACATTGGTCGTTCAGTATTAATTTCATAGGAAAATACGAAAGTTAAAAATTGATTAAACCAAGTTTAAATCTCAAATTTTATATTTTCTTCAGGGATGGGAGATTCAGGCTCGTTGGTATACAAAGACTTGCAAGAGGAAGACGCCGATGAAGTTGTCAAGTTCATGGCTAAGCATTTCTACCCTCGAGAACCTTTGGTAAAATCCTTTATTTGTGTCCTATTTTTTTTTTTTTTTTAAAATACCCCTTCCGCTTTTTTCGGGGTTTCTTTATGCCCTCTAGGACAAACACCTTTTGATTAGTTAAGAACAAGTTATTGCCTAAATTTAAGATCAATTCAAAACGCTTCGACTTCAGCAATAGTCTGTCCTTTGGAGGACAGACTATTTATATCAGCCATCACCTACCAATGCAAGCCTGATCGAGTTATGTATTGAATGGTGACGGAGAATTCTTCTACGTTTGTGGTAATCACTGAGTGGACAAAACAGTGAAAGAACAAATAGGGAACAAATTGATAGAACAAAATTCATCGAAAGACGCATTTCCTTTCTCCCTCAAACAAGTCCAAAAAAACGCAGGAAGTAAAATATGCAAACACTGTTTGGTGCAAATTCCTAGTAAAATAACTTAGATCTTTTTGAGCTGGGGTTTAGTTATTATTGTTCTTTTTTCTCCTCAGAGTACTGGGTTACATATGACGTACGACGACAACAAAGAATGGATCCACGGGCAGGTTCGAGACTGGGTCCGAGGAGGAGTTTCTGTAGTCGCGAGGGATCCTCAAACTAACCAAATCGTCGGGACGATTCTAGCCACTGTTCTAACCAGGATTCAAAACACATCATTCGACGAGGCTTTGAATAGTCCCAAAGTTAAGGTCAGAAAATGTCCTCTTTCTGTGTCTCCTCGCTTCAAAAGTTTAAACTCTTGTTCCTCAAGTTTAGTGGTTGCATTGGTCTTAAATTCACTATTTATGTCGTAACGACAGCAAAGTAAAAACGCTAAAAACCGACATGTAAGAACCTGTATAGATATTGATTAGCACACACAATACCTAAATTTGCCAGAAAGCTAATAATGCTGCAGCCACTGCTCACTATAGATTAAGAGTGTTACAAACAAAACTTGTTTCAAGGTTGTGAATCAAGAAAACCTAATAGGGGCTCTCATGGCTCACTTTTCACTGTTGACTCCAAGTAATATAAAAAAATAGCTTTCGAACTTAAGCCAGAGAATTCCCGTAATGGACACATGGTCTTACTGCCTGCATCCTCGGGTAGTACTACTGACAATAACTTCTAAATCAAGAAATAGGTTAACAATGAACCCTAAATTAGTATGAGTTAGACTACAAAGTGTTAGATATGAAAGATGACTAATGCTCCTAACCTTAATTACCATTTAAACTAACCAGAAGTAGAAGGAATATTTAAATAATAATCCAGCTTCCGAAGAACTATCAAAGACTCTGTTGTGGTCAAACATTAACCAGTGAGTAATCCACTGTCAATTCAATACTTTGATGATAATCTTAGTTACCTATGCTGCCCTAGTCCTGCAGCCACAATTAACTACACCGACCGTAAAGGATCCCCCGTAAATTCCGTACTCCATGTACCTGGAAGTTTGGTCACAGCTGTTTCTGTGTTGGACATGTTGTAAATGGGGGTTGAACTCGACTTGGTTCCGGGGGGGTCTTCTTGCTTTGTTTCTTATTTTTGGTTTGTGTTTTTGGTTTTACTTTGTTTTCTTGTTTTTTGGGGGGGATGGGGGGTTCGGTGATTTTGACTTATTTTAATTTTAAGCACATAAGCATTGTTAAACAAAAAGGCTGGTTTGGTATTTGTATGCGTTTAGTTTTAGGCGGTAATCGCAGCGGGGTGTCGCCAGGGCGACCTGTTCGTGGCATAACAGGGATCATTGCTTTGGAATGAAGCAGGATAGAAGGGCGTTGAGGAGGTTGCTTGAACCAAGGAATTGTATGCTTTGGTGTAATGTGGTTGTGGATGATTTTGTGAGTCAAGGGGCCATGGTTTTCGGTTGGAATGATTTCTTGTAGTATGTTTTAGGAGTTTTTCACAAGTTAGGTTGAGTTTGGTGTGAGTCTTGCATGTGATGGTGTGGATGATTTGGGTTTCTTTCATTATGGATAAATTACGTTTCCCAGAGGGCGAGATGGTGTTTCATGGTAAAGGTGATTCATCGGAGTGGTTGCACCACCCTGTTCCCTAGCGGAGTAGATATGTGAAAAATTTGGAGCCAAGGCTTTTGGCGCATAGGCTAATAAGGGAAGGATATATTGCTTGTATGTGTGGGTAACAAGGAGTAACAAGGAAAGAAGGTACCCTAGGAGACCTTACGGTCCATTCAAAGAGGGTACCTTTGGACTAGCAATTGAGCGGGCACAAGGCTGCTCAATTGTTTTGCGTCCCTAAACGGCCACTTTTCAAGACTTTGTCTAGTCTTGACTTGAACTGGTCAACAGATTCACTGTTGACAACTTCCACTGGAAGTGCGTTCCACATACCGCAGATACTGTAAGTGAAAAAATTTCCACACAGATTGCGGTTGTAACGCTTCAGTTCAAGTTTGAAGCCGTGATTGCGCGTTAGTCAACATTGTCGAACCCTCGAAGTATTTTGAAAACTTCGATGAGCTGACCACGCTGTCTACGGGTTTCCAGCGAGAACAGATCTAATTCCCTTAGTCTATCCTCATAACTTTTATGTCGGATAGAGGGAATCAGCTTGGTTGCCCTGGCTTGTACGCGTTCCAATCTCGCGATGTCCTTTCGCAATGAAGGACTCCAAAATTGTACGGCATACTCCAGGTGCGGTCGGACAAGTGAGTTGTACAGGCACAGTACAATCTCCTGGTTCCGATAACCAAACTGGATTCCTTGGATTATCCAAATGTGTTTCCTGTGAATGTTCAAAATGTGATAATTTTTGTGTTAGTTCTGTTTGGCGTGTCTCTCCTGTCGTGTGGAAAATTTAGTCTCGTTTCTAGTGTAGCACTGAATATTGTATCTGTTCTATTCAAAATGAAATTATACGAAGGAAGTGTACTCTAGGTTGGAGAATGTGAAAATAGTTTCAGAGGATTTTGAAGGTGAGATGATCATTTGGCTCTGTTGAAGCCAGCGCTCTAGTCTTATGATGTAGAATTGTAGATTGCGATGTGTTTGGGTGAGGTTTGGGTGCTCTTGGATGAGATCCCTGTACTTGTGTGGTATCTTCGTGATAACTTGCCTTGGTGTAGTACTTGTTCTTATCTGACTGTGAGAAGATTTGCAAACTATATTTTATAGTTGGACTCGAGTGTAGTGTTTAGTATTTTGTTGAAGAGGATGTATCGGGGTACCATGTCGAAGACTTTGCTTATGTAGAGTGTTGTCAATACTGTCCTGAGTATGGTGTTGGCTTGATTGAAAGTTCTTAGATGAGTTGGGTGATGTTGCTAAGTACATTGATTGTTGAGTATAATGGGCGGACACCGTTTTTAGAGACGTTTAGTCGGATGTTCAAGTTTATTTTGTTTAGTACTTGACGTTTCATGATTTGTGAGGGGGTAGAGAGTAGGGGGATTGGGTCAATGGGTGCTTTGTTTGGTTTATAGATGGGCATGGTGTGAGTAGATTGTTGGTCGTTACATTGCTACTCAGGAGCAGATCAACTCTGCTCCATCGGACCGCTTGGGAGATTAAGAGACAAAGCCTTTGATCGTACAGCCTCTGCTGCAGGCCCCCGTCAACGTTACCACAATTAAGTGGAGTCGCGCTTTTTGTGAACCTATTTTAAGAGAAAAAATTATAGTGGAGAGAGGCTGTTGCATGCCATGGGAAGTAGCAGTTCAATTGCAGCTTAATCTCATGTAAGCAAACTTCCAAGTTGGGCGGTCCCACACCAGCATTACCTCTAATGGGGTATTCATGTCATGTCGAAATGGGAATGACTGACCTCTCTCCAGCTCTTTTTCTCTTGCCCTACATAATAGCTAGAGTTTAAAAAACACTAAAACACTCTCATGCCTGTTAGGTGAATGTGGGTTGATTTTCAGACATTCAGAAAAACTTAATGGAGATTTAATTGTTGTTGGGGGTGAGGGCGTCAATGTCTCTTAAACTTAGGTGTTTTGAGTGAATGTTTAGAATGTTGGCAAGTTCAGAGGCTGGGAAGGATTTTGCCTGGCGTATACCCCCTAGGACACCATCTCTGTTGGGGATTGTCTGAGCATGTTGTGCTCAAATGAAAGAGTGTGTAGTTGTTCTGTTTGTTTGTGGTTCTTTGTGAGAGTTCATGAATTCTATTGCTGTTTTTGAATAGTGTTAAGTGAGGGCGTTTGTCTGTCTTGTGAATTGACCCTATTTGTGTTCGAGTATATGACTTCGTGTGTGTCTGGTTCGTCGCTGTTTGAGTTGCCAAGTCCCTAATAGTAGTCTATATTTTTTTCGGTCTGTTTTGTGGTTCAGAGTGTACGGGAAGGATTATCAGTGAAGGTAAACACGGTTTGGGAGGATATTTAAGGTGAGGCTTTCATTACATTTTCGTCTAACTATTACTCGAATTTGAAGAGATATTTGGAATGTTTTTAGTGGTTGTGTTTATGTTGTGTTGTGGGGTGATGGTTACCTCATTGGCTTAGGATTGAATGGAAAAGGAGGGGTCAAACGGGGGGGGGAGGGGTTCGTGCATGAATATGTTGAAAATGGTGGGGGAGAGAATTGTCCCTTGGGGAACTCCGATGTAGAGAAGTATGTATTTTGGTAAAATCTGGCTTTAATTGACTGGCTTGTCTGCCGGAGAGGAAGTTGATGAGCCACATTTTGTCGTTTTAGTGCAATTGAGTGTTGATGATTTTTCGGGTTAGTACGTGGGACTGTGTCGAAAGCTTTGTTGATGTCGATGGTGACTAAGACTGTTCTTTTGAGGGTAGACTTTGTGATGGGAGTGGTTGTGAGGTGGTTTTGTCTGGAGTCGTTGTATGTGGGGCCAGTGGGATGTAAGGTATGATACGTTTTAGAATGGGGTATTCGAAAGTTTTGGATATTGTAGATAGAATGGAGATAAAGCGGTATGATTGAAGCTTGGTTTGGGTTTGGGGGGAAAGGGTTAAGTATGAAGAAAATGTTTGCCTTTTACGAGATTGTGGGGATTTGGTTGTGTAGTTAGCAGTAGTTAATATTTTGGGCGAAGTCTAGGATCGCGTTGGAACCAAGGTGCTTTAAGTGTATGTTCAAGATCAGGTCTGGTCTGTGACTGCGGAGTTTTGTTTTGTGATTTGAGGATATCGTTAGTGTCTGCTGGTTGAAAGGGTGGAGGTGCTGTTGTGTCAATATGGATTCTTCGGACGTTTTTAGCTATTATTTTGTCCGATGGGGGAGGTAGGTTTATGATTTATTTTGAATAAGACTTCATTAGGGTAATAGTGTTAAAGGGTAGGGATTTTTTCCTTTGTTAGGAGGGTTTTGTTGGTTTGAGGAGGGTTTTTGCAGTTAAAGTAGAGATGTTTTGATGTTTTACAGAGTTTGCTTGTGTTAATTTTACGGTTTCAACGCATTGTTTCCGGTTTGGTATTTATTTTAGTTGATGAGTTGTGTTATAAATGTATTTAGGTAGTTGGTCTACCGGAATGGTTTCATGTATTATGTTATTAAGGATAATGGTGTTTTGCGCTCGTGGTTGTTTTCGTAAGCTGTCCATTTGGGTGGGGGAAAGGGGGTGCTCTCTAATTAAACGATAGACAAAAATAAAAATAACAGATTCATCAATGAACTGATGGATCAGTTCGTTCGTAACTCGGGGCTCGTATTAAACAAATCGAGGAAAGATAAGATCATGAACTGCCGAACTGTAACCTATCAATTAAGTAATCATTGAATTAAGCAATTAAACCCCCCAAATATGGTTCCGCACTCATGCAAAACGGTACCAAAATGTACCAGCAATTTTGACAAACGACCATAACATCTTCACGGGATACAATGTTCAAAATACATTTGTATGTGAAATTAGGCCCGCCGAAAAATGTTAATTTCCAATCCAGGCAACTCATGTACCCCAACTTAACATCGACAAGTATGTTAAACCTAAATCGGTTATTCCAAAATTAAATAAGTGAAAATGAAAACAAGAGGAGCTTGAGCTTGGCAGGTACACCTAAGTTATGTGGCCTAAGGCCTATCTGCCTCTGGCAATAGGTTTTAGTATAAAAAAAATTGAAACGTTTCCAGTAAAAATCTTCTAATAACACTGTACAACAAATTTCAGTGTCAAGAAAAAACATAGTGCATTTTATTTTGAATTCGGATTCGCTGAATTCGAATTTGATTAAAAAAATTCTCATTACGTAATATTTTCTTGGAAATTGCCGATTTAATAATTATGCAATTGATACCGATTTCCACAATACCATAAATATATTTCCCTCGCAAAGTCAGATTAAATGTGTCCATTGTAATTAATTCATGAATATATAACGAATCAGCATGTTTGTTAGCATTATATAATGTATTAACCTACATTTTAGTATTTACTTCTTCGTTTGTAAGACGCCTTAGGTGTGTCACGCTTCAGGTTCCAGCAGAAGTCAGCCAGCATATCAGGGCTCCATTTTCTCTTATCCCTGTTTTCCATTGACGCTATATTTTGATGGAACCTCTCTCAATGTTCATCGCTCACATCTCTGCATTCTCTGGGAAGAAGGACAGATGAGAATGTAAAAAGGGTATCTTTAGTGATATCATGCATCCGAGATCTTGGTAGCCCCTGATTAGGCTTTCCACTATACGCTCTCGCTGGGCCCCTTGGTCCTTTGCATACATCTTTGAATTCATACCAGGTCGTTAGCTCAGTTTCATCCATTGTCGCATCGAAGTCCTCATCATCAGCTATAAGTTGAAGAATCTGAGGGCCTACGAATACGCCTTCTTTAATCTTGGCATCACTTATTTTAGGGAAGATGGCTTGGAAGTACTGGAAATATGGTTTGTTATGTTGCAGTACTTTGATAAATTGCTTCATTAGGCCTAGTTTTATATGCAGTGGTGACAAAATGATTTTCTCTTTCTTAACTAGTCGCTCATGAATTACATTATGGCATCCAGGCGTCATAGTTTCCCGAGGTGACAATTCTAAGCGTACATAATGTTCTCATCTGGCCCTACTGTCCCACTTGCAAAGGAAGCCCATAAACTTGGTGTATCCAGTTTGAGCGCATTAAATAGGGCTACTACTTTCAAGTCCGCACAAATTAGCCACTCATGCTCCTTGTAACTTATGCGGTCTAGAATAAAAGCAAGGTTCTCTTATGTCTCCCTCCACAACATTGGTACGCCAAACATGAGACCAGGCCCTTTGCCTTTTGTTTCCATTCAACCTGTAGATTTTTATCATCATCACTCTGAAATAGAAGAAATTGAACAATTAATGGTCGAATATTTAAATTTTCACTATTATTCAATATCCATTTATTCAGTGCAGTTAGATTTTTGTAGTGTTATTACTTTTCATTACGAAGTCCTTCTTGGTATTAAATGAGAGTATTTTTCTACTAGACTCAATTCACCCTTATATAGCCGTTCCGTTTGTCTTCTCCACAAACTGCTAGTGACGCTTCTGTGACCAGTTTGATGCATCTCTCAATCGCTTGTGTTACAAGGAAACTTCGGAATATCCAATTTAGGTTGTTGACAGTAAATTTTTCAAGTTGATCATCAGAAAGCGTCCTCGAGAGCGGAGGTTCGGTCACAACGGTCTGCTGCTAATTAATTAGGTGGATGTAATCGTCAGCGTCAAAGTTTATGTCTTGGATCTTGAAAGTGCGTATTAATTTCCCTTTTATAATCTTTTCGTGCTTTCATAATTTTTCTCAATGCGAGTTCCCGGATATGATTTCTTTCATCTTGCAGCATACAGAGAAGAATGTTTTCCGCATGTGCAAAATAAGCTTTCCTTGGAATCACTGGGGCAACTATATATTTAATCTCTTTGTTTATCACTTGCACTGATTTCACTGCCGTGAAGAAGTTGAGTGCTCCATCTTGCGAAGATGAGTTAGCTTTTATTTCAAACCAGCATGGTGGATACACCTTCATGATGAACAAGACAATGGATTTCAGTGTGTCAGAAGGGTGGTAAGTAGAAACATATAATCGAAGTATCCGATTTGCCGTTGTAAGCCATCGTGCACGCAACATTTTTCCAAGAGTCTTACGAGCCATTTCAGCAGAAGATTTACCTTGTGAGATAGATAGAAGGATATCAAACAGATACTTTTGGTCGGTGCTCAGAAATCCTCTGTCAGCAGACGGCAAGTTAGTGGGAATTGGCTCGAATTCAACAAATTTAGAGTCTCACCTTTATCCAGTTGTTTCCCTATAGGTCTGACACATCCACGAGGCCCCGTTGTTTTCCCATCCAAATTGTTGATGAGATGGCGCAATATGAGCTCATTTGCATGTAGCTGGCAAATAAACCAATGCAGGGGCCTATTAAGTTATTTTCTAACATTCTGATCACACCTACTTTTGTTCCTGTATTCACTGCCCTTCCATCACATCGCACAGCAACGAGTTCATCAGTTGCGATGTTATTTGCTTCTAGGTACGAAAATATTGCGTCGTATATAGTTTTTTCAGAACCTGTCTTCAATGTTAGGTGTCCAAGGTATTCTAAACCAGGTTCTTCGATTACAGAGATGTGCTCTTCCATTATCTTCTTCTTGTGTTGAATTCCTCTATCGTCTCAACAGCAAATGTGCTATCTTTTCTACCATCAAAATAAATAGAATATAATAGCTTATCCGATATAATTTCTTGCTGCAGGGTAGTACGTTCTTTGACACGTTTTCTTCTAACTTATGACCTGTCAACTACTACAGAAGTTTCTTTGCCTTCAATTGATGATAATTTCTTAAGGATTGAACTTGTTATCAAAGCTGCAGCTCGATCAGTGCGGTCACATGCCAACGCAAATCCTAACAATTTTATTCGTTTAGATGGAGTCTTGGATGCAATTCTTTTGTTTACTTATTTGCGTTTCACGGATAAAGGAAGTTCATAGTCGCTACCTTCTTCAGCAGATTCTGTTTCTGTGCTGGATGAAGGAAGAATCACCTGGATATTATCTGTCGAAGTAGACGGTTGATTTAAGAGACAATACTCACGATTCTTCCTAACTCCACTCTGAATATTCTTCTTTGATTGAATTTGATCGATATTACCTATTGCCATTTTCCTAGTTGTTTCTTTCCTTTGCTAGAAGTATAGTTTTCAAAGCTATCGCATTTACAACACGAAATATCAAACAATTTCTCTGCATTCTTTGTAAAATCATCACATTTCTGTTTGAATGATGTCACATTTTCCTGCTAATATTTCTCATTAAAGCCTGATATTTTGAATAATAATTTAAAATTCTTTTTCAAAGTGCCTCTATTGACACACAAAGGATTGATGCCGTTTTCCAAAAAGAAATTAACTTTTCCGCTACTAATGTGATAATTTGCTTAATTGGCGGGTCTTATCTATTGCGGTTCTTTTCCTTTTCTCGCTCAAACAAAACCTATTTTATAACATCTTTATAAGTTGGCAACACTCGTTCACTAATGGCCTAGGAGGCGCTAAACAAAGGGCTTTCAATTTCATAACACGTTCTAGGCTTAAATGGCATAATTAAATATTGTTGTAATTTTTTTCTTACATATTATTTAGCTCTGAAATATAATAAAACATGTATAAATATTTATTGTACACTATAAATAACTGTTCTTAAATACAAACAGAAGAATGTGATCAAAACAATAGACCCTAGACAGAGCCACACACACACACACACACACATCCACTTTCAACGAGATCCTCTGCGCTACTGAAACATCATTGTCATTAAAACACAATAATTATTTGTTTGCAGGTATCAATTCAAAATTCGAATTTAGTTTTCAGATATAATCCACGAAATTTAAAATTTAGTTGAAAATCCAATTATTTTCAATTTTCAATGGCGTTGAGGAACCTTTAAAAATTATTATATCAAAAAATCCTTTTAGGGGGTTTAATTTGACAAATAGCCCCAGAAAAATATCGAGGTGGGAAAATAAATTTCAGAAAAAATGTTTTTCGATCCACCCTATATTGTACACTCGACACAACATATGTGAGGGGTCTAGCGTTTGTCCTGGTCACCCACTTGACATCATAAGTACAGCTCATAAAGTTTCTTCCCATGTTTAGTCAGCTGTGTCCTATATTGTCTTAATGTAACTGATCCACATATATAACAGAAACTGTCTGGGGAATTTTTGCATTCTATCTCTTGTAAAGAATAAAACACTGTAGTATGTGAAAAATAATATAAATAGTAACAGCAACAAATATTAAATAAAAAGTAAAAATAGGAACTATTTATTGTAAGTTACAAAATTATCAAGCGTTACGTAAGAGTTACCACGGATTCGGACCTATATAACTAAAAAATATTAAGTATACTTTCATAAATTTCATAAGTTAGGTTGACAAATACCTTAGGAACACCCCATTAAAATTGTATCAAAATCTGTTTATAATTTTTAGAGTTGCCCAGTTTCGGCCCAATCCTGTTTGCATTCAATCCTTATGGAACCATCAGTGTATTTAATTTAAGTAAGATGGTAATTTACGAGAAACTGGAAGGTCGGAGGAAGGACGGTTGTTATATTCGTGATTTACGCAAAAAACAACCCTACAAAAGGTTATTCTCATTTCCGGGTTTTTTTTCATTCCTGTACACTGTAATTTATTTTACAGATCCATGATTATTTCGTAGGCATAAAGGAATTCAATTGAAATACGGAAAAAAACAGGAAATTCCTATAAAAAAAAACAGTAGGGCTCTTTTTTCCGATCTAAATTTCATGTAATAATTTCATTTTGCTTTCGTCGTTTTTATTGGCCAGTAATTTCATCCTGCTAAAGATTAAATGGCAAATATAAAATCTATTTTAAAATGAACTTCGATAAAACCTTCAAATATACAAAAAAAAAATAGTCATGCCTTAATTTTAAAATTTCTTTTTTTTCTGAACTCCATTTATAATTCTTTTTGTTTTTAAAAAAATCCCAAACATTCGATCATATTTATTTTTCTGAACTTCACCATTTGTAATTCTTTTTTGTTTAAAAAAATTCCAAGAAATTCGATAATCATATTTATTTTTCTGAACTTTATCATTTGTATTTTTTTTAATTCTAAAACATTGGATAATTATATCTATTTTTTTCTGAACTTCATCATTTATAATTCTTTTTATTTTAAAAAATTCCCATAGTTAAAATCTACTCTTAAGATAAATAGATAATGTTAAAACTTTTGGCCATGTCTAAATCCATATCCCGAAATTCGCTCTTGATTAATTTGTACAAACTTATTTTTAAAAACGCTAAAAAAAATATCCAGAAAAAATTCCGACCTCTCATATAGTTTAATAATGGACAAAGAAAGTTAAAGCGAAGGCAAATGGATTTTCACAACACATAGGAAATGTAAGTATCGGACAAAAAGGATCAAACATAGGTTAAGAAAGAAGAAAGAGCGAGATAGAAAACAGTATAAAAACATATGAACTCTTTTATCAGTTAAATAAAGTTAAAAATAGGTGGAGTTCGAAGCTATGCCATCGAGTTTGTAAGGAATTTCACCAAAATCAAGTCAAATCTGTAAACTTTTAAATTATAGCCCTAAAGGACCTCATAAACACTGCAACTAAATTAACACCCTTTGGGAAACCTTAAATTACACTTAACTAAACGCTTAGTTCTTTCAAAATAGAACGGTTAATTAACTCAATAAAAAATTCTTATGAATTCTCAAAGCCAAAGACGCAGTCTGAAAGACAACGTCCTCCTCAGGGTACCGGAGCGATGGTATGGATCTCTGCTCACACAGTTATCCCATTCAATAACTGTTCTCTTTGACCATTAAGTTGCACTCTTATGATGCAGCCAGGCATGAAGCTAGACTTAAACATATTTTTCTATTTGTAGGTGAAGACGCTTCATAAGGTTTTATCAGTCTTAGAAGCTTCTATTAATTTCTTCGCCAAGTACTCAGTGGACAAAATCCTTGAACTTGCGATGATAACCGTTTCTGAAGAATACAGCGGTAGAGGAATCGGAAGATGTTTAGTTCAGGTGAGAAGAATAAAACTTGCATGAAGCGAAAGGTTTTTCCATTAAAGATTTAGATTCCCGTAAAAAAAAACATAGCGTAATAATAATATCGTTAGATTTATGGGATCATATGTAGAATTTGGTCCCTTAGCAAGATTGAGATCCGAATTCTACATTAGCGGAATGTTGGGATCTGTATTCTCCATTTGGCTTGTTTATGTTATTCTTTAAATATTTGAGTTTCTTCACCTCCCAAAATATGAACAAACAATTAATTATAACAAAACATATTTTATTTTAATAATTTCGTGTTAAAATTAGAATACGGCCTTTTTATGTTGAATAAATACATTTTTGAGCTACGCTTTAACTATTCGAGTCAGTTTTAGAAGAATGGCAATAAGAACAAGCTTACTCCCACATATTATATCTGAAAAGTTAATGGTTACAGCCATGAATAGATCAATTTTCCAAGATGTTGTGTTGCATCTGATATCAACTGAAGACACTTTAACGGTTACTAACTGTTTGAAACAGCATCACCTTCCAAGTGATATGAAAAGTAGCTGCGATCAAATTATAAACTAAACTAAGCAATCTTCAGCCTAAGACAAGTTTACATGGAAATGTCGAAATAAGGACCACCAAATATAAAACAAGAATATCCCTACGTTCTAAATACTTTGTTAATTCATATTATCTATCTCAAGACATGGAAAATCACCATTTGTCTTTGGAGTGTAATAACCCGTCCAAAAAATGCCATTAGTTAGCTTAATGTTTTATAAAAAATATATATGATTTTTTCCGAGATCTGTGTTCAAAATACTATGAAGAAAATTAATGATGACAATTAATGGATCATGTTTTCCACATGAGCACAAGCACCATCGTGGAAGAGCCCCAAGCAAGCCATTATGGGTTTTTGGTCTGGTTGACATAGAACTAAACCTACTCTCAGATATATAGAGACTGTGGACAAGAGAAGTGCAGATACCTTACTACCAATTATTTAAAAAGTAGTACAACCTGGAACTACACTTCACACTGATGAATGGAAGGCTTACAAACACAGTTAATGTCTTAGATGTACTTACAGGATTGTAAATCATTCGCTTGTTTTGTTACCCCGAATATTCTACTTCATACAAACTGATGAAAGTCATTGAAATTGACAAGAAAGTTTTATAATATCAATGAATGGATGTAGGCGATCACAAATAGATTCATACTTAAACGAATTTATGTGGCATGAAAGACATTAGCAATACGTTTTTCCATTATTTTGACAATATTCTTTTAATTAAACTTATGATAATAAGATTAAATAGTATAAAAACTTTTAAATTGTTTTAAATTAATGTAAATAACATTTTACAATTGGTTGACATCTGCATTCTACATTACCCTCATCGAATGGACCGTAAGGTTTTCTAGGGTACTTTCTTTCCTTGTTACTCCGTATTAGGGAATATTTTGGGCCTGTATTTTCCATTTGGATTACCTGGGATCCGAATTTTACATTTGACCCGATTTATGTATATACATAGAATCCTGTAAAACACCACATACCTCTCAAGCTATTTTAACCAGTCAGAATTAAATTTGTAGCCAATTTTGTTACATAAAATTATCTCCATTGAAGGTCATACCATAATTTAAGTAAACCCTTTTTTGGCCCAAAAATAAAATTGGGGCGGTAAAGTTTATTAGCAGAGGCATGCTCGAAACATATAGATACCAATAACTATATGGAAGGATTAGTGGCCAACATAAAGAGGTGGTGAAGTTCTCCAAGTTACTAATAACTTAGAATTTATGAAGGAGGCACTCTCCCCGAACTACTACTGACGGAGTCATAGAATTAAGAGTTACCAAGGACCTTTACCCGATTCTATGCTTACCCGGAATTGGTTTATGAAATTGGAAAATATTTCTGCTATTTGGAACCAGAGACAATTAATTATTTGTGATCAAGCTAAAGTCTCTTAGTTATCTCTGTATGGGCACATGTACGTGTGAAGATTGCCAACAATGAGTTTGATCTAAATTCTAAACAGACTTTAATGAAAGGCCAAATATGGCAGATTATCTCTTCTAATTT
Source organism: Ceratothoa steindachneri (assembly GCA_963969495.1). Taxonomy (NCBI): domain Eukaryota; kingdom Metazoa; phylum Arthropoda; class Malacostraca; order Isopoda; family Cymothoidae; genus Ceratothoa; species Ceratothoa steindachneri. The sequence goes on along the minus strand of OZ018330.1, from coordinate 35,018,936 downwards.
GATGAGTTATTTGTGAGCTGTCAAATTTGGTTATTTTTTCATTAATTCATCAAAAATTCCCATCCTGGAAGGAATCGAGCCAGTATTATTAGGTGATCAAATTGCAAAAAGAAACTAATTAGTGAGCATATTCAAGCTGCATGCATCGTCATCATTACCATAAAATAACGCAGTCCTACCGAATAAAACTAGTGCTTAACCACAAAAGAGCATCTCATCGAGTCAGAGTTTATCCATGGACAGGTCGCAAACATGTCCAGTCACAAACCCCTCCATTCTCCTTCTCCCTATACCATACACTACTAGGGAAGTCGAAAGGTATTACTGCTAGTTTCAGTTCATGTATGCACTGGTTTATCCTAAAGAAAACAGATTTAACCAGGGCTATTAGGCCAGTAAATGTAATCGTGCCCTCCAGAGAGCAACGCCAAATCAAAACAATGGGTTCCGTATGGATTTGCTGGTCCAGTCAAATTCAAGGAAAAAAGACCGAAACGGCATCTGTTAATCTGTTATATATTTTTACAACTGTCAAAGTGTTCAGCATAAACACATAAAGAAATTATTCGATAATTCTCAGTTTTTTTTCACCAAAAAAATGTAGTGAGAGATCAAATTATTAAGCGCCATTTTCGAGTGTTTTTTTGTTTTTTTTGGGGGGGGGAGACCCGCTAGAAACGGGTGACTGAAACTTGATTTTCCTTGGAGGTGACTAGGTGCCTTATGCAACGTCTGGTGTCATTTATTGCTTTATACTAACCGCATCGTCTTCAACATTGCACTTTCTCTTTCTAGTACTAACCCATCTAATAAAGATTTTGCAATATCTTCTATCCATTTCTTAATCCCTTTCACCTTCTTGCTCTCCATTTATATATTGAATTCTTCTCTCCTGCTCTCTAGCTTTTCTCTACATATTCTGTCATCTCTCGCTGAACCAGCAGCTTTTCGCTTCTCTCTTTCCCATGCCGAATGCTTTACCTTTTTTCGTCCACTCACAAACCAATTCAAACTTACACAAACTTACATCTCACAGCTTGTATATATTTTTTGGCCAGGAGCAAATCAATCTTAAGCTTATAATCACCTTTTTTTTCGGGACTCAGCGCCCACCCGGCCCCAGCTTAGCCTCCTTTCCGCAGTCCGTTAGCACCATTCTCCCTTTCTGTAACACCTATCTTCCTCTCGATCAAAGCATTTGCTTTGAGGACAGAGAGCTTCTTCCTCTAAGTTTGGACCCTGGCTCGTAACTAGTTGTGGAGAGGCCTGATTATTTGGAAATGGCCCTGGTTTGCCCCTCCCCCTGGTACTCGCAGAGGAATATTGGCAGCTACTAATCTATCCCCTTCCATCCCCACTATATTTAGCTGCCAAAAAGGGGGTTTCCCCGTGCTTCCCTTCAGAAAGTTGCCTTCAAATGACTCTTCAATACGGCGGGTCTTCGTTTGTTTTCTCAGGGGCGAGGCAAAGGACGTGCTGCTTCGGTTCTCGTCTCCACCGATGCGGGAAAGCAAACCCTCTCATCTACTTTAGAGGGATAAGAGGCGGCGTTGTCCCCTGGTTATTGCCAAGACACCTTGTCGATTCGAGGTTTTTTTACGTTAATAAGAGTTGGCATGCACGCTCCCCTTCTTTTTCCAAAGCAAGTCGCCATGCCCGCCCCAGTGATGTTCATGACGAGCCATATGATCTTTGATGCCTCAGGTGAGATACCTGTCACTGGGATACAATTTTAGGCCCCTCTTAAGGTAGAGATGCTCCTGGAGGTGACTCCCCCCAAGAGATGGCAGGGTCTTCCATAGAGGCGAACTTTGCCACGGGGCCAAACACCAAACCTGAGTCCGCGCCTGTGCAAGTTCCTCTTTAGACCGCAAGGGCCACTGAGGATTCACAAGGAGAGGAGGGACCTTCTTCCCGACAGGTGGCCTCTTGAACGTCTAGTTATTCCCTATCTCTGGGAATGATCTTGTTGAAGCCGGCACGTCCAGCCTTGGGGCCACTTCCGTGAGTGGAGGAAAACGGATACATTTCCCGCTTGTTGGCCAAGGTCAACATGCTCCATCGGATGAGAGCATTAGCTAGTTTGACTTGTAGAGGGCCAAAGGCAACCAGTTTTGCTGATAGGAGCCTTTTGGTGAAGAATATTGCGTCAGACCCTTTCGAGGCGGCCATGATTAGTACACCCACAACACTCACTGGCTCGCCGTGAGTGTGATGCTGCACTCTACATTGAATGAGTAGCTTATGTGAAGGAGCTCGTGGAGCACTCCTTAGAAGACACCACCGAATAGCTGGCTGGCCAGGGATCGGTCAAAATCAATCAAAGATGCGATGAGAAAACAGGGAGGAGCCTCAAGACTCATCTTAATATTCTTCGTCACGTTTGATCGCTACAGGCACCCGGAGACGGTGCAGGCCGATTGGTATTGATACCGTGTGAAGGCATTCGTGTCACTGCCACGGAGGTGCGCTACTACTGCCACCGCTTCGGCCATACGAATCGCTCCTATAGATGTGCAAAGTCGGGGTTACCCGAAGTGTGTGTAAGTTGCTCCAATGCTATACATGATAAGTCCTTATCGTGTATGGCCAAGTGCGCCAATGTGAAGAGCCGCACCCTACTTCCTCGAAGCAATGTAGCGAGTATCTCCTGGAGAAGGAAATCCTTGCAATTCAGACTGCGGCTCGTCTCTCATTTCGCGGGGCTAAGGGCACAGTCCTGACAAACTCAACGCTGCCCGGGACGTTTTATGTCTCAATCTTAAAAAGGCACCCTCTGCTCCAGATCTCTCCTGGCCTACGAGGACGGTCGCTTCGGCGCCCTTTTGGAACCCTTCTACGAGTTCTACCTTTCCCACACGGAAGCTCCCCTGGTATGGCTGGCGGCACAACGTCTAAAACCAGCCCCCCTTCCTTCTCCAATGTGACTGCTTCCCGCAAGGCAAAACCGACGCGCGCCTCCACCGAGTCGTTAGACTCACAAGAGACAAACCCCATGAAGTTAATCTGAGGCATTCTTCCGGGGTTCCTAAAGCTGTCCCCCTAAGGGAGGACAAACCCCAAAAGAACTTCAGGCCATACACCCCTACCCAAGGCTGGACCGGGCGGTTCGAAGAGGCAGGACCCTACAAAAGATGGGCCCCCGCCTATGACGTAGCCTCGACAACCAAAGGTTTCAAGAGGGAGGGAAGAAAAGACTCACATAGCGAGCCCAACATCACACGGTAAGTCCTCAAAGGTGACAAAGCCTTTAGCGCCTTGTTCGGCCAACAGCGCCGGAGTTCTGTCTCCAGAAAACGTACAGCCATTCCCTAGAGGGTCTTCTCTTTGAAGAGGGCCCCTGCTTCTCCTGAAGTTCATATTCCTTCAATAGAATTGTCGTGGACTCTGGACCAACTGGGGGGGTAGCTACGGAGGATCGTCTCCTCTCGTTCCCCGTTAGCTATTTTTCTGTAAGAGACCATGTTGGGTGCATGCCTCCTGCTTACCATCCCGTGTGTAGAGGAATTATAACATAAAGCCAATAAAGCCACACGGAGGGCCAGGCGGACATTTACGTTAAAGTTCCCCTTCGGAGAAAGCGAGAGAATGAGCCACATGGGGAGAGACGTGGGAACGTTAGCCGGTTGACTAACAGTCAAACGGCCTACCCTTTTGATCTCCCCGCCTCATAGGTGGTCGGGAGCGAGCTGCTGTGCCAAGGTGACCACTAAAGGCCATTACGCCGGGGTCAAAGGATCCGATTATCTACGAGGTCCGGAGGCCCGCGGTTAAATCGCCACAAAAAGTGGTGCTAGTTAAAAAAAAAAGAACACCAAGGAGTATGACGGTCGTCGGTACCTCTAATTAAGAAGCTTACCTGGGCACCGCGGTGCCACCCTCCCCTCACCCCTCGCTCTCCCCTTTGCGGCCTCTCCCATTCTCCCTTAGATGGGGCGGGCGCCGGACTATAAATAAGCCCTTAGGGAAAGAAAAAAGATTATTATTATTTGGTGAGAGACGATAGAGGACTAGATCGAGGAGATCGGCCCTTCACCCAGTTTCGAGATCATTCTTCTAATACTTAGAAACGTCACGTTTTGTATTGGTGCCATACCGAAGGTATCCTTTACAGACTTAGAAAAAGTCTAAATGGAGAAAAGAAAACCCGCTCACCATCGAGTGACTCTCACAGCGCAATCTCCGTAAGAGTGAGAGGAGAAGAACTAATCCCCAAAGATGTTCCATTTTTAAAGTACGATAGAAATCACCCCGTATACCCAAAACCAGTTGGGCACCCGGCGTAACAGACGAGGATTCTAAAAGACTTCAAGAGCTACCTAGAAGAGTACTCCTTGAGCTAGAGAGCACAACACCTCTCTCCGTCTTTTAAATGTAACAGGAGGCAAAGTTGCAATAAGAATTGGACATCGCCCCCTTCCCCTCTCCACCTTATCTCGTGAAAAAAAACTCCAGCCGCTCGCCGTAGAAGAAAAATTGTGGAAAAATCCAATATAACGACATCCGGCAACCCCTGATCCTTTCGTTTAAGTAAGTCTGAATGACCATTTATATTTGTATTGATTCAGTAGGAGTTTAGTGAACCCCGTCATATTTACAGTTAGAAGAGTGAAACTTAAATTGGAGTTTAATGTTAATCTAAAAGGGTCACTATAAAATAACTAATTGGCAATTGGTTTGTTTACTTGGAGCCTATTTTGATTTCGGCATGATTAGCTAAAAATAAAATAACTAATCGGCAATCGGTTTGTTTACTTGGAGCCTATTTCGATTTCGGCATGATTAGCTTCTGAAATAAGCCCGGTTTCAAGCATTGTTATATCCGTTAAACTTATTATGTGATTGTAAATATTTTATTTGCAGTTCTTAATTGATAAATTTAAAAAGATATACATATTTTGGGATAAATTCATGGTGTTTCCTTGGATCCTTACGTGTTTGATAGGCTCTTCCTTAAAACAACAGGATTAAACGCTGTGGCTCTCTCAATAATACAGGAGTTAAAGTCCACTCAGCCAATATAGAAGTATTGTTGTCCTTCATAAGTAATAGGGACAGACTGGCGCGCTAAAGCCATTGAACATATAAATTATCTGACAGAGAAAAAAAAAATAAAGCAACAACTACAATTATACGACACCAGGGTGTAAGTGTTTTGCGACGCCACCACCACGGGATTGGAGCCTGGAAGGAGGAAGCACTATTTACACCTGCCATGATGCCCCCATTCCTTTGTTTGCTATAAATACCTCCTTTTCAGGCAGTAGCAGTGCAACTACACATAGATATGATGTATACTGTAATTTCTGCGTGCATTTTATCGTCAACCGCCCTCTAGGCCAAGGATGCCCGCGGCGTCGTAGCACGTTTGCCGAGGCCCTTTCTAATGCCCAGAGGTTTGTGCGTTAGACACTCCATCTGGAAGGACCTCACATTGAATTCCAGGGCGTAAACGCGACAGGTTTACGTTGAGTGAGTTGCGTTCCGCTTTCGCATAATGCGCGGATACCGTGACACCACGGTTGCTGCGAGCTTGGCGAATATCGAGATTATCTTTTGTCGGGTTCCTGGACATGTGGAAATTACAGAGAATATGCGCGCCGATGAGGGCGCAAAATAGCGTCTAGAACTGGGCAACCAAACCACCGTCTCGCTCTTCCTGACCATTTGTAATGTTTATGGTGAAGGTGCTGTGGCTCAAACAAGGGTTCAGAAATGGTTCGTATAATTTAAATCCGAAGATTTAAGCTTAGAAAATGCAAGTCGCTCTGAAAGACTTTCAGAGATGGACGACGAACTTTAGAAGGTAAACATTGAATCCAACTCCAAAATCCCAACTAGGGTGCCTACAGAAGTGTTTGAAGTTCTAAAAAGTGGTTCATAAACACAGTGAAACATGTACATTTACAGCTATGATGTATGGGTACCTCATAAACATTCGGACAAAAACTGCATGGACCGATATTCCATCTGCGAACAGCTTTTAAAAGCCATGAAACTGAACTTTTTTTTAAGCGATTGGTGACCAGAGATAAAAAATGGGTTGTCCTCGATAACACAATGCGGAAATGATCCTAGCGCTTACGTGAGAACACCAAAACCGGAATATTCATGCAAAAAAGGTTATGCTTTGTCTCTGGTTAGAATTTTAAAGGCATTATTTATGAGCTACTCCCATACAATTTGACCACCAATTCGGATGTTTACTGCCACTAGCTGGAAAAATTAAAAGAAATTCACTAGTTGAGGCCAGAACTAGGCAACAGGAAAGAGCTTGTGTTTCAACAAGACCGCTCCAAAACTCAGGTGTCTTTCGCTACCTATACGAAGTTGCATAAACTTATGTGCGATCTCTTACCGACCCATCATACTCGCCCAACATTCCACCGTCAACTTTCATCTGTTCTTTCTTTCAAATTCCTTGAGCGGAAAGTCGCTAATTGAATTAGATATGTCAAAAGACACTTGGATAACTTTTGTTCCTCCGAGACAAACCAGTTCTACACCGATGGAATTAAAAAGCTGCTGAATAGATGGACTGAAGTCATTAACTAAAGTGTAGTGTACGTTGATGAATTAAACATTATTGTAATACAAAAATATTTCTCTTATTTGCATCCTTTAAAAAAGCTCAGAACTTTCTGGACGACCTGATTCACCATTTTCTTCACGATCTCCTGACACTGCGGGAGGTTCCCGGTCTGTTTTCGCTTTCATTTAATATAAAACGAGGTTTATTAGAGTTTTATTCTTCTTCTCTAAGCTCTTTTCCACCCGCCTTCAAAACATAGATAAACCACATTGAGTAAAAGAGGGTATTTTATACAAATAAAACCTGAAAATGTTAATTTGGGATCTGCCTTTCCTGAAGTCATTCTGTTGCTCACCAATTATTTATAATTATTCCTCCCCTATTCTCCCAATACTGTAATTTTTTCGCGATCAATCTCCAAAAGAGCTTACCTATTATATTTACTATCGCTACTGGTCTATAATTACCTATATATCTTGTAACCTTATCCCCTCTTCTATAGACCAAGTTCACCTTGTTAAGTCTTGGTAATTGTTACCAAAAGCCACGCACACTATTTTATAGTATTTTTTTACAAGCTAAACAGGCTAAAAATATTTAATAGTGTCCTGGGAGTAATATTTTGATGGCGAGAAGTCAATATTTCAACCCGAATTAACAACAAAAGAATGTTTCAACATGGCAGAGTTCCAATTTTTTACGGTTCGGCTTTGTTATCATCATCATCATTAACTCTATAATTTAAGAACGGGATTATTTGGAGTATTTGAATAATAATTTCATCTTAGTTTGATTATGACTTAAATATATTTTACATTTTTATCAAGGTAATTTCTAAGAATTTCTTTAGAGTTTGAAAAAACAAAATAGGTTAGTGCAGAAAAAATAAATATGATTATCCAATGCTTTATAATGCTTTAAAAGAAAATAAATTACAATTGGTGAAATTCAGAAAATTTATTAAAATTTAAGTAAGGCTGCTTTTTTATTTTATCTATAACTATATTTTAGCAACGCGAGTTTTTGAAAGGGGCGAAATAGTTTAGAGTTCCTTTTTAAAATAATTATAATTGGCGAAGTTCAGAAAATTTATAAAAATTAAACCATGACTGCTTTTTTGAGATTTTAGATTTTAATCTTAGTAGCGAAGCGCAAGCTCACCCCGTAGGGGGGGGGGGGAGTGGCGAAGCCATTGCCTGGTTATTTGGATAATTTGACTTGTTAGGGTGATTAAGTGAATTTGTGTTTGTTAGTTTCTTATAGTGATTCTAAGATGATGGTATTTTCTTAATTACGAGGAAAGTTTAAATAAATGAAAATTTTGGTTGCCACATCTTTAAATGCCATTAGTCGGCCGAAATTACGCGCGCTCGTTTGAAGAAAGCGAACTAAGGGAGTTTATTTTTAAAGATAACATTAGTTAATTTTTTTATGTAATTATATTAGCGGCTTCTTCTCTACTACCACCACTTCTACTCGACCTAAAGAAGAGATATTGTTTTTAGCATCTTTGGTTTGGAAAACAGTACTACTTTAGCGCGACGGTCTACCAGGTCATTTACAATTTTGCCTACGATCGACCTGCACATTTTTGCTTGAGTATGCGATCTACCAGACCTTTTTACACTTCAGAGTGTAGCCTACCTCCACTATGAGAACTTTATACTACAGGATGAGAAAAACAAATTGAATATTGTTGAATAATAATATATTATGATTTACACTTAATCATACAAATCATAATCATTCAGAGTCAAAATGATCAAAAAAGGCTAAAAAGTGCAATAATGGTCATTAGTATGGTGGAATTCATTGATTGGGATAGCATAATTTAGAGTTAAGTTAAGCACATAAGAGGTAGACCACACGCTAAAGGTCATCTCACAGTGCAGACTACGGATACTGCAGTACATCGCACGCTAAAGCTCATTTCATGGCGTAGACTATGGATACTGTGGTAGACCGCTCGTTAAAGATCATTTCAGAGCGTAGATTCCGAATGCCGCAGTACACCGCACGCTAAAGGTCATTTCACAGCGTAGACTATGGATACTGCGGTTGACCGCACGCTAAAGCTCATTTCACAGCGTAGACTACGGATACTGCGGTAGATTTCACGCTAAAGCTCATTTCACAGCGTAGACTACGGATACTGCGGTAGATCGCAGGCTAAAGCTCATTTCACAGCGTAGACTACGGATACTGCGGTAGACCACACGCTTAAGCTCATTTCACAGCGTAGACTACGGATACCGCGGTAGATCACACGCTAAAGCTCATTTGACAGCGTAGACTACGGATACTGCGGTACACATCACGCCTAAGCTCATTTCACAGCGTAGACTACGGATACCGCGGTAGATCACACGCTAAAGCTCATTTGACAGCGTAGACTACGGATACTGCGGTACACATCACGCCTAAGCTCATTTCACAGCGTAGACTACGGATACCGCGGTAGATCACGCGCTAAAGCTCATTTCACAGCTTAGACTACTGATACTGCGGTAGATCACACGCTAAAGCTCATTTGACAGCGTAGACTACGGATACTGCGGTACACATCACGCCTAAGCTCATTTCACAGCGTAGACTACGGATACCGCGGTAGATCACGCGCTAAAGCTCATTTCACAGCTTAGACTACTGATACTGCGGTAGATCACACGCTAAAGCTCATTTGACAGCGTAGACTACGGATACTGCGGTACACATCACGCCTAAGCTCATTTCACAGCGTAGACTACGGATACCGCGGTAGATCACACGCTAAAGCTCATTTCACAGCGTAGACTACGGATACCGCGGTAGATCACGCGCTAAAGCTCATTTCACAGCGTAGACTACGAGTATTGCTGTAGACCGCAGGCTAAAGCTCAGTTCACAGCGTAGACTACGGATACTGCGGTAGATCGCAGGCTAAAGCTCAGTTCACAGCGTAGACTACGGATACTGCGGTAGATCGCAGGCTAAAGCTCATTTCACAGCGTAGACTACGGATACTGCAGTAGATCGCACGCTAAAGGAGCATCTGAAAACTCCCTAAAAGAGTGATCGCTGCTCTTGTTAACAATTACCCTGAAAATCATATATCTGCTCACCCTGTTGAGCAGTTTTGAGTCATATTTGTGAAATTACCTATTTTTTTTTTGGGGGGGGCGGCTTTTAATAATAATAGTTTATTGAAATGCGATTACAAGGTAAAGTTTTCTGTCAAATTGTTTGCATTTATTTTTCAAGTAGGTGTGTAAATGAAATGCACATAAAGATCATAATGCTAATCACTGGCGAGACTGCAGGCAACGGGGGCCGGTTCCCGTTGGCGGGTGTCGAGCTGTAGTGCTTTTGACACAAACCATCATTGGTGGGACCCTTAGTGAACCCATGTAGTAGGTACCAGTTCCGCTTCAGGGGTATTTGCATATGAGTGGCCCCAAAGGGGTGTGGGTGCACTAGTATTCAATCGGCAGGGTTCCGGAACAGAAAAGAAAATTAGGGTGTCGTGCTGTGAAGACAGGAGGGGAAATGATAGCAGTGCTGCGATTGGCTCCGCATCGGCGTGATTGATGTTTGCTCGTCTACATCAAACCTGGAATGATGGATGGTCCGAGATTTTGAAAGAAAAGTGGAACTTGGATATTCCTCTTACAAATGTTACTGGGCAGATGAAAGTGGGAAAAATCTTACTTATTCCACTCGTCAGATCAGTGGAGGAGGCGTTATGGTATATGGTCAAATCAGTGCAAATGGGGAGTTACCATTTCTTTTCATGGATGGACGCTTCAATTCCGTACATACATCAATTTATTAAATGTAGCATGTATTGACGAAGAAGGAAGAAGGCTTTGTGGAGAAGATTTCACTTTTTACCAAGACAATGCCACAATTCACATAGCAAATGTCACATCAGACTTCCTCTATGCTGTTGGCTAGCAAGAGGCCCCGAATTAACTCCCACACAAATAGTGTATACGAAGAGGTAAATAAATACTCAACTGCTGAACATCTGAAAAGGGATATTTAGAAACATGGAAGGAATATGCCAAATGAACTGTTCTAGAGGGTGATCAAGAGCATGAAATCTCCGATTTTTTTTAAGTTATTCAGAAGGAGAAGGAGAAAGACATTATTATTGAAAGAATGTTTTTTTGAGTAGTATAATAGTTTATTCATTTTTTCCATATTTTTCATCTTGGCGTTATAGTTTTGAACAGCAGATATTTTGACTTTAATTACTTTTGTGACAAGAATTTTTGAGGGATTTCAATAAATCTGAATATTGCAGACTTTTTCGATTTCCGTTATTATAGAAAACTTTCCTCAAATTTGTTAAATTATTTTCCACAAAAGAGGTAAAATAATATAGTTTTGAGCTTGAATTTGTTTTTTAAGCCATTTGGCGTAGAAATTTCCTAAGAATTTTATTGTAATTCTTTTAACAGGAGAGTGAAAAGCGAGGCAAAGACTTAGGCTGTGAACTGGCTACGGCACAAGCAACTGCTGTTCCTTCACAACGGCTTCTAGAACGTCTTGGCTACATCTCTCTTTACGAAATGGATTACGCTTCTTTTTCCATAAATGGTGAACTAGTATTCGACATGGATCGGATGTTTGGAACGCCTTCAGCAAAGGTCATGGCGAGACTCTTAGTTACGTACCCAAACTACGCTACAAAGAGAATTTATGGATGGAAAGGAGAAAAAACAGCCTATTCAGTCGACAGCTTTCACTTGGATAATAAAGTCCATGGTGATGTGGAGGGATCTCCAAAATAATATCTTAACAGGCGAGATATATATAATCTCATGATAAGCTTGCATTTAATTTCATCCCTTTTGGTAACATTGGTCTGGAAAAGTGGTAATTTTCGATAGTTGTTAATTTCACTCTTCAATGTATCAAAATATAAACATTTATCAAAAGCTTCATTCCGGCGTTTCGAAGTTTGCAAAATCAAGTATATATATATATATATATATATATATATATATATATATATATATATATATATATATATATATATATATATATAAAGAGAGAGACTGATATTATGTCTCGGTATATAATCGGATTTCCCCTAAGGTCAAATTTCCCCCCTTTGAAGTTGTATATTGACCAAGGATTTCTTTTTGAGTAAGTGGTTTTGTCGCCACCTCTGGAAGGTGGATATTACGTTTTCCTCTCCCCCTAAGAAGGGATTAACTCGCGTGTATATGGATTTTATGAGTTTGTCCTTGACATGTCTTTCATGTTTTCCAGGGGAAGACGGAACTTTCTCAAGAAGTTTAAACCAAGTTTGACTTTTTATTCCTTTTTCCATCTATTCATCCTTCTTTAGACCATAATTAGAAGTCACCTGAAGAACAGGTCGGACTGTCCTTTGAGAAATCCTAGGAGAAATCCACAAATGTTTACTTACACTTGCTTTATCTATGATTGCATTTGTGTTGAACCATTGAGCCGTGCTCATGTATTTTAGCTGCTTATGAAACTGCGCCCGTTTATTTAACATTGCGCTTTTTGCTATGATGGTAAATATTAGTTTGACATTTAATTAGAACAATTATAATATTCTTTGTCACACTTACGAGAAATTTTTGTTTACGATCAAACTTCTCGACTGGTCGTTCTAATATGCAATTTGTGTTTACGATCAAACTTTCGACTCTTCAAACTATAAGAAATCAAGGGGTTTTTCCTTGTGTTTATTCATACAATTTTCCTTTACCGGCATCAGCTGACCGATGAAACTTATTTTACCTAATAATATTCTTGCCAGTTGTGCTTTTATTTACTTTATTCCTCTTTATATCCCATTGATGTTGCTTTCACCCTCTTCTCGTAGCTTAGTTGATGCGCATTTCAATGTTCCGGGCGAAGCGATAGAATAAGTTCAAGCCCCACATTTCCTTGCGAAATCCCCCCCAAGCATAAAACCCTAATTATGCTCTTTCTCAAAAGGGTCTTCTGATTGAGACCTTATAAATCTCCATCAAAGATCCCTTTGAAGTAATCTATTGAGAGGTAACGAAAAAGCGGTAAAAAGGTCCTATGCCGAGACTCAGCACACGAAATCAATAACTTCAATATTATATGAATATATACTGATTCATACATGCATTATTGTTACCACAAATTCATAATAATTCTTTTTTTTTATTGTCACCAATTACCCCGGACCTACCGATTTGAATCAATTAATTATTACCCCCAAAACAAGCTTTACAGATCTGATCTCTGCTAGTCGCATCCTGTGAGCGTGGCTCAGGCCTATTTGGCAATTGGCAACGTTGTCGACAGCATTTCGTTATCATGATATTTTGTTCTCTGATGTAAAGAAGAACGACATGAATGTTTGAAGTCATTAGAGTATTTTGTTCGTAAAGTTATTAATGTGAATCTTATACCATTCTAGTCACCTTACACTGATTTTTCTCTCTCGACACTAATTTATTTTTCTTAATCCTGCCCTCTTCTTTGAATTGATTATTAAGGATTTTAATAGAAATATTTGTTTCTTTTTCTGTTTAATCTGAGAGAGCCCATAGGGTCATAGAAACAAGGCTATAGCATAAAATGAAATAAACCTAAATATTGACCTGTCCGTTTAATGTTAAGAAGTTCATGAAAGTCATTGTTTAGTGTATTTGAAAATATACTCTCAAACTACATGCACTGAATGTACAAGTGCTTATACACGTGAAATATTTGCAAGCAAAATATATGTATACAACATAGCTATATATGCTAGTGTAGAGTTTACCGAATAAGTCTTTCATTAAAATAGAATATACAGCCGCATACATGTAAACGACGTTTGTAACCCATTGTTGATCGATGGTTAATAAGAGATGTTGCCATAAAAGCTTCGCTTGATGTCAGTTTCTCTCATCGTCTGCTTAAGATGGCGAAACTTTACAAGAATTAACAAAATGAATGTTTTCCATATCCTTTACATAATAAATGTTTGTATATGTTTGGTAGTATAATAGTGTGGATTATGTCTAATAATCAGTTAAGGCTTTCCTACCAAACCTATGGATAAAGTTTAGTAATCATTTAAAGTTTGACTGATTACTAGGCATAATATAAACTATCGTAACAAACCTATGCATTATGTCTAATAATCAGTTATGGCTTAATTGATTACTCTCTAATATAAACTATTCTAACAAATCTATGTATTAACTCTAGTAATCAGTTAAGGCTTGACTGATTAATAGGCCTAATATACGCTATCCTACCCGACATGGATTATATCCAGCAATTAGCTAAGGATTAACTAAATACTGTCTAATATAAATCAATCTACCAAACCTATTTATTCAGTCTACTAGGCCCAATATAGACTAGCCTACCAAAACTGTGCATTAGGTCTAGTAATCAGTTATGGTTTGACTAATTAATAGGCCTAATATACACTATCCTACTAAGCCTATACTAACATTTAATATGTAAATGATATGGAAAACATTTACTTTGATATTTCCTGTAATGTTTAGTATTTATTTAATTTATTATAATTAATTTAATTATTTATTTAATTTATAATTAATTTAATTATTTATTTAATTATTAATTAATTCAATTATTTATTTAAAATTCATAGTTTCGAAAGAAAGTGTGTATTTTGTTGTGTTTAGATAATGTATAGTTGTTGGTCGTGAGAGTTATCTTAAAGGTGGATAATTAAGGGAAGCAGGAGGGTGGGAGCCATTTGCAACAATGTATGTATACAAACTTATTATTCATTCCTACACAAATGAACAATTTAAAAGCATATGTTTAATCGTCTGATTAGTATTTAAATGTAGTATCCGAATATTAACACACTTAGTACACAACTCTTCACATGTCCTCGAGCAACCTAATTTAAAATATGCAGTCGCTACAATTAGTCATGTCACACGGGTTTAATTTTGTTCAGTGTGTTGGGTTTATTTAGTTTTAAATGAACTAGATACGACATTTATCAATAAAGTAAATTAAATTTAGTAAATATTTTACGTTATTGCAGTATTTCAAGTAGTATTGTTGAAACATTTTGTTTCAAAACCAGGATGCCAATTTTTCCCTAATTTTTCGCTTTTTCAAAGCTTAATTAACTTTATATATTTTTTTAAATCATCGATAAGACGAAATTATCCGCTTTAACATTTGGTTATTTTTATTTTCATTCCTATAATAATTTTCCAACTTAACGAGTTATGAAAAATATTATAACTTGGCAATACAGCGCACTAAAGCCTAGCGGCAGCCATCCATAATTATTCGAAGATTTATAAAATATAAAAAAGTATATCACAATTAACTTACTTTTGTACGAAACATTTGGAAAAATGTGACATGACTAATTTGAAAGACTGTACGTGTTAAATGTCCTTTGAAAATTCATTCTCATTTAATTAACTTTAAATAAACAATCAATTGAGGAATGATTTGACACATAATATATATCATACGAGTTTTTAATATACGTAAAACTAATACAAAATTTAAAAAATAAAGTTTTTCCACCCAAAAGTAACAAACAAATCTTTCCGTTCGGGATAAGTCTTAGCTGAATGAAAACACCGATTCATATTAGAGCAAAGTTAAACTACATTGGGTGTATTTAGTCCCGGATGAAGCACTGATTTAGGTCCTTGGTTTAGATCCTAAATTAAACTGTATAAAATCATAGGTATTACGACGAGTTCATTAATTAGAAAAATATGTTCAATATTTTTCGAATCCAATTCTCGTTAACAATTTTGAAGTCCCGTTTTTGTTACCATTACTTCCTATTGATCCCCTATACATTAATCAGGGAAGGAATGGGCGAGGGATATGATTAAAAAAATAGGGTAAATAATTTCCTTTCATGAATGCTAATTGATTTAAAGTTTATTAAAAAAGAGACAAAATAACACACGTGCTTCCATAATGTTTCTACCCTTTAGACATGAGGTTTTTTATATTTGTATTTATTGTTTTTTTTTCGAAAATCGCCGCCGTAACATTAGGAATATTTCTTCACCGGTCGCCCCTCTGAGTAGTCTGAGCAATGGTATTGATGATTACTAAGGGTTATAATAGACAACATCGATAATAAATAAAAGCATCTCATAAACGAGCGAGAACCAACTCTCACAAATCCGATTTTTTGTTCCACACATATGAAAATTATGAATTGTGATTTATTGTAGATTTTTGAGATTTATTTACCTGTATTTTAAACATGTATCATATATGATACATTCTATCGCAACGATTTAAAAAAAGAGTTTTTAGATATATTCTATATTATTACATAACTCTTTCTGAATAGCAGAATACAAGTTTGGCTTAAAAAAAGAAATATAAACATAAACGGATCTGAAATTTTGGAGGGGGCTTCAGCTCCATAGCCCCCACCCCCTGGATCCGCGCCTGCATACAATGGGTGTCTACTGAGTGTCCCCAGTGTCATATTGCCAGTACAGGGGCTCATGTATCTATGAGCTTACCATGTTTTGGATTATTAATTCAGAGTTTATTAAGTCATGTGGTTATAAATATATGAGGTTCCTAAGTTTATGAGATCATTTACTTAGATCTTAAAGTAGCTTTGTGATAAATAAAATCATAATATATGCTGTATTTGGCCCAATTTCCTAAATTATGCTTATCGTGGCGCTCCTATTTGTATAAGTGTGAATATTAATGGTAAGTTGAGAAATAAGGTTTGGAGGACGATTTAGTATATTTTGTGTATTTTCGTTTGATGATATAACGATGGTTATGCTGGTTTCTGTTCGACCAAATAAACTACAACTGTTCGCGGGCCTTTCTTTAGCGGGGTGGAGTAGTTTATCCCTATCTAAATCGACAGGTAGTAAAGACTGAACAACGATAATATGGGGTGTATGTGCGTGTGTGTTTGTGTATGTTATTAAAAAATATATAGATACAAAAGAGGAGGGGGAAACTCACTCACCATTTACTGGCCAGATTTTTAACTTTAATTTTTTTCTTCAAAATATCGTAGCTTTAAAAATAGTAGTAGTATTGGTAGTTCGCCAATCTGCCTTTATTCAGGCAGATCCCAACTGGATAATGAACTAGACATAAAGGCCAGTAGACATTCACTGGTGAGCCTGAGGGCACCAGAGGCCGCTCCTCTATGGGGAGAGGGGCCGGGAAGTATTATGTTTCGACACCGTTCAGGTGGAACCTTCGTCGCCCGGGTCAGAGGGACCTGTTGCGCGTAAGAGGTATGTGGATATAAATACCCATCGGCAAGATTCCTTGGAACAGAGAATGTGGGGATGAAGAAGGGAGAGGAAAGAAAGCAGTGTTATAATTGGCTTTGTGTGTGATGAGAAGTGTAAGATCTACTCACCCGTATACAGGGGTGAGCACAGCGCGTCCACCAGTCGGTAGCCAGATCTCTACGCGCGCTGACGTTTGTGTCTGCTCATGCTGGGGTCGAACCCGGTCCCGCGACGCTGGTAGACCAACGCCATATCCACTTGGCTAACATGAGCTATAGGTTTTGAAGTAGGTTAGGTTAGTAGCCATCTAGCTTTAGCCAAACGGCTACAATGACTTGTCTCCAGTCAGTTATTCCTAGACCCGCCATGACACTGGTAGAAATGATTCCCTCCCAATAATACTTTACTGGGATCGGGATTTTATTTTTAAAAAACATTCTAACGAGGGCATCAACACTTGAAAGTTTGTAATGTGAGATCTGTAAGGAAAGTGGTGAAGACGGAGGACTTGAACCCCATTTTGCTTAGTGCAGTGGGGCTGCAAGGGCATCTATTGGGTTAAGTAATGGGAGAAAAAAAAGGAAAAAATAATTATAGCAGCGTTAAAAGAAAGCTCAGGGATGACTTATCTGTAATACTGTTTAGGTGAGTTTGCTTGTTTGTATTTCAGTGTCTTTATAATATTTAGACTTACCTGGATTTTTAGTCGCGGAGAACTCTACATATCACTATGGCAGTCGGATGGTCGGTTCCCGTTTTGCTTTTTCTTTTTTTTTTTGTAATAACATTGTACGAGTACCTATTCGGCCGATTCTAACGAAATTTGAAACTCTTATGTCCTTTTACATTCTCTTCCGAATCATCACTAACACAACCTACACTACCACATAGACCACCCACACCACCTACACCATCACCAACTTCATCACCACCACCTGTGCCATCAACAACTACATCAGACACCACCTCCAATGACTACACCACTACCACCTACACCAACACCACTTAAATCACCTACACAAGCTACACCACCAACGCCACAACCACTTACACCACCATAACTTACACAACCTATGCCACATCTACCACCTACACCACATACACCACCTACACCACCTTCACCATCTACACAACCTACACCATCACCACCCACACCACCACATACACTAGCCACACTACCACCACCTTCACCACCACAACCTACACCTTCACCACCTACACCACTACCACTTGCCCCACATACACGTCTAACTACAACACCACCAGCTACACCACTACCAGCTCCAGCTACACCACTACCACCTACACAACCGCCAACTACACCTCCAAATACACTACCCCGTACACCACCACTTACAAGTCAACTTACAACACCATCACCTACACCACCACCACCCCCTATACCACCACCGCCACCTACATCACCAAATGCACTACTACGTACACCACCACCATATATTCCGCCACCAACACTTACTCCATCTACACCACTACTTACCAGTCAATCTACAACCCCATCACCTACACCACCAGTACATACCACGTCACCACCTACACATCATCAGTTACGCCACCACCACCACCTACACCTCATCAGTTACACCACCGCCTACACCACTAACATCTACACCACCACCAGCTACACCACCTACAACACCACCACCACTCCTACACCTACATTACCTACAACACAACCACCTACCCATAAACCACCTCCTACAAAACTTACACCACCAACAGCTACACCAACACCACATAAACTACCACCACATACTCCACCTCCCCTACCTATACCACTACCACCTTCAACATCTATATCATCTACACCACCCCCATATACACCACCACCTACATCACCACTGCCTACATCATCTACACCTCCACATACATCACCACCGCCTACATAATCTACACCACCACATACATCACCACCGCCTACATCATCTACACCACCACTTACACCACCATATACACCACCACCTACATCACTACCACCTACACCATCTACATCACCCACTACCTACACCACCTACACTTCTACCACCACCACCACCTACATCACCACTTCCTACACCACCACCACCTACATCACCACCTAAACTACCACCATCTATACCACCACCATCTATACCACCACCATCTACACCAACGCCACCTACAATACTTACACTACCAACACCCAAGGTTACCCCGTGAATTATTTTGTCTTGGCAATAACATCATAACTTCGGCAGATACTAACGAAATTTGGAACCTTTATCTTGTTTTATAATCTCTTTCGAATGATGTAATTGCCAAAATCCCCCTAAGGTTATTCTCGGAATTATTTGACAACAACTTCATAATTATTCGGCCGATACTAATGAAATGTGAAATCCTTATGTTGTTTTACATTTTCTTTCGATTTATATAATTGCTAAGGTTCTCCTAAGGTTAGTCCGTAAACTATTGAAAGTTTTGAAGGTCGTAAGGTCATAAATTAGTATAAGTGAGAGCACGCGACCTTTACTCAGCAGACCTTGTTCAAAATTAGGTTAGGTTAATCAAGAGCCATCGCTAAGATGACACAAAGATAAGGAAAATATAAACCGACCGAGTGAAGAGTTACGGTATTTAAGAAAAATGATGTACTCTCGGTATATAAACAAATGCATTCCACACACACACACACTGTTCAATATTATTTCTCGATTGTCCTTCCCTTTGAAACCTCTTTGTCCCTCGACATCACCAGACCCAATTTCTCCGCCTCCTCTTAAAAGATAGATTCATATCCGATCTAGAATTCCCTCTGTCCATGTTTTTCACCCCTTTGTAGTTCATATATTCCCCCCCCCCAACAGAATTTTATTTAATTCGCTCCCGTGTCCCCAGAGGAACTCGAGTCCCCGATTTCTCTTCAAAATAAACACAAACGTGCTATGTTCCTCCTTTAAATCTTTCCCTACAGCTCTCTTTCGTCATTTCCTCCATGTCATTGGTATCTCTGACACTTCGTCTGCTGTGGTAGCTTATGGTTTCTGACGAGCATTGTTCGCCTAATCCTTTAGAAATCTACCATGAATTCCCAAGACCCGTCAAGCTAGAGCACAATCTTTTAACTCCTTCTCCTGTCTAAAGCCCCAGAAAGGAAGGTGTCAGTCAACCAAGTCTCGAGATCACAAGTCGTTCCCTAAAAATGAAGATATCTTTAAGGCTGGTTCCAATGCTGTCACAGAATTGGCTCTCCTAAATGTAACTGAACAACTCCGCCGAGCAGCAGATGCTGGTCTGTCTTCGAGTCTATTACTGTTCGATTTCAGGAGCCTTCAATACTGTTGATCACATTGATCTTCACCCACTACGTGGATTTTGAGTGTTTCAAGAACTACTCATGACTGGTTCCGCTAGTACGTATCATCAAGCCATCAGCCTGTTTATACCAGGAGTGAGATATCTTGGATGGTGGAAGTACGTTTTGATGTCCCGCAAGGTTCGCTCTTTCACCCGCGTCCTTTACCCATTTAGCTTCTTCTTTTTTGGCATTATCATCAATCCATTTTTATGTTGATGGAATGAAAATTTCTCTCTCTCCTCCAAAGCCGCATTTGCTGAGTCTTATAAATCTTCTATCCGCATAAGAACCCTCATTGGTTCTCGGACAACTTTCACAGACTCAATAATGACAAAACATATGGTACCGAAAGATAACCTTTGGGATGGGGATTGCTGTAAAACTAAGTCTCTTTTTTCTTAATCATAGAGACTATTTTCGCATTGAGACAGGTAAAAATATGGACGTCATGACACCAAGTGTTTCAAGAAAGACATCCAAGCTTTCGTTAACTCTCTTCTCGGTGGATCACATGCCTCCTTCCCGATGCTTTCAACTCTTTTCTCGGTGGATCACATGTCTCCTTTCCCATGCGTTCAACTCTCTTCTCGGTGGATCACATGTCTCCTTTCCGATGCTTTCAACTCTCTTCTCGGTGGATCGCATGGCTCCTCTTTCCGATCCTTTCAAATTTTAAGAAAGTAGAGGGAAAGGTGACGCCCCCTTGTCGCGGAAAGAGAGCTTGTGTGTACCTTCGACTTTTCGAGCTATGTCGGGGGGGGGGGGGTACCTCTCTTCTGGGTACCCCTGGTAGGGCTTCTCTTGTCGATTTGGTCGGAAACTAGGTTCAAGACTAAGTGCGTTCTACTTTTTTCTACTCTTTCCTTCTCCTTTTTCACTTTTGTCCTATCTCTTCCACTTACTATACAAAAAAAAGCTAAAAAAAAACCCTACTACTATCATGTCACTCTTACCCTTTTTCCATCTTTCTACATATAAGGACCTGGCAGCTACCTCATGCGTCAGAAGAGAGGCTTTGGAACCTCTATAAACAACGGCAATCGACGCTCACTGGTTGCGAGAGACTAGGACTAGAGGTATCCTAGGCGTTGAGGCACGATGAATGGGATGAGGGTAGTACCCCGTTAAACCATTCCCTGGCGCGTAATTATTGACCATTCCCAGAGACCGTTGACGGGTGCCTCTGGTAGCATTTATCCGAGGTGACGGCCCTTTGTTCCCAGGTTGGTTGCCAGGCATATAAAAAGCCTTGGGTCGAGTCTCTTGGTGTGGCGGGATATTCATTGAACGCCACTCCGAGATCCTGGCCGTCGTGAAGGGAACTAATAGGAGTTTAGTACGGGGCGTGCTCCGTTGATTACCTGGTGAGAAATCGATGGCCCCTTCGGGGACAGTCAGTGCTACTTGGTTGGGAGCCACGGCACGCCGAGGTTTGACGACTCGGTCGGACGAACAGCAGCACATGGAGCGTGCTTTCTGAAAGATCCGAAAAGTCTCCAAAGGATAGGCGGGAGCGACTGACGCGGGGTGAAATCGCCACCCCCCTTTTTTATTTACTGATTGGTCGCAAAGATTCTACTGTCATAAAGTGTTCAAAATGACCGGCAAGAAAGGACGTGCCTAATATGCCAGATAGATAAGTGGTGCGTGGACTTTCCGGAGGGGTGGTATTTAAAATGACACCCGGCCAATCCCTGCACCGACTGCATTCTAAACGGCCAAATTAAGGGGTAAAAAGAAACATGCAGTGCTTCCAAGGAGAGGTCTAGGAAGTTGGAGAAGAAAATAGAGAGCCTGGAATCGGAACACGCCGGACTGATTGGCAGGCTCGAGGTTAGGATAGCAGAGCTAACCTCAAGCCGCGTAGTAAACACTGCATCTGCAGTATTACCCCCAAAGCTAGGTCCGCATGCTACAATGAATAAACCAGCAAAGTAAAAGAAAAAGAAAGGAAAGAAGAAGGAAGAAGAGAAAGTTGAAACAGGAGATAAAGTAGAAGCAGAGGAAGAAAAGGTAGAAACAGAACAGTGTATAACAAAGGAAGATAGGGGGAAAGATGAATAAGAAAAAGAAGAAGAAGAAAAAGAAGAGCAAGAAAAAAGGATGGAGAAGAAAGAGGGAACCGAGAGTTAGCTTCCGGAAGGAAAGCCTCAAGCCTCTGCAGGGAAATGTCCGAAGGTCACCCTTGTGTGCGATTTCCAAGCACGAGGTTTGCATCCCCTGCTAGCGGCCCGCCTTCGCACTAGTGTGAAGGTATGCTGCCAGCCAAGACGCGGAAACCACCACATCAGGGTAGAGGCTGAGAAATCTCAGATCTCCGAGAATTCAGTCGTTGCCCTGATGGTGAGTGGCAATGAACTCTACCTCCGAGAATTCAGTCGTTGCCCTGATGGTGAGTGGCAATTAACTCTACCTCCGAGGAGGCAAAGTAGGCCCCAGTGAGAAAATTCTCAGCATTGTCATGGGAGCCGTGGATGACTGCGGATTGAAAACTCGATGACGTGTCGTTGTGGGGATGCTCCTAAGAAGAGGTCCTAGCCGGACAGCTCACTTAAGGAACGTGACCTTGAACCAGCGCCTGGCCGAACTCTTTACAGCGAAGGGGGTCTTCTTTCTGGACCCTTACCGCACTTTTTACGGTCGAAACGACCTCTACCAAAGGGACGGAGTGCACCTTTCATTCAGGGGAAAGGCTGTACTCTGTAACTTCATCCAGGATGTCGTGGAGCGGACGCAGATGAGCGACCGACCCAGAGTGAAGGCGGAAATAAGACAGTATGCCCGTGTCACTCGTGGGACGACCTTCTTCAGATGTGGCAAAGAGGGGTACTACCACACAAAAGAACCCGGGAAACGGAAGAGCGTAGGGAGTCCTACACTCGGGGACTCCCTCAAAGTTCTGTTCAATGCAAGGTTAATCAGGAATAAGTTTCTTGAGCTCCGTGGGCTCGTAGCAACAGAAGAACCTGAGATGGTGGCCATAACGGAGTCGTGGATAAAAACCTCAAGCCGAGATTTTGAAGGTGAATTCACGATTCCCGGTTACCAGCTCTTGCTAAAGGATAGGCCAGACAGAGAGGGTGGTGGTGTGATGTATGTCAAGGATACTCTTAACTCGACGAATTGCAACATCGTATCCGACCATGAACTACTAGGTGTTGACCTAGAGATAGGTCCTGCCAGGTACAGGACCCTGGTGCTTTACAGACCCCCTGCCCAACTCATAGAACAGGACACTAGTCTGTACCAGCTGTTGGGTGAACTTGTAAAAGATAGAGTGTGAATCACCATGGGTGTCTTCAATACCCATGTTGACTGGGAAACTAGAGAACCCTGTGGTGAGAACGCACTACTCCTGGAGTTCATGAACAACGAGTTCCTGACTCAATGAGGGAGAGAGCCAACGAGAGGAGACAATATCCTTAACTTAGTTTTCACCTCTGAGGATGACATCGTTGAGGACCTCTCTGTTGGCGAAGAGCTCGGTGTCAGTGATCACCGACTAATTAGATTTGTAGTCAAAGTCCCCAAGGCAGGGTCTGCAACTAGTAAATCGAGGAAACTTGATTTGAGAAGAGCAGACTTTGCAGGTTTTTTTGATGGACTGCACGCGAGGCTAGAAGTGTGCGATGCTGTTGAAGACTCGAGGAATAGTTTCAAAACCACATTCATCAGTCTTCAATCGCGTTTCATCCCTCCGAAATGCCCCCGTCAGTCTTCAGTTGAACCAAAGTGGTTTAATCGAGAAATCAGTCAACTGCTTAGGGAGAAGAGAAATGTGTACCGGCAATCGAAGATCTCGGGTGACTTTGACGAATACCGGAGGCTAGCCAGGAGAGTGAAGTCCAGCACTTTGGGTGGCTAAGCGGTTTGAGGAACTCCGAATGGCGAGACTTTGTAAAGAGAATCCCAAGGAGTTCTTTGGATATATAAACAACCATAAACCAATCCGTCAAACGATTAGCCCTTTGAGGAATGAGGAGGGGACATTAAAGCACTCAGCTGCAGAAAATGCTAACCTCCTGAACGACTACTTCTCTTCAGTGTTTACTAAAGTGTGTGGTCCCATCCCCCAGCCAACGGATTCCTACTCGGGGAAAAATCTGGAGGATATGGGCTTCACCGAAAGAGAAATAGAGAAGAAGATCGCTGACCGAATGACTAATAAGTCACCTGGCATGGATGGGTTTCTACCTAAAGTGTTGAAAGAGAAGTGCGCGATGAAGTGTCACGACACCTGAGCACAATCTTCAATATGTCAATCCGGACCGAATGCGTTCCTAGAGACTGGCGTGAAGCGGAGATGACTTCTATCTTCAAGAAAGGAGACCGTAGCCAACCGTCGACCATCGAAGTCAGACTGATAAGTCTGACTTCGATATTCGGTAAACTCAAGGAAAGCATCATGGTGGAAAAAATGACGTCGCATTTAGAGTCAAACCTGGTACTGAGGAGATCTCAGCACGGCTTCCGAAGGCAACGGTCATGCCTGACGAGCCTTGTGGAATTCTTCCACTTTGTCTTCAGTAAGCACGATCGGGACAAGGCAGTGGATGTAGTCTACTTAGACTTTCAGAAAGCCTTTGATAAGCTACCACACCGCCGCCTTCTCTGGAAAGTGAGAGCGCTGGGCATAAATGGAAAAGTAGCCGGCTGGATAGAGAACTGGCTAAGTGGCAGACGGCAACGGGTGGTGCTGAATGGACAGGCTTCTGAGTGGGTGCCCGTTACTAGCGGGGTGCCTCAAGGTTCTGTTCTGAGACCACTACTATTCATCATCTACGTCAACGACATGGACGGTGACATGGTTGCGAAGATTTCTAAATTTGCCGACGATATCAAGCTTGGTATGAACGTTGCAAAGGATGGAAATACTGCCCGCTTGCAGGAAGATCTTGAAAAGATTGGGGAGTGGTCGGACACGTGGCAAATGCCTTTTAACGTGAACAAATGCAAAGTGATACATATCGGCCACCGAAAACCTCAATCTCAGCATATCCTTAAAGGCACTGCTATTGAATCCACCGACAATGAAAATGACTTGGGTGTAACAATCACTAGTGACCTCAAGTTCTCGAAACAGTACATAGAGAAGGAGGAATAAGCCCAAAGGATGCTAGGATACATTAAGCGCCAGTTTGGATATCGGAGCCAGGAGATTGTACTGTGTTTGTACAACTCACTTGTCTGACCGCACCTGGAGTATGCCGTACAATTTTGGAGTCCTTCATTTAGAAAAGACATCGCGAGATTGGAACGCATGCAAGCCAGGGCAACCAAACTGATTTCTCCTATCAGACATAAAAGTTATGAAGATAGATTAAGGGAATTAGATCTGTTCTCGTTGGAAACCCGTAGACTGCGTTGTCAGCTCATCGAAGTTTTCAAAATACTTCGAGGGTTCGACAATGTTGACTACAGGGATATTTTCACACTTGTTGAGAGCAGAACAAGAAATCACGGCTTTAAACCTGAACTGAAGCGTTACAACCACGATCTGTGTGGAAAATTTTTCACGTACAGTATTTGCGCTAGCTGGAACGCAATTCCAGTGGAAGTTATCAACAGTGAATCTATTGACCAGTTCAAGTCAAGACTAAACAGGGTCTTGAAAAGTGGCCGTTTAAGGACGTAAAGCATTTGAGCAGAGATGTGCCCGCTCGACTGCTAGTCCAAAGGTACCCTCATTGAATGGACCGTAAGGTCTTCTAGGGTACTTTCTTTACTTGTTACTCCTTGTTACTCTCTAGCTCTCTCTCTCCCATTCTCTATCTTTTTTTCCGTATCTATTTTTTTCTAGCTCTCTTTTTCTCTCTATTGTTATTGTCACCTCATGTCTGTATGTCTGTCTGTCTATCTATCTGTCTCTCTCTCTCTCTCTCTCTCTCCTCTTGGCATATGCGAGAGAAGGAGAGAGATAGAGAGAGAGGGAGAGAGTTACAAGGAGGTACAAGGGTAAGAAGTACCCTAGAAGACCTTACGGTCCATTCAGCGAGGGTACCTTTGGACTAGCCATCCAACAGGCACAGTTCTGCTCAACGACTTACGTGCCCAAACGGCCACTTTTCTGTCTGTCTGTCTGTCTATCTATCTCCCCTTCTCTCTCTCTCTCTCTCTCTCCTCTCGGCATATGCGAGAGAAGGAGAGAGATATTAAGAGAGAAAGAGGGAGAGAGAGTTACAAGGAGCTACAAGGGTAAGAAGTACCCTAGAAGACCTTAGTTTAGGCTGTGTTTTAACTAAAAAATAATAACTATGTGTTTTACTGCCTTATAAAAGCATGTTTCTGTTATCGCACTAAGTTTACTTTGCAATTTAGCGGAGTCGTACTGGGAAAAAAGTCGAGGTGGCAAAGCCGCAAGTCGCAGTCGCATCAGATCCGGTGGCAAAGTCGCAAAGTCAAAGTCGCATCCGAAAAAAATAAAGCCGCGTCCAACTATGTTGATATGTGGATTTATGTGTCCAAAATACATGGTAACACATTTATCTGCATTGAAATCCAACAAACACCTTTCGCCTCAAATTTCTAGCCTCTTTAAGTCTGTTTGCATTGCTTCAATGTCTTCTTGTGATGTAATTTCATTGAAGATTTTTGCATCATCAGCAAAACACAAGAGTGGACATTCAACTTCATTCACCGAGTCATTAATGTTAATAAGATAGAATACAGGACCCAAAACAGATCTTTGTAGTACACCTGAAGTTATCCTCAGTTTATCCGACTTGGTCCCTCTGATTTCCACAAACCTT
Organism: Ceratothoa steindachneri; assembly: GCA_963969495.1. Taxonomy (NCBI): domain Eukaryota; kingdom Metazoa; phylum Arthropoda; class Malacostraca; order Isopoda; family Cymothoidae; genus Ceratothoa; species Ceratothoa steindachneri. The sequence goes on along the minus strand of OZ018330.1, from coordinate 34,992,086 downwards.
CTCCTTCCATTTAAGAATGCCTTAAGCCATTACAGAATTTTACCTTTTATCCCGTATGCCTCCAGTTTAATTAGTAATCTCTCATGTGGTACTTTATCAAATGCTTTCCTACAATCAGGATAATTTACATTAACTGGTATTTGATTATCCACTGCTGCTATCAATGTCTCCATGTATGTCAGTAAATTTGTTAGTGTGTTTCTCTTCTCACATAATTTACAAAGGACAAAGGTCAGGGAAACTGGTCTGTAATTTAATGGGTAAAAAATATCTCCTTTTTTGTAAGTTAGGCACAATGATCCAAGATTTCAGAGGGCCAGTACTAGCCCTGAATCAAGTGAGTTTCTAAATATGATTGATACTGGCAAGGCCAGTTCATTGTGACATTCACTCAAATGCTACGGGTGAATTCTATCTGGTCCCTTTGATTTATTTCCATTCGTGCTTTTCAATAATTCCCTAATCTCATTCATATCTATATCAATGTCTTCAATTATTGGTCCATGGTAACTAACATTAAACTTTGGTATGTTATGTTCATCTTCCTGTATAAACACCCTTTGGAAAGCTCGGTTTATTTCGTTAGCAGTTTCTAAGTTAGTCTTGGTTGTTTCACCATATTGATTCCTCATTTTAATTACCCTTTGTCTTAAAGATGTTCGATGCCTCACAAAACTCTAAAAGTGCTTAGGGTTTAATTTTATCTCCTTACATAATTTCTATATGAATACCTTTTATGCCTGCCCAATCACACTTATAGTCAGGTTTCTCACCCTTCTATATTCTTCTACTTTCCTTGGTGTCATCCTAGCTTTAAGGTGTTTTCATGCCTTTGCTTTAATATGTTCTTTTTGAATCCCTTGTCATCCACTTAGCTTTTTTTTTTCCCACACTACTACCTATCTTTGGCACGTATTTATTTATAAGATCACCCAATATCCTGACTAGTATTTGATACATTTCATCTACCTCCTTGTCTAATCTCATTCAATTTCTACTAATTCTCTTATTGTTTCAACATAGCTAGCTTTATGATAGTTATATCTAAATTGCTGTAATCTCTCAGTACAGCTTGGTACTTCTCTGAATTCATGGTTCCATCAAAACTGAAACGACACACCCCATATTTGTCATACAGCCACATACCATCAGGGTAAAATGGAATGGAATGGTGGCAGATGCAGACGGAGAAACAGAGACGGGAATATTTTATGGCCCATGGTTGGATACGATGACGAATTACTCCACTAAATCCCCGAATGTGGGTAGAGTCGTGAAATTAGCGTGCCATATTTGGCTTTATTATCCAATTAATCTTCATTTATGGCTACTTGGTTTACCTGCTGTCTGCCATAGATTATTAGGTATCCCAAATTAGATACTTTCTGTAAGAAAAACTTTCTTGGTGAGGCATCTTCCTCCAGAAATATTTGGATAACTAATTTTCGTCCTGCTTCTATTTGTAAATTAAGGATCCATTGGCAAATTTTGCTTAGGAATAATTGGACATTTAACAGAATTGGGGAAAAACTTTTATTATCTCCTACTATCTAAAATACACTCCAGACTACTTGGTAACTAAGTTATCTATTGGTTGTGGCTGTAGAAAATGGATTTCTTTGAGAGACTCGTGAGAAGTTTGCTCAGAACGCCTTTCAGGCTAATAGGTTCTTGAAGTCAATGATTGAGCTTCCAAGGGATGAAACAATGAGGATCAGGCTGTCAGTCAGCCACTCATGACACCACTCGCGGAAGAGTATAGCTTCTGCCCGGGGTTCTCGCAAGAGTACGCCTGTGCGTGATTTGTTTAGCGTGGATGCACTGGCGCACGAACATTGCACCCACGATCTTCACTGCGGAGATTGATGCTCAGTGGAAGAGGAGACGGCGACGACCGGGTCCTCTCCACAGTTGCAACCTCTCATCCGCCCTTGCAGTCATTGGAATCCGGAATACGTCATTTCATCCGCATGCTTGGCCGTTGGAGGATTTGAGTTGGATGATTGCTTCTGGTCTGGCTCCTCACCCTCTACCAGTAGGGCGGGTCATACTCTATAATTTTATGAAACTGGTGATGAGGGGTATTCAAATGATGAATATTGGTGAAAAGAACATACTTTTGGCAGAAAAGTTAAATTCTGATTGGTCTAACCTACATCAATTTGAAGTTGAAATATTGTTAGTTCTGGGTCATTTACTATATTTTACTATTATTTTAGTTACCTATATAAGATCAAATTTACCGTTTTCTATCATCAATACATTTATGTAGTCTGAAAGATATTTGTCTTAAAAAATGTAAAAATGTATTAGACACATAAGTAGGAAACCTATTAAAAATGACCCTTAATTTAGTTTGGTCTAACTCCAAAATTGCAAGTAGCCAATACTCATTACTCAGTGGAAGGCAATATTCCAGCAGTGTTGCCAGTTCTGGTAACTATTGTAACTGGTAACTGTTAATAGAGCATTTACATTTTTTTGAATGCTAGTAAAGTCTGTGGATCATTTTAGAATAACATATAATTATTTGCTAGAGATTATTTCTTAATCTAAGTTCCATCTTTTCATTTGCAGATATACCTGCGATTAGTGTGACAATGGCAAAAATTAAGACAAGGTCAAAATCAAGTTCTCATCTGATTAATTTTGTTGGGACTGGGCAAGAGCTGATGGTGTTTGAGTTACCAACAACAATAGCTATTTTGAGGTAGGGCATCTACCTGAGGGAGCAAAGTGAAGATGACCGGAGAAATTATGAAGTGGACCAGCTGGTAAAAGACATGTATCGGGGTTTTATTAATCAGTGTACCAAAGCTAATGCTCGCTTCAAACCACTTGTTGTAAATCAAAAGGTCACAATAACATCAAAGCTTAAGGAGGTGTGGAAGGAGGCAGTAAAGGTTTCCCTTGGTAAAGGAAAAATTGAAGTAAAAGTGAGGTTCATTGCAAAACTAGATAAGTTATTTGATATATTGACATGCAAATGTCTAATTTCCAGTTGTGGAAAAGTAGGTTGTAATGGCTGTGAGACTGAATCCCACATTAACTGCTGTTGTAGTAAAGAGAAAAAAAAATACCTACTAGGAAAATGGCCTTCATTAAAGGACAAAAGGAGAAGGTTGGAAGTAAAGGTACTTTTCAAATTGGAGGTCCTGATATACCAGAACATAATAGACAATTAAGAGCTTCAGGAAGGAAAGAAAAAGAAAGGATAACAGAAAGAAAGAGAAAAAGTAAGGAGGAAAGCGCTGGTTTAGCAGGAAAAGCAGCAAGAAAAGAAATTGAGCATTTTTTGGCAGAAAATTCTCATGGTGACGACAGTTTGGGTGATGAAGTAACTTTTGAAGCTGTCCAAGAGCCAGAATCTTCCACCAGGAATAGAAAGAATTATAATAAAATTCCAAATATTGCTCTTGCTAGTATAAGGTATGGTGTCGGATTGAGACCAACTGCAGCTAAAGCAACAGCAGCTTTAATAGATTCTGGAGTCATTACTGAGGAAGATACAAGTAAAATAATTGATAAGAATAAAGTTAAGAGAGCACAGGAAAAGCTAATGACAGTTACTGAACATGAGTTTGAGGAAAAGTTAAGGAAGGATGGGAAAATTTCTTGTGTTCTCTTTGATGGACGAATTGATGTGACAAATTTTATGATAGAGGCAGAGGGAAGTGAAAAATTGTTTTCAGCAAAAACAAAAGAGGAGCATTACACTGTCATCAGTGATCCTGGGAGCAATTACCTCTTCCACTTTGTCCCAGAAAAGGCTACAAAAGAAGAATTGCATGCAGAGAAGATCGCTAAGGCTATGTTTAGATGGCTGAGGGAAAGGGGTTTGGATAAAAGCTTAATGGCCATTGGAGGAGACTCTAATAATGTAAACACAAGTGTAAATGCTTGAGTAATGCGAAAAATGGAGCTCCATTTGGGCAGAAAGCTTGTTTGGTTGGTATGTAACCTCCACACTGGGAAACTACCTCTCCGTCATCTAATTATCAACCTCGATGGCCCAACACTACCTGACAACAGATATTCCGGACCAATAAGAAAGCTCCTTGACTCTGTTACAGACTTGGATATCAACGCAAATTTCACTTAAATATCTTTAGGTCCTCTTCTTACCAAGATACCTCAGAAGGTGGTGCAACATCTTTCCACTGATCGACACTACGGCTATAGAATTGTATCGGCAATCAGAGATGGAGTGCTTCCTACAGGGCTTTGTTTATTGGAAATAGGACCAGTGAACCACAGTCGCTGGCTGACCACAGCTAAGAGACTTCTTCGGCTGTGGGTGTCATAGCATGAGCTCAAAGGAAAAGCCTTTAAGAGAATCTACGAATGATTGTTGAGTTCATCATTGGTGTATATTACCCATGCTGGTTTAACGTTAAAATTAAGCACTCTTGGACCGAAGGTCCTAGGCACATTCTTTATCAACTTAACTGCCTTAAGTCTCAGAGGAAGGAGTTGTTGAATATTGTTTTGCCAACTGTTAAGAGATCAGCTTGGTATGCATACAGTGAAGCCATCCTCCAAACTCTCCTATGCTCTGAAGATCAAGCGGAGAGAACTCAAGGGGTAAAAAGAATCCAGACCATCATAAGAGAAGGGGACCCAGATCCTCAACTGGGATACTCCTTTGTAAGGCTTATAAGGACACCAGACATCAATTGTGATGCTACCAGGATTGGAGATCTGTTCAATTGGTCCGAGGATGTCTCTGAGCCACCTCTCACTTGCTCTTTAAGTACTTCTGAATTGAAAAACTTCATTGACTCTCTTATGAAAGTACCTGACAGGCTTTGTCACACACAGAGCATTGAGATGGTTGTAAGAATGGTGAATGAGGCTTCTTCCAAGTATTTCTCACATGAAAAGAGGGGTGGAGGAATCAGGGCACAAGAGACAAGTAGACATCTGATGTCCAGGAATGAGTCAAAGCAAGATTTGTGTGCTCTGGTGAAGTTTAACTTTTGAATATGACCCAAAGTGACCCATGCAGCTATATGTGGAGCTTTTCATACACTTTTCTCACTACATAAACATGTAAATTTGAGGTTACTTTGCGTTTGTGTGTACTTGGATTAAATAAAAATAGGTTACATAAGCTCATGACGAAAGGGAAAAAAATACTTTTATTTAAATGGAAATTGATGTAGGTAGGAAGGCGTAATTGTATAACAAAATAAAGTTCTTTTTCAAAATCTACACCGGAAAATCTATCATCATTTAAGCACCCCTCATTAAAGGATTTAAGGAAAATAATCTGCTCTAGTGGTCGTTAGAACACACGAGCTCCTCCATCTTCTTTACTGAGGAGACCCAGAGTTATATGTTCACAATAGACCGGTGTCTATTGAAAGTTGTTTGAAAATTTCTTCTGAAAGTTGGATTAACATGAATTCTATACGATGTAACTTAATCCATTATGTTAAACTCCGTCCATTCCTTTGTTTGTTCTGCTCAGCGTAGTGCCTACTAAAGATTGACTTACTTTAGTTTGTATTAGGCCGTTTACACAGGAAGGTCGATTTTTAATTTGTTTCATAAATGAACCTTCTATAATACTCTAAATTCTTTTAATCCATAAAATCATATTTTAAGAACTGGATTTTGGGGAGGTTTGGAATAATAATAGATATTTTTGTTCCTCTTAGTTCGGTTATGACAGGTACATTTTAAGTTCATTCTAAGAGTTGCTTGAAAGTTTGAAAAAATAATGATGAAGTTCAGAAAAAATCAATATGATTATCGAATGTTTCGGTATTTTTTAAAACAAAGAGAATTACAAATGGTAAAGTTCAGAAAATTTATTAAAATTTAGGCATGGCTGTTTTTTTGTTTTGTTTTTTCTTACATTCGAAAGTTATATCGAAGTTCTTTCTGAAAAAAGATTTTCAATTTTAATTTTTATCAGGAGGAAATAACTACTGGCCCCTATCAACGAGTAAAGCAAAATGAAATTATTAGAGCAAATATAGATGGAAAAAAGAATCCTGAATATTGTTTTACCTGTATTTAAAAAGAATTTCTATAAAAGGTTTTTGGGGGCCTTTAGGCCTAGAAAATAAGCAACGATATGAAAAAATAGATCAAGAGTAAATTATTATGAGATATGTACTGGAAACTTTTAAAAAAATTGCACAAAAATGCCGTTGCCAAATCCTGATAGGCCGTAGGCCACAGATCGAAGGTCTGCCTGTGAAGCGGGACGGAGTGGTGAAGCCGCTCTTCTTATACCAATATAAAATACTTCATAGGATGCTCTGTTAATAAATTGAAAAACTAAATCTTTAAATTATTAAAACCCTTTATTACTGATGGCAGAAGACGAGAAAGATTTGTCTTAATTGCCTCCTCCTTACACGTGGTACGTGTGATCACGCGAAGAAATAAGAAGAAGAATTTGTACGGCGTTCTTCAGGGTCATGTGCATCCACAAATCACCCGTCTATCGACGAGGATAAGCTAGAGCGAAGAAGTATGTTATCAAGGCACGCTGAAAGGCTACAAGATAAGGCGATGGGATTATAGCAGCAGGAAGCTCATTCGCTTTCTTGGAGTAAGTACTCAGAAAGCAGGAACGGCTATGCAACACAGATGGCTACGAGGAACAATCAGTAGTGGAGCAGAGCCCCGAGTGCAGGGTGGGTTGGAATAGGGTCAGCAAGGATGAAAGATAAGAGTGATCAAGTAGTATATAAGGACGTATGTGTAAGTAGAAGTACATTAAAGGTGATTCTGTACCGAGTGTGGAGCCAGAGCAGGTCATGAAGCAGGAAATTGTACTAGAAAAAAGGTCCCCGGCGGAGAAGAGACTGCTTTGAAGGGGCTGAAGAGTGGAAACTTGTTGAAGTAATCAAAGCTGATGACGAAAGCCTGAATGACAACATGAAAGCTGTTGTAGTCAAAGTGGGAACGGATGCGACAGAGATTACGGAGAAAGTAGAGGATTTAATTACGCAAGCAACATGAATTATGAGAGATAAATAACTATTAAAGGTGCCCTCTGGGATTTTTAACTATCAACTATCATAAAAAGGGGGAAGGGAAAGAATCAAAGTTTAGATAGGGAGCGATAGTTTTGCCGAATGCCACATCATCTAGATAATTGACGTAGATTGTGAAATGTTTACTCATCGTCCATATCTTTCAACATTTGATTAACGGTGTACAACAATGAACAAAATCACGGAAATGAGAATAACCTTTTCTAGGGCTGTTTTTTGCGTAAATAACGAATATAACATCCGTCTCTTTTTGCGACCCTCCAGTTTTTCGTAAATTACCATCTTACCTACATTAATTATACTGATGGTTGCATAAGGATTGAATGCAAACAGGATTGGGCCGAAACTGGCAACTCTAAAAATTATAAACAGATTTTGATACAATTTTAATGGGGTGTTCCTAAGGTATTTGTCAACCTAACTTATGAAATTTATGAAAGTATACTTAATATTTTTTAGTTATATAGGTCCAAATCCGTGGTAACTCCTACGTAACGCTTGATAATTTTGTAACTATAAATTCTTCCTATTTCTACTTTTTTATTTAATATTTGTTGCTGTTACTATTTAGATTATTTTTCATATACTACAGTGTTTTTTCTTTACAGGAGACAGGGCTAAAAGGCCTAGAGAATGCAAAAATGCCCCAGACAGTTTTTTTATATACGAGGGGCGGTCAATAAGTTTTGCGAATCGGTAGGGCAAAACAGAGGAAGGGGGATGGCTGTTTGTGGGGGTGTTAGGACAAGTTATGACAAGTCAGGACCTGCAGCCGAACGCTCCTGCCTCGTCTATTTAAGAAGCAGTAGCTGATCGCAGATCGTCAGTCACAAATTTTTCAACAATGGAGAAGGTTGAGCGCCGCGCAGTGATCAAATATTTGACCAATGAAGGCAAGAATGCAAAAGAGATGCATGAACGCATGGTTGCAGTGTACACCGACACCGCCCCTTCCTATGCAACCATTGCTCGCAGGAATAGCGAGTTCCGCCATGGTCGTGAGTCCCTTGAAGATGACCTCCGTCCAGGACGTCCATCAGACGTGACCAACTAGGACAATGTGGCCCGTGTGGAGAGCATGATCCTCGAAAATAGACGGGTGAAGATGGAAGAAATCAAGCGAGAACTTGGAATATCACATGGAAGTGTTATCAACATGATCCACGACAATTTGGCCATGACTAAGGTCTCTGCACGTTGGGTCCCTAGAAACCTCACGCCCCATGATCGATTTCAACGTCGTCAAAGTCCACAATGCCAGAGTTGCACAAGCTGCCCTGCGCGAGTGCGGATTCGAGGAGCTCATCCCCCCTCCCCCACAGTCCAGATCCGGCCCTTAGTGACTACTTTTTATTCCGCCAGCTCAAGGCTGCACTGCGTGGACGCCGGTTTGGGGACGATGAAGTTGTCCAGCTTGCCGTGCAGGAGTGGATTGAACAGCAGTCGGGAGATTTCTGGTTGTCGGGAATTCGAAGCCTCAGAGACAAGTGGCGCAAGTGCATTGAAGTCGATGGTAGTTATATTGAAAAATAATAAAACACTTTTCCTCATATCTCGTTTCCTTATATCCGAATTGCAAAACTTATTGACCGCCCTCGTATGTGGATCAGTTACATTAAGAGAATTCAAGAGACAGTTGACTAAACATGTGAAGAAGCTTTATGAGCTGTACTTTGGATGTAAAGTGGGTGACCAGGACAAACGCTGGGCATCTCACATATGTTGTGTCAGGTGTAAAAGTTCCCTTTCTGCCTGGGTGAAAGGCAAAGGGCCTGGCCACAAGTTTGGCGTAACAATGGTCGAGAGAGAGCGAAAATACCATTCAACAGATTACTATTTCTGCTTACCAGATATTAAGGGTGGGTATTCAATGTGTTTTCTTTCCTGGTCTTTCATATATTTTCAAGAGATGTATCAATTAAAAATATAAAAATACATACTATATTGTACTTTCCAGTATTTCTGCAAGTGATCACAGCCAGTAATATCAATATTTAGTCGGATTTTATTTTATTTCACTGCAGATCGCAACAGAAAACAAAAAATCTATCATGTATCCAGATCTTCAGTCTGCTATTCGTTCAATTCGTCATTTAAGTGCTATTCCTGGACCACAGCCGCCCCCTGAACTACCAAGCGATGACACAAGCAACTCAGACGATTCAGAATCTCAAGATACACCATATGTGGCACAGCTCGAATCTGACAAGAAATCACACCTCATCACGCAATCGGAACTCAATGACCTAGTTCTTATCTAACACTTACTAAGCAACAGAGTGATCTCATGGCTTCATGTCTGCAACAATGGAACCTGTTGGATGAACATGCTCGAGTTACAGTATTTAGAGAGCGTTCTGCATATCTACAGCAATTCTTCACTTTTGAAAACAACTTTACTTATTGGAATGATATCAGAGGCCTTTTCAATGCCCTTGAGCTGAAATATGAACCAAATGAGTGGAGGTTATTCATAGATGCATCCGTTCACAACATAAAAGCAGTTCTGTTGCACATTGAGAATACCATGTCTTCGGTTCCAGTTGCTCACTCAGTCATTTTAAGAGAAACATATGAGAACCTTGCTTTTATTCTAGACCGCATAAGTTACAAGGAGCATGAGTGGCTAATTTGTGCGGACTTGAAAGTAGTAGCCCTATTTAATGCGCTCAAACTGGATACACCAAGTTTATGGGCTTCCTTTGCAAGTGGGACAGTAGGGCCAGATGAGAACATTATGTACGCTTAGAATTGTCACCTCGGGAAACTATGACGCCTGGATGCCATAATGTAATTCATGAGCCACTAGTTAAGAAGGAGAAAATCATTTTATCGCCACTGCATATAGAACTAGGCCTAATTAAGCAATTTACCAAAGTACTGCAACATAACAAACTATGTTTCCAGTACTTCAAAGCTATCATCCCTAAAATAAGTGATGCCAAGATTAAAGAAGGCGTATTCGTAGGCCATCAGATTTTTCAACTTATAGCTGATAAGGACTTCGAGGCGACAATGGATGAAACTGAACTAACGACCTGGCATGTATTAAAAAATGCAGGCAAAGGACTTCTGGGAAAGCACCAAGGGACCCAGCGAGAGCCTATAATGGAGAGCCTAATAAAATGCTACCAAGATCTCGGATGCAATATGTCACTGAAGATAACCTTTCTTCATTCTCATCTGTCCTTCTTCCCAGAGAATGCAGGAGATGTGAGTGATGAACATGGAGAGAGGTTCCATCAAAATATAGCGTCGATGGAAAATATGTATAAGAGAAAATGGAGCCCTGCTATGATGGTAAATACTAAAATGTATGTTAATACATTATATAATGCTAACAAATATACCGATTCATTATATATTCATGAATTAATTACAATGGACACATTTAATCTGACTTTGGCATCTAAATATATTTATGGTATCGTGGAAATCGGTATCAATTGCATAATTATTAAATCGGCAATTTACAAGAAAATCTTACGTGATGGAAAAAAAATTTCTTAGCAAATTAAAATTCAGCACCACTCAACTCATTATAAAATGCACATGAGATCTATGTTTCTTTCTTGTCGTGATAGATAGCAATGCTTATATTTACTTAAAATCAGCTTATGGCCCACAAACTTAACTTCAATTGCCAGTTTCAGGCATCACTTACTTTCATTCGACTCCAAAACCAACCTTGCCATTGACTGACTCAGGGGCGAATTAGGGACGTTGAATATACTCTCCAGACGATGCGTGAAAAGAGATTTACTTGAGTTAAGTTGGGTTCGTTACACAGTGGAAGGCAACTCAGTCTACGAGAGTGAAACTCCGATCCTAAACAGCCGCTGCCTTTCGGCCATACCCACCCAAGGGAAAGGCATCGAGAGTCAGCCATAGGGAAAAATTCGGAGCTGGAGTCCCTAAGGCCGCCCACTAATGTCTTCAGCGCCGTTCCGAATACGCTGATGCTAAGTTTCATTGGTTCTCACCTCTCTCTCTTTCTTGGATCTCACCGCCGTTCTAGAGACCTTCTAGGTGGGTAAGAGCTTAGATTCTATAATTTTCTGCCCAGGCTTGCGTAATGGAGAGGTCAATTCACCCTCGCCTCATCGTGCCAATAGAACCCGGGAAGCAGCAGTTTACCGATAATGCGGCAAGGGAGTCAACGAAAAAGAAGCTGCACTCAATCTAGTTTTCGGATCTGAGTGCGACAAAAGACAATACAGGAGATTACCTTGTGCAGCGGTATCTTCAAGTGAGACCGCTTTCAGAGAGACTATTATTCCTGTGTGCTGTTGTACAGCCATACCATTATCTGCTCAGTCAGCGCTTCATGAATCTCCTATTATATGCGCATGCTACATTGACGACCGAAACTAAAGGACGCCATTTTCCCGATTAACCGGATTCCTTAATTATACGAGTTATAACTTGTGAAAGAGTAAATTAAACTTGAAATTCAGAATACATAAAGTTATCGATTCGTGATAATTCGCTACAGCGACGGTGGTAGGGATAAATTAAACACGAATTATTATTGGAATGGACTTACTAATTTCCTAGATTGATTATATTATAAATGAGAATGCGTTTTCGTATGGAAACTTAAGTTAGTCGCGTAGGAGAGTGACCTGCTCAAACTTTTGTCGTTGTACTCGAAGTGGCTCAAGAGAAGTGAGCAAGTGGATGGTATCGAGACGGTGAGAGAGAAAAAAAAAGTTATTTCTCTTTTGACAGTTTCTGTCTCATGGAGAAGGTTTGACAAAGTTGAACTACATTCATCTCGCGGGAAGCTTGTGTGCTGTCTCTAGTCTCAGCGTCTTGCAGGAGTATTGTTTCTCTCCCATTTGGGGGAACTCGCCGCCTCTGCCAGGCTTCCGACGCGTACTTATTCTCGACCTGAGGGTTTAGCCAAGATACGAGAGGCAGGTAGCGTTAACGGACAGACAATATGCCTGATTAGCCCGATCATAGGATATGACAGGAAACTAAACCGGAAATTATTCCTGTTTGCGTTGTGCATGGATACAGATTTGTGGAGCCTAAAGGAACGATGCCCCTACATTTGGCCGTACATAACACTAAAAAAAGGACTTCAAGTGCAAAAAGAGACTTGCAGTCTTTAACGTTCGCTTTGATCGTCGTGCTTTTTTTAACGTAGGATTTCCTGCCTTGGGGAACTTCCGGTTCTAGGTGAGCTAGTTTAATGCGATTAAACGACATTGGATCTTTTTTCTCTTTCCTCCAAATCACGTAAAATTTGGGGGATACGTCTACGGACTTAAAAAGGCCCGATATATGGGTGTTCAAATGCTCTTTAACGCCAGAGATTTAAATGAACATGGAAGGAGATGCATGGAGATCTTTAGGAACGTATACACTCCTTTTTTCATTGTTTGAGGTCGGCGTCACCCCGAACTGCAAATTGTGTTATTGCGCCTAATTATACCATTATTTATGTGTGCCACACGATCGTTTTGATATGTCTGTTACCAAAGGCATAAGTGCGTTCCTTCTATATGCATGACTTGAGCTGCTGGCTACGTTCTATGGTAATGGTTTAAGGGACCACAATCTTTGCCAATCCAAAGGTTATAAGAACCTGGTTGACAGGGGAACGGTTTCCACTCAAACGCTAAATCGATCCAGCATCGTTAACAAATAGGCTTGGGTAGCAGCGAGGAAATGTGCCTAGTAGGCCAAAGTGTATTTTCTCAAAGTTTTCAGAAGCTAGGGTGCAGGATTAGAAAGAGGCAACAATTTGCCGCTGTACTTCTGAGTGATGGCATTATCCGCAAGCGCGTGTCCAGCGATGAATGTCCTTATTCTTAATGGCCAGATAAAAGGCGATACAAGCGCCAATTGTAAGCTTTAATGCCTAAAAGGATAAAAGTGATGCAGGGCAATTAAACACCTTCCCGATAGGTTACAGGAATATACGGCCGTGATTTTCTTGTGGAGACGTAAAGAATCTGGGAATTTACGAGGGGCAGTCAATAAGTTTTGCAATTCGGATATAAGGAAACGAGATATGAGGAAAAGTGTTTTATGATTTTTCAATATAACTACCCTCGACTTCAATGCACTTGCGCCACTTGTCCCTGAGGCTTCGAATTCTTGACAACCATAAATCTCCCGACTGCTGTTCAATCCACTCCTGGACGGTGACCTGGACATCTTCATCGTCCCCAAACCGGCGTCCACGCAGTGCAGCCTTGAGCTGGGGCCATATCTGGACTGTAGGGGGAAGGGTTGAGCTCCTCGAATCCGCACTCGCGTAGGGCAGCTTGTGCAACTCTAGCCTTGTGGACTTTGACAACGTTGAAATCGATCATGGGGCGTGAGGTTTCTAGGGACCCAACGGGCACAGACCTTGGTCATGGCCAAATTGTCGTGGATCATGTTGATAACACTTCCATGTGATATTCCAAGTTCTCACTCGATTTCTTCGACCTTCACCCATCGATTTTCGAGGATCATCGTCTCCACACGGGCCACATTGTCCTCGTTGGTCACGTCTGAAGGGCGTCCTGGCCGGGAGTCATCTTCAAGGGACTCACGACTATGGCGGAACTCCCTATTCCAGCGAGCAATGGTTGAATAGGAAGGGGCGGTGTCGGTGTACACTGCAACCATGCGTTCATGGATCTCTTTTGCATTCTTGCCTTCCTTGGTCAAAAATTTGATCACTGCGCGGTGCTCAACCTTCTCCATTGTTGAAAAATTTGTGACTGACGATCTGCGATCAGCTACTGCTTCTTAAATAGACGAGGCAGGAGCGTTCGGCTGCATGTCCTGACTTGCAATAACTTGTCCTAACACCCCCACAAACAGCTATCCCCCTTCCTCTGTTTTGTCCTACCGATTCGCAAAACTTATTGACCGCCCCTCGTACCTAGTCAAATGTGACTTTCTGAAATTTGAGTTCTCAGAGGTGTTCACTTGGGCCTTCGAGAGTTTAACCATCGTTCTGCGTGTCTTTATTGCTGGGTGATTAACCTCTATGCAAGGTTACTGGAATTCGGCGAAGGCGAGGTGATATGAAGTATCGACTACGACGTTGTTCTTTCCCTTAAAGTAGGGAGTTAATATTTAGTACACAACCGCATTGTCAATTAGAATCGCATCATATTGTATTATATATCATTTCGCAGGGATTTTTTTTTCTAAATTAAAATAAGATAGACATTTTATATTAATCACTATTGAGGAAAATATGATTGCTTTAAATAGCATTCTGGGGCGGGGCTTATATGTCTGAAGTCAAGAAACGCGGCATAAAAACAATAAACATCAGACCGCCTAACGGCGTCTGGCCATTGCCTTGAATTGTGAATACTACTAGATGATTAAAAATGCTGGAGCCCCCCCCCCTCCCTACCACCACCATTAAAGGGGGGTATTGGGCCGAAGCCCCACCCCTATTTCTAAATAATCACCGTAAGGTTCGAATTCAATGCGGTTGCCAGAGGTTGTTAGTCCCTCAATGTTCATTGCTTATATGCAATGCTCCGCACTGAATGGGCGGACTTAGAAATGGCATATTGGTAGTGAATCACGAGATAATAATAATAATCCAACTGACCACATTCGTGTGAGGAACGCCGATCAGAAGTGCCCTGAATCGCTAATAGAAGCGCTCAAGGATTTGTATTTATGGTGAAATTTCGCCCTTCCAAATGATGATGGGAGTATTTTATCGAGAACAGATACCAAAATTATTGACCAAAATGATATAATGTTTCTCAGAAGGCCTTAAAATGTGTAAGAAGAATGAAATGGGATCTCCAACAACCGCTTTTCTTTGTTACCAAACAGTAGCTTTGACGTCACCCGATACTTCCACTGAAAGGAAAAATTCAACCGAAGAATACGCATGCGCTAAACGTACATTTGTGCGCAGCCAAGTTATTGACTGCATCGCCCGTCCATGTAAAAGGAGAATTCTTCTTACGTGTGCTTCCTCTGAGGGACGCAGCAAGTTTGCATGGTGGAAGAATTTGAAAGCGAAAATGGTCGGGAAAACAATGGTTGATGAGGTGAGCAACTCCATGCATAATAGGCCTATCTCCTATAATTGGATGGACTAGGACATGAGAATTGACGAAGAGCTGTGAGGCGGAAGAGGTAAAGGAACAACTAGTTCACACTATGCATGTGTGTGTGCAACTCTGTGGGAAATAAGGTAACGAGGCTCTCACAAGCTGATTTTTTAAAGTCAGGCATCTACTGTCTTGTTAAGCATTGCGAAGGTGTTGTTAATAAAAATAGTTATTACTATATTGATTCAAGTTCACATTCATTTATTACTGTTGTTTTTTGAGAACGTAATACAGGATTGTATACAATGTTTTGTATGGTAAATAAGCACAGATATTCTTGGAATTATGAGGAGTGTATGTCAAAGGAAATTTGGTTAATATATGACAGTGGTCGGGGGACAGGGGTAAATTACCCCAACTGGGGTAATTTAGAAAAATTCGGGGGTAATGGATGTGCTATGGATGTGGATGTGCTAAGTGAGGAAAACGAATATGAAAGTTGGAGAAAAAGAATGCATCGAAGAGCCTTTCTTCTATTTTTCGGTAAAATCTGGCAACATTTCTCCTAATTAAGTAGCATGTTTTGAACACGCCTCTTTCAGAGTAGTTGATGAATTAGTAGAGCTGATTAAGTGATATAATAATTATTTACATAAGGTGAGTTATGATGTAATCTATAATATTTACGTTTTTGTATAGACTTTTGTGATCAAAATTCAACAAAAGTTAAATATATAAATATAAGATTAGTTTATACTTTAGGATATATTAGTTTATTTCTAAGGGGCCTAATTGTCCCCTGGGCTGTTTAGTTGCCATTTCTCACTTTTTTAGGGGTAACTATTGTATTTTTCATTTATTTATTTATTTTTGTTTTAATGAATTATTTTATATTAAAAGTAAGTTTTTAACGAGTTTAACTCAATTTAAGAAGATTTCATGCAGCCCCTACATATGTAATGCTCACTCTTTTTAACTCTTATTGTTTGAATTTTTATGGATGTGAGTTGTGGTTTGATTTTATGTTATGTTATTTTAAAGTTTAAACTCCTAAATTCGTCACTAAATAATTTTTTTATTTTTCAAAAATAGAAGTCAAAAGACCTTAAAAATGTGATAGATTTGTCTTTCATTTTCAGATGGCACAGCAAGGAAAAGGACATATCAGGCAGAGTTCCTTGATTATGGCTTCACAGAAATAGAGGACAAAGGACAAATGTTTCGTCTGTATGAAAGTACTGACTGCCGAGTCTTTCAAAAAGAACCAACTGAAGAAACACTTGCACAAGGTTCATTCACATCTGGCTTGCAAACCACGGAAATACTTTGAGAATCTTGAAAAAACAGTCAAAAGACAGAGATTGGAAAATAACAAGAGTACAACGCTTGACCAACGTTCAGTAGCAATAACTAGTTTTGAAGTGGCGTGGTTGGTTGCTCGAAACAAGCAACCACATACTATTGGTGAAGACTTAATCAAACCGGTGGCTGTGAAAATGGCAGAAATAATGTGTAGGCAGAAAGTAGCTAAACAACTGAATACAGTGCCTTTGTCTGCAAGAGTTATTAAAGAAAGAATTTCCATCTTGCAGAAAATGTGAGAGAACAAATGATTTCTTCAGTAAAAAAGAGTAAAGAGTTTGCCATTCAACTTGATGAGACCACAGATGTCAGTAGTAATTCGCAGCTGATGGTATACGTTCGATACAGGGGTTCTGATGAAATTGAAGAAGAAATGTTGCTATGTTCTCCTCTTGAGTTGAGAACTCGTGTTATTGATGTGTTCAATAAGGTTGATGCATACTTCAAAAAACAAAGTGTTGATTTAAAGTGGGAAGATTGTATTGCAGTATCAGTTGATGAAGCTCCTGCCATGCTTGGTCACGTCACTTGTTTTGTGGATTTGGCCAAACAACAGAATCCAAATATTCAGGTCATCCATTATATGATACATCGCCAGGCATTAGTTGCGAAGGATTTGGAACCAGAATTTGAAGCTGTGTTGAATGATGTAATTAAGATTGTCAATGTTGTAAAAGAGCATGCACTAAACACGAGGATGTTTCGTGATTTATGTGAGGATGGAGAGGCTGAATATTCAACCCTTCTTTTCCATACGGAAGTGAGGTGGCTTTCACGTGGAAATGTCCTGAATAGAGTGTGGGCTCTTAAAACCTAACTTGAAATATTTCTGACTGATCAAAAACACACACTCGCAGAGAAGTTCAGAAAATCAACCTGGCTAGCTCTTAGCCTGACTTAGCTGACATTTTTGGGCATGTAAATGCGCTGAACAAGGAATTGCAAGGAAAGAAAATAAATTTCATCTTAGCAAGGGAAAAAATGTCAACATTTGTATCAAAGCTTCAGTATTTGAACCAAAAAGTAAATGCCAATAAGATTGCTGTCTTTCCAAACCTGGCATAGTTTTTGGAAGAATATGAAGACTGCAGTCTTAGTGACATGAAGGAATCAGTCACAAGGCACCTGACCAAACTTAGGAATAGGTTCTGTGACTACTTTCCAGAGTTTGATTCACATACTGTCAGCTGGGTTGTAAATCCCTACAAATGTGAACTGGCTGATTTGCCTGAAGAGCCTGAAGGATTGGCAGAAGAGCTTATTGAACTGCGTTCCAACAGTGAAACAAGCATGGAATTTGAGACTAAGGATGACCTCTCTAGTTTTTGGATGTCAAAAGCTGCAAAAGCTTATAAAACTGCACATTTGGAAGCAACTAAAATACTACTATCTTTGGCAACAACCTAACTTTGTGAACAAGGTTTTTTTACCCTTGTAAATCTAAAAGCAAAACAAAGAAACCAGTTGGATCCTAAAGAGAGAGCATCAAAGTAGCAGTGACATCAAAAATCCCTGATATTGAAATTGTTGTATCAAAGATAAAACAGTATCATTTTTCCAAAGCCTGAGGGAGCTGATATATTCAAGTTTTCAATAATTTTTTCATTAGTTTTATTTGTGTACCATTCACATGCCAGAAAGGGTAAACATTTTTTCCCCATAATAGTGGATTCAATAACATTTTCCTATTTTGTTTTTGTATGAATTTTAAATACATGATAGTGACATAGTCAATAATTTTGCTTGTGTGTCATGTAATGCTAAAAAGTGACTGTTTTATTTCTGTTTATAAATATATAATTTTCTACATTTTTTTCTTGTGTGCTATTTCCATGCCAAAAAGACGGACTTTTATTTCCTAAGGATAGATGAAATAAAAAATCTATGACAACGAAAATTCGGTTGATTTACTGTATTTAACGGAATGCGTAAACTATATAGTCTCTATGGCTACGGAAATTCAATTGGTTTACTGTATTTAACGGTGTGCGTAGCCTATGTGGTCTCTATGACTACGAAAATTCAGTTTATTTACTGTATTAAAAGCTATGTTTAGGCTATGTAGTCTCTATGGCTACGAAAATTCGGTTGACTTATTTAACGCTATGCCTAGTCTAGCCAATTACCGTTCTACCGCGCAAGATTAATTATATTTGCTTTTCTATAATAAATTAAATATATCAGACATGACTGTATCCAATCTTGTATGTGGACTAAAGGAGAACCTTTCTTTTATGTGGTCACATTTTCGATGGGGTCATGATGCCTACACGTTCACAATTAACTAAAAATCAAATGAGCTCTTGGAATCGAAATCTCTTGAACTTACACTGATAGACATCAGACAGTACAAAGAGTACAAACCACATGAATTCACCACAATGTAACTTTAGAAAGGCCTTTCAACCCCCTTTATTATTTTTTTATCACTTTGCACTTTAACAGAATCAGGAAATTTCGCATTGCAGTGTGATGATAGACTTATCTTAATATCTTATCTGTTAAGGGGAGAGAAACAGGTGAGACTGTAGCTTTGCCATCAAATTTTATAGTTCTTTCTTACAACCACGATGGATACTAAAGGAAGTGTTGCAGTATGTGGAAGGTGAATAATTATAGAAATTATTTGTCTCTTATTTGGATTAGCGGTCATTCTATACATCGTGTTGATTAAAACCAAATTTGAGGTCAGTAGTAGGTAGTTATGCAGTAGTGTCTGCATCATGTAAACAAAAACTGCAGTACTGATTAGGGACAAACCATTCGGCCTTGGGAGAAAAGATGGCAAACTAGTAGAAAAGAACTTAGCATCTTGGTTTAAAATGGCCAATGGTTTTCAGGGGTTTGTAATGGCCGAAAGAAGAAGTAGTTTTGAGGCAAATAAGTCTCAACAACCGTTCTTCTTAACCTCTTTCACCACTTCTACTGCTTACAGAGCATAAGTATCTCTCCCACTCCCTATTCCCGCTGCCATAATAAATAATGCTTATCATAATAGATTCATTGTGGTTTTAAGTTTTAATTATATTTTAACATTGTCAGCCTCTCTACCCATATTCAGTGGCATAGTGGTTAGCGTGATGGATTTTGAAACATAAGGTTCAGGGTTTGATTCCAGAGGCCAGAGAAAAAAAATCCTGTGTTGATTTCTTTCGCTGGCCAACCCACCACACCAACCTGCATTGGTCCTAGGCCAGCATGGTAGCTAATTGGACAATTATCATGGAGCTCATTTTCCAAAACCTCTCATGACGAAACAAATCCTACAGAAAGATGAGAAAGGACTTCTCTCAGGGAGGCAAATCCCTGAAATGACAATGTTATCAGTCACATTCGAAACCTCTTTCCTAAGTTAAAAATTCTATTTATAAAAAACTTTTCCGAAAAACTGCGTCTTTCTTCTTATTTATATATTTAGAACCTCATTTATATGGGTGTTTTATTTATATATCTGGAATTACTTCGCTAAAGTCAATAAACAGATATAATTTATCTCCACATCCCAACCAAATATCAACCATTGCACACCTTTAGCAACCGTCTCTCCAGGGGTATGAAAACCACCAGATAAGACCCCCTCCCCTCGTCACGCTGTTGATCTAACGTTGGTAGGGGAGTGATGTCTGGTAGTATTGTTTTAAAGGCAACCAGCAGTCGTAGAACCATTCGTGGTACCGCATCAGGAGTATGTGTGTCCCCCATAGCCCTCCCCCCTAGGGGACCTCTATTACTTCATAGTACTAGAGTTGTGATGTGAAGACGGGAATGGAAAGATAACGCTGTTGTGAATAGCTATGATGATGATGTACTCAGTTTTTCGAAGAGAGATGGTATAGTGGAAGATATAGTGGGTGAAAAAAATTAAAGATGGGGGGGGGATTTGCCCTAGTAGAAAGGGCATCAATTTATTTTTATGCTATTTCATTTTTCCTTTATTTGTGTTGTTATTTTGTGTGTTTTTTACTGTCTATTTGTATCTTCATATGTTTGTAATTTTCTTCTTATTGTATTTTGTTTCTTCTTCTCTGTCTTTTGACTTTTAGTGTAATAGTGTTATTTGTAGCATTCAAGCCTTTTATAGCTTTCTTGCCGACGATGCTATTTTAGTGTTGTCTGTAGTCTCATTTTTCATGAGTAAATGTATGGGACTAGATGTGATGTGTTGTGACGCTTTTTATGTGTATATTGGAGTGATATTATTTCGTGAACACAGTTTTGTGCTCGGGAACCGGCTTCTGCGTGAGGCTTTCGCCCGTAGCCACGTGGGTATATTCAACCTGCCGCCTGCTCCCTGGAGTTCTGGAATGACATCATCCGTTAGAGTGGACCAGATCTTTTTGCCCAGTTTCTGGGTGACGACATTGATGGGCTCCAAGCGTTTCCTCCGATGCAGGACGCTGTGCCTGATTCGGTCACGCCTTCTTACTTTGTTGATAAGCAGAGAGGCAGTGTTCTGGATACGTTGGAGCCTTTTCATCGAGGTTTTATTAGCCGCTTGGGACACCACTGCGGGGTAGATCAGCATAGCCCGGACATACATCATATATAATTTTCTGATGTTGGCCGAGCTAAGATCTCTAAACCTGTAGAGCTTGGAGATTTCTCTCTTCGCCAGGTTTCGCCTCTCCGTGTGGTGTCTCGAGTATCCATGGTCGGTGATTTTAAGGCCCAGGACGGTGCCTTCGGCGGAGTAGCCGTACCTCCTCCCATCTATGATGATGGGCCATGTCAACTCGCGGTTCAACGGGACAATTTTGAACTTGTCCCTGTTGGTCCTGATTTTCCATCGTCTCTCGAATCGGCTGATGTTGTTGATTTCCGCTATAGTGCGGGCCGCCTGCGCCCTTGGTTTCCTCTCCGGGCACGGGACAATTTGTGTGACGTCATCTGCGTATTGCAGATACATCGTGTCCCTGTGCACCGGAGTTGGGAGGTCGATAGTGAAGACCAAGTAAAGCAGAGGACTCAGGCAGCTTCCCTGAGGGACGCCGACTTTAATTCAAATTCGGGGCCTCTGTGCCCTTCAATCATGAGACACGCCCTTCTGTCCATGATGAAGTCACAGAGGATCCTTTCCAGGATTGGGTCTAGCTGGAGGTTCAGGATCTTGTATTGAAGTCCTTCCAGCCAGACTTTATCGAAGGCCTTTTGCACGTCCCTCAACACAATGTCTACATAGAACCTGTTCGCTTGGGTGTATGCTACTTTCTCAGTTAGGAGCGCCAGGGTGGTGTCTGTGCCCCCTTTTTTTGCGGAACCCGTGTTGTGTGGGTTGTGCGCTCCTAACTCGCTCAGTTGAGCTTGTAGCCTGTTCGCTAAAATCTTTTCAAAGATTTTACCCTGCATCTCAAGAAGAGAGATTGGGCGATAGCTTGCCACCTGGTCTGGGGGCTTGTTTCCCTTTGGGATAAAGATGATTTTGGCCATCTTGTATCCATCCGGGAAGTAGCCTGTATTCAGGGCGGCATTCATCGTGTTTGCCAATCCCTGAATAATTTGCCTTGGGGCATTTACGAGGTTATTTTTCGTAATCCCAGACCAGCCTGGAGCCCTCTGCTTGAAGGACCTTATGGTGTTCAAGGTCTCTTCTACAGTTATCGGGCATCCGTGGTCAGCCATCACTCTTTCCTGTGATACTTGCGAATGGGGGTGGGTTCTATGTATCATTGTGCCGAGGTCGTCGAGCAGTTGGTCTTCGAAGTCCTGGTCGAAGTCGTCGTTCTCCTCCGGTGATATAGCGAAAACCGTTTGCCAGTGCGATCTAAATCTTCTTTCGAAAGACTCTGGGTCCTCTATGATGTCGTCTCCTTCCTTAATTTGGGTTCTGGGTCTGAGAGGTAATCCCCTAATTCTCCGGATGTTATTCCAGAATTTTACGGGATCACTCTCCCTGTCCAGTCTCCTAATGATGTCATTCCATATCGTTCTTTGTTTTTCTATTATGATGTCTTTCATTTCCATGTGTAGATGCCTCATTCTAGCCGTCCTTTCCCTATTGGTACCTGTCCTGCCGATCTCATCATAGATTGCTCTATTTTCTCGAGCGATTTCTCTCATCTCGTCCGTCCACTCAGGTTGTGGGAGCATTTTATAGGAGATTCTGGAAACACATTTCTCGTCGGCTTGAATGAGGAGATCGGTGATCTTGTTGATCTCCTCATCAATTTCTTCGAGATTAGCGTCTCCCAGATCAGTTGGTTGGTATGTACTGAGTATCTCTCTATATAGCTCCTAGTCAGCTTTCGCGTAACTTTTCCTAAGTGTAACGGGCTTGAGTATTGGCGCTAGCGAGATGGTAGTGAGAATCGGGATGTGATCGCTCGGAACCACTGGTCCGGGCTCATTGTCAATGTTGAAGGGGAAGTTTTTGGATGTCAACACAATGTCCGGCTTTGTTGCCGAACGTTGTGTTATGAAGGTCGGGAAATCTGGCCCGGCCATCTGGAGTCTGTCTCTTACGAGTAGCATCTCCAGGTTTCCTTCCCTTTGATCGGTGCTTCCGTAGCCTGATGTACGGCATCTGGCATTAAGTTCACCGCCAAGCAATGTCAATTTACCACGCCCGAAGAGGTTGTAAAAGTTAGGGATCGGCAGGTAATCTCGTCGCGGTGGTTGATAGGCCACCGCTACGGTCAGGTCTCCAACTAGGGTAGGTATTGCTACTGCCACGAATGATTCATCTAGACCTGGAAGTGTTTTATATGTTAGGTTGTTCCGGATCGCGATGGCATCGCCATCGAACCGTTCTTGTGTATGTTTTTTTGCGGATGATTGTGTAATTGGGTATTTTTATGCTGTTCATGTTTGTGTTAACGCCATGTTCTGTGATGAGGATTAGGTCGGGATCCACTTTACGAAAAATGTTTCCGTAAGGAATGTGTTTCCCTACCCACCCGTTGACGTTAATTGTTAAGATCTTTAGTGTGTTGTTGGTGTTCTCCATGTTTATGTTCTGTTGTGTATGTGTGTGTTGGTTTGTCCCGATTAGTGGTTTTCGCTGTGTGTTTCTACCGTTCCGAATTCTTTTGAACTCTGCTTCGCTTGCGGCGAGGCAGGAGTCCCTGTATATTTTGATCCTGGCCTCCATGAGCGCCGCTACTACCAGCGCTTCACGGTCTGGGGAATCATAGGACCATTTCAGTAGTCCCGTCTTCACTCCTTCAATGATTTTCCCCACCTTGGGGCTCTTCGGAAAGGAAGTTTCTTCCGTTCTGAAGAATTTGATGTTGAGTTCTTCTCCATCAAATTCCCTTACTTTCTTCCGATTCCTACTTCTGCTCCTGTTCTTAATAGGTTGAGAGATCTCCCGTTCGTCCTCGGATGACGAGGCCGAGCTTAGGAGATTTCCTTCCGCCTGCTTGAGACGTCTGGCTGCTCTCTTAGCACTCTCTTCCCTCTTCTTCATCGCAGCTAGTATTGGGTCCTTGTTAGGGGACCTCTGTGGGGTGAGCTTCTTTTTCATTTCTATGGTGCTACCCTCTCTCTCCTCGGTATCCCGTGCGAAGGGGGTCGCAGGCGCCTCTTTTTGAGTTCCGATCTGAACCTGAAGGACATCCCCTGAAGGGAGGTTCTCCGGGAAGCACATTTTTGCAAGGCCATTTTTCTTCAACATATTGTTGACCTCTCTGGCGAAGCAGCCTGGGCTGGTCAGATTTCTTACGTGCGCATAGAGGATGCACGTAAGTATTTTCGTGGCGTCCTTGTCGTCCTTATCTACCTTGACGTAGGTTCTTGGGGCCTTGCTGTTCAAGGCGCTTGCTGAGGGGGTGGTTTTTGCTGCTTGGGCATAGGAGGTGTTTGCCCTCCTAATACCTTTCGCCCTCTTTGCTTCAGTCTTTTTCCGGATAATATCCTTCTTCTTCGGGCATGACATCGCCATTGCCCCATGCCTCTGGCCACAGTTTGGACACTTTTCCTCCTTGACCTGGCATTCGTGCCAGCCGTGTCCTTTTTGGCTGCACCTGGAACAGGTTGCCTCCTGCTCCTTGCACTCTTTGGTCGTGTGATGCTCCAGGCGATAGCAATTAAACCAGATCTGCACGGGGATGTACTTCTCGCGTTCGATCTGCTCCCCACTGATTTTGGCGTTGAAGAAAAGTAAACCTCTCTCTTTCGCCTTCGACGCCATCTCCGTGTCTGTGAAGACAACCTTGAAGACGTGGGAGTACTCCGAGTTGTCCCTTTTATTACGGAACTTTATGACCATGGCCACTTTTGCCCACCTCTGGTTCTTCTCTACTTCCTCGTTGATTTCGTCCTTTGTGTGCTGGCCGACCCATAGGTCCAGCCTTCTGCACACGACGCTCCTGTGCGCCTGTATTTGGGAAGGCGTGGTTGGTTGGAGGTTTATCTCCATTAGATGCCTTACCCCTTCCTCTTTTGTGAGCGTCTCAATATCCTTCTCTTTTTCGCACACAGCGACATAACCGACTGGAGTGTCGATCAACCTGAGCACGCCCACGCTGAGCTTACCGAACGGGGTCTTATAGACAGTACCCTTGTCCGGTTTTGCTTGTCCGCTAAAAGACCTAAGCAGGACCCTTGGTGCATACTGTGCCGTCATTATTCCGGGTGGGCTCCCCTTGAAGAGGGGGCACACTTTTCCTTCAGTAGATGGACTTTTTTTTATTCGGGACTCTCTATTATGTGTTTTAATTTATGGGGGAATTGTGGTTATTTTTCCTAAAAAATGTTCGGTTTTTCCTTTTTGGGATAAGAGGGCCCCCCCTCGTAAAAACCGCCGCCTGGATGTAAAAAGGGATTTGCCTTTGGGTTGATGATGAAATATGGATGAGATGAGTCCGGGTGGGATCCTCTCGGGGGTGTGATTGTATGGCGGACTTATTGATAACGCCACCCCCCCGAGGGTTTTAAATCGCGACCGCTCCCCAACATACCATAGAGACGGTTGTATGTCCCTCTATGGTCCTGGAAGGGGCCTTCGCCGTAATGGGCACCGAAGGTTGCAGTCCGTCCCTTGTCCGGAATATTTCTGACATTGTTCTCTACTGTGGGCTAATCCTCAAACCAGCTTCCTCCAATGCCCCCAATTATGCCAATGCAACTGCTAAGCATAGTTGGGACAAAACATGAATGGCAAATCCCCTTCACATCTGACGGCGGTTCACGCAGGGGGGCGGGGCCGGGGACTAAGGCAGTCATCTGCTTAAGTGGGGCCGCTAGAAAGAAAGATGAAGTTAGTATGATGGTGAGTGGTGATGAAAAATGAGTATTAAATCTCTTTTGGAAGTTTTCGGAGGCGTTTGGGAAATTTTTCCCCAAAACTTTCCCTCCTTTGCCGGATCTGAGATGCTGTCGAAGCTGTATTTTACCGAGAATTCTTCGCCGTCAATAGCTATGTGATTATGATTAATATTTAAATTAAATGGGTGCATGTAAGGGAGGACGATAGGGTGTGTGGGTAGATAGAGAAAATAGACAAGCGGAGAAAAGAGAAAGAAGTGTGGTAGGGTGCAAAGAGATGCCTAGAGTCTGGTGATCAGACCTATCACTTTTATTATTTTTTTGGTAGCGTGTATTCTTTGTTGTTACTGTAGATTTGTAATAATTATAAATAATTATTTATGGCGTTCAAGCCATTTGTCTTAACAACTTTTAGTTTGTGTTTTGTTATTACATTTTTGGTGCGTGCTTATTGTTGTTGGTATCATTTGTATTCGTGTGTGTTTTAGTCTTTTTGTTTCTTCATCTTTGGTAGGGTTCTTGTCGTAATCGGGTTTTTTCACAATCTTGGTTTAAAGGTGTCTTCATCGGTGGCTTGTTGTCGTAGTTTTGAGTTTCTTGTCTTGTTCGGTTTACTTCTTCTTCTTTACAGGTTTTACATCACATTATGTATAGAACGGCACTTCGTCCCCGCCAGCCACTCGGTTAGCGGAGCTGCGAAATCTGGCGCGACAGTCAGCTCTTCTGTTCTGGTTAATCATCTGGGTGATTTCATCACTCAGTTCCCGATTAACCAGATCCTGCATTTTCCGGGTCCGTTCTTCTATTACTTTGTTAATGGGAATTATCCCCGCCTCTCTGTGCAGGTCTTCTTGCCGTCTTCTTTCATGCCTGCTTGTACCCGTGATTACGTACATGCATTTATTTTGCACTACTTGAAGTCGCCTCTTTTGTGTTTTTGAGACACATGAGAGGGTGGAGGCGGGGTAAAGCAACGTAGATCTTACAAGGGCATTGTAGATCTTCTTCTTGTTGCTTTCACGTAGATTTCTAAATGTATATAGAGTTCTGACAGCGGCGGAGGGTCGAGAAATTCTTTCTCTTCGACGTGCTTCTTGTACCCGGTAATAGCTATGTGCGTGATGACGCGTTTGGAGCTACTTACCCTCGCGGGGGTAAGCTTCAGTGCATCTGCCAATGGGCAGCCGGTCTAACACTGCGAGAGTTTGGGTAGTGTTATGATTCAAATGATAATTTCGATCTCCATTCATATTTTAATGACATTTACAGGAATTCCATAAAGTTTCTTTATAAGTTTTAAAAATCATTACACTGGCAAATTATTCGATAAATTTATGTATTTTTAACAATAATTTGTTTTAAATTGTGGCATTTCTTACAAAATAAATTGTAAAATATTTTTTTTACGATTTTTGTTTTTGTTAAGCATATGATTAGATGAATCTGGGGATTTTTTTACATTTAAAGGGCGAAAAATGTATTTGTTTTATGGACACCCTGTAGACTAAAATTACTGTTTTTTGACATCAATATATGAATTAAAGCATCCCTAAAACCCGCCGATTCTAGAGCGTTTAAATGTTAAACACACTATGGAGATCCATAGGGAATATCCCCTTTAATTCCATGTATTAAATTATAAACTATGATATTAGAGAACAGTTTATAAATAAATAAATAAATTAGCTTTATTTGGTTCAAATTTACGTTAGTTACAAGAGTTGTTTTTACATATTACATCTATTTTATATCGTATGACATCTAAGGGGATTCCCTCTACTTTTGTTTGGCTTTTATTTTTATTTGATTTGGAAAAAGATGACCTCATTTATAGGTCAGAATCCAGTCCTTTAATTCAATAAGGATCCAATGATGGCGTGAAAATATATTTCCAAATATTATTTAATATTTGTTTCACAAACTAGTTTCTATTTGTTTATCTCTTTCTGTTTTTGCTAAGTTATTGCAAATACTGACATATATAATGGCTATATGTGGTTATTTTGTTATTTTTATAAACAAAGACCATTTTCTGCACTGGCAAATATAATGGCTGTATTTGGCTATTTATTTTGTAATTTTTATTAAAAAGACTATTTTCTGCACTGACAAATATAATGGCTGTATTTGGCTATTTATTTTGTAGTTTTTATAAACAAAGACCATTTTCTGCACTGGCAAATATAATGGCTGTATTTGGCTATTTATTTTGTAATTTTTATTAAAAAGACTATTTTCTGCACTGACAAATATAATGGCTGTATTTGGCTATTTATTTTGTAGTTTTTATAAACAAAGACCATTTTCTGCACTGGCAAATATAATGGCTGTATTTGGCTATTTATTTTGTAATTTTTATAAACAAAGACCATTTTCTGCACTGGCAAATATAATGGCTGTATTTGGCTATTTATTTTGTAATTTTTATTAAAAAGACTATTTTCTGCACTGACAAATATAATGGCTGTATTTGGCTATTTATTTTGTAGTTTTTATAAACAAAGACCATTTTCTGCACTGGCAAATATAATGGCTGTATTTGGCTATTTATTTTGTAATTTTTATAAACAAAGACCATTTTCTGCACTGGCAAATATAATGGCTGTATTTGGCTATTTATTTTGTAATTTTTATTAAAAAGACTATTTTCTGCACTGACAAATATAATGGCTGTATTTGGCTATTTATTTTGTAGTTTTTATAAACAAAGACCATTTTCTGCACTGGTAAATATAATGGCTGTATTTGGCTATTTATTTTGTAATTTTTATTAAAAAGACTATTTTCTGCACTGACAAATATAATGGAATTATTTGGCTATTTATTTTGTAGTTTTTATAAACAAAGACCATTTTCTGCACTGGCAAATATAATGGCTGTATTTGGCTATTTATTTTGTAATTTTTATTAAAAAGACTATTTTCTGCACTGAAAAATATAATGGCTGTATTTGGCTATTTATTTTGTAGTTTTTATAAACAAAGACCATTTTCTGCACTGGCAAATATAATGGCTGTATTTGGCTATTTATTTTGTAATTTTTATAAACAAAGACCATTTTCTGCACTGGCAAATATAATGGCTGTATTTGGCTATTTATTTTGTAGTTTTTATAAACAAATACCATTTTCTGCACTGGCAAATATAATGTCTGTATTTGGCTATTTATTTTGTAATTTTTATAAACAAGGAAGATTTTCATTAATGACCAATATACTCTCTTATTGTGTACAATGCTAGTATCCACTATTACTTTGCTGGGATTTGGATATATCAGGATTAAAGTTTTCTTTATTAATATGGTCCTGCCCTAATGAGGGCAGGACCGCAAAGAACTGGTATCGTTTGGAAAATTACTCCCCCCCTCCCCCTAAAAAAACGGGAATATGAGCTTGAAACTGGTATTAGCAAATTTATTTTCTATTGCATCAAGAAAAATCATAAATGGTATCCATGCCAGGTGCAAATGTTCCAGCATCTTAATTAAGAATACCTAAAGAGGACGATAGAATATTATGAGTGAGAACAAAACGCATGAGGGGGTGAAGCAAACCAGCCATCGGGAATTTCGAAAGGTAAAGCTGACGCGTAAGCTGAAGGAAGAAATAAGGCTGGAACGTTTAATGGAGTAATTCTGAGCTACTGTACAGTAAATTTTTCCATGCAAGATAAAGAGGTGCTAAAATTAATGTTGTGGTAGAGGTTGTGGGGCGAAGGGATCGCGGGGTCTGTTTTCTGTGACATAATTCTTAATTAAGAAATGTATCCGAAAATCCCACGACAAGAGATTAATGACGTAACCGCTAAGCGAGGTCGGCTGAGCGTCATTTATAACGGACTGGTGGAGCCCAGTAGTTATAACAGATGGGTGAGAGACAACAGTTATAACGGACGAATAGTGATCATTTATAACGGTCTGGTAAGGCCTAGTACTCATAACGAACGGGTGAGAAGCACCAGGTATACATGACGGGTGCTTAATGTAATTTAGAACGGACCGATTAGGGTCATCGCTTCCTCTTGACTGGTGAAGGTAAGCAACTTTTAATGAAATTTACGCAGCTCACAACGTCTTGTAAATATTATTTTCATTTTACAACAAAATATTTACGATGGCATCCCAAAGAGAAAATTTTCAAAATAAATCTGTAAAGAAAGTATTGATAATGGAGGAAGTGAAATTGTGGGGAAGATATACAACCACATATCTTCGTTGATGCATTGAGGCCGGGAACGCAGGCCACTTCGAGTGCTTGGGCAGGGAGGGCCCGCAATCCTTTTGAATATGGCGCCGAGTCTAGCGCATGCGCTGTCAGTATCACCCTCTTACGTCACCACCCAATTTAAACACCACTAAGTCTTGCTCCTTTATTTCGCGCATACAATACATCACTCTTCCGACGCTCTGAATCTGCCTATGGGGTTTCCAGTTCAGACTCTCCTCACCTTGTAAGGGTAGCTCTCCCTTGAGCCACATAATGTTTACAAAAGCTTTATATAATATTTGTAGCATCTATCTATCTATCTAGTAGTGCCCTTCTCCCTACCCCCCCCCCCCCCTTAAACAAGGCCCGCGGTTCCTAAGAGATTACCAGTGATTATTATTCGTTTTGTTTTAATGTTATTTTATTATTCGGTCGGGGCCAAGGCCCAAATGAGAGGGATGGGTGACGTTAATGAATCAAAATTGAAAGGCTTCTTCTTTCGTAGTGGTCATATCGGCAGAGGATGGGCGATGCTGTTTGCGAGTGGCGGATACCGAGTCAATTTGTTCGACCTCGATCTCACAAGGGTAAGAAAGGGAGCGAGTATCTAATTGCACAGAGGTGATCACTAAATATATGTCGGATTTGGAACACACATGGATAATTAAACCTTAGAGTGAGGGTTGAGGGATGGGGGTGTCTAAATCTTTTCCTCATTTCTAATGAAAGTCTAAATATTTCTTTGATACCGACTTCCTACTGTTGGGACGACTCTGTGATTAAGATTATAATATTTTTTAAGTACTAAATTAGAAAGTTACATTACAAAGGAGTTAAAATATATTACAAAACAAAAATTAGGAAAGAAACCGGACAACCGTCGTAGTGCACAATGAATCTATTTACGTTTGAAAATTAGTGAGAAATTTTAACGGGGGTTTTCTTTTGCCAATTTTTATTTGTCAGAAATTTGGAGTTAATTTTGTTTTACCAATTTTTATTTGTCAGAATTGAGGAGTGGGTTGAGAAGGTTGAGACTGAGAAGGATTGAGAAGTGAAATGAGAAAGCTGAGCTTGAATAAGAGTGAAAAGTGGATTGAGAAGGTTGCGAGTGAGAAGGATTGATAAGTGGGTTGAGAAGATTGAGATTGAGAAGGATTAAGAAGTGGGTTGAGAAGGATTAAGAAGTGGGTTAGAATGCTAAGAGTGAGAAAAAATGATAAGTGGATTGAGAAATCTGAGATTGAGAAAAATTGAGTAGTAGGTTGGGAAGGTTGAGATTGAGAAGGTTTGCGAAGTATGTTGAGAAATTGAGATTAAGAAGAATTGAGAAGTGATATTGGGGAGGATTGAGAAGTGGCTTGAGGAGACCAAGATTGAGAACTGGGTTGCGAAGGTTGATATTGAGAAATAATGAGAAGTTTATTGAAAAGGTCGAGATTGGGAAGTATTCGAAGTGGCTTGAAATTAAGATGGATTAAGAAGGTTAAGATCGAGACGCTTTGAGAAGTTGGTTGAGAATGGTGATATTCCGAAGTATTAAGAAGTGTGTTGTGAAAATTGAGTTTGAGAAGGATTGAGAAGAGAGTGAGAAAGTTGAGATTCAGAAGGATTGAGAAGTGAGTTAAGAAGGTTGAGATTGAGAAGGAAAGAGAAGTATATTGAGAAGGTGACAACGAAAAACATTAAGAATTGGGTTGCGAAGGTTGAAATTGATAATGATTGAGAAGTGGCTTGATAAATAGATGAAGAAGGTCTAGACTGAAAAGGATTGAGAAATGGTTTGGAAAGGTTGAGATTGAGAATGATTGAGAACTGGGTTGAAAAGAGTGAGATTGAGAAGAATTGATTATTCAATTTGAGAAGTGAGTTGAGATGTGGGTTGAGAAGGTAAAGAGTGAGAATAATTGAGAAATGGGTTGCGTATTTTAATATTAAGAAGGTTTCAGAAGTAAAATGAGAAAATTGAGATTTAGTAAGATTGAAAATGGGTTGAGATGTTTGAGATTGAGAAATTTCGAAAAGTGCGTTGAGAAAATTGAGAGTGAGAAGTCGATTGATATGGTTTAGATTGAGAAGGATTGAGAAGTATATAGATAAGGTTGAGATTGAGAAGGATTTCTAAGTCAGTTGAGAAGGTTGAGATGGAGAACTATTAAGAATTGGGTTGAAAATGTTAATATTAAAAAGGATTGAAAAATGTACCAAGAAGTTTGAGATTAAAAAGGATTAAGAAGTGAGTGGAGGTTGAGATTGATTTATATTAATAAGTGGGTTGAGAAGTTTGACATTGAGATGGATTGAGGTGTGGGTTGAAAAAATTGAGATTGGGAAAGATTGAGAACGATTAAGACGTGAATTGAAAAGGTAGAGATTGAGAAGGTTTGCGAAGTGGGTTGAGAAAATTGAGATTGAGAAGGTTGATATTGGGGACGATTAAGAAGTGGCTTAAGTAGGTTAAGATTGAGAAGAGGGTTGAGAAGGTTGGGGTTGAGAAGGATTAAGAATTACATTGAGGAGTTTGAGATTGGAAAATATTAATAATTTGGTTGAGAAAGTTGAGATTGAGTAAGATTGAGAAGTGGGTTGAAAAGTTTGAGAAGGTTGAGTTTGAGAAGAATTGAGAATTAGATTGAGTAGATTTAGATTGAGAATAATTAAGAAGTGTGTTGAAAAGTTTGATATTGAAGAGTATTGAGAAGTAAATTGAAAATATAGAAATTGATAAGGTTTAAGAAGTTTAAGATTGAGGTGTATTGAGGACTGAAAATTGGTTTGAGAAGGTTGAGATTGATTAGGATTGTGAAGGACTGATAATTATTGGGTTTATAAAGTTCATATTAAATAGGATTGAGAAGGACTGGTTAGTAAGTTTAGAAGATTGAGACTGACAAGGATTTAGACTTGGGTTGAAAAGATTGAGATTGAAAAGGTTTGACTAGATTTATTGTGTTGAGAAGGTTTATAATGAGTAAGATTCAGAACGACTGATAATTGTGTTGAGAAAGTTAAGATTAAGTAGGCTTGAGAAGGATTGCGAAGTGAGGTGACTAGTTTGAGATTGAGTAGGATTTACAAGGACTGAGAAGTGGGTTGAAAAGGTTAATATTGAGTTGGAATGAGGAGCTAGAAGTGGCGTGAGAAGGTTGAGATTGAGAAGTATTGAGAATTTTGTTTAGAATGCTTAGATTGAGAATGATTGAGAAGAAGGTTGAGAAGATTGAGATTGAGAAGGATTGAATAAATCCTGCTGGCTTAGATACACTCACTTGCTTGGCGTGGATGAAGAACGTCTCACAGGTGTGTCCAATGTAGTGTGAAGGTGGTTACTCTTTCATACACTAACCGCATGCTTAATTCCATCTCTTAATCAATAATTCCCGTAAATTTACTTTCTAAATTAAAGTGGAGAACAATTTTGTTGTTGGGGGTGTCGCGTTTCTTGGTGTTTCTTCTCTTTGTCATAAATCTTTCCTACTCTTATTTTAGATCTATTTTAATCTCACTCCTATGTAATCCCGGATCGCTACCTGTATTACAGAAATGAAAAGTTATGCCTATTTATTTCTATTATTTATAAATTTTAGGCTTTTGAACCATTTATTTTTTCAGATTGGGTAAGAGTTTAAATATATTTTGGACGATAGGAAAAAGATTCAAATTTGTAAATTTGAACTTTATACCGAGTGACAAAATTTGGTTTTCCTTGTTTATTTGAGCAAAATATTTAAGGCCAAAATTATGAAGTTTACAATTTTGTCGACGGAAATAGTCTGGGTGGAAAATTAAAGTAATAATCCGTAATCGAAAAATTAATGTTTATTGTTTTTCGTATGAATGATAAAATTGAGAGTTAGAATCCTTCTAAAAAGTAGCAAACGCATTCATAGTCTCTCTTTTTGCAGTCTCGTTAAGGTTCTATTTTTCAAATTGAAGCGAAAATTTCGCTAGGAATAGAATGTGGTCCATTTATTTTTATTTTGTAGGTGGATGAAGCAATAAAAGATATCAGAAAGCAATTATCCAGACTGGAGGAAGACAGCATGCTGAGAGGGCCACACTCATTAGAAGAACACATGGAATTGATCCGAGGTAATTTAAATATGTTTAAAGAAATTAAAATCGGATTAAATATATAATTATTCAACATTCCATTCATTGTGTACAAAAAGCATTTCTTAGAAGTATTTAGAGCAGTGGTTTTCAACCTTTTTAGGATAGTGGCACCCTAATTGCTATCTAGAAGCAGCCGTGGCACCCCAATATAAAATAATTTATGTATAAATATTTAATTACGTGGAAAGCATTTCAAAATTAACCACGATTGACATTTAACCTAATTTAATCAAAATAAGTCATAAAAAATTGAAAATAAATAAATCTCACCTTTAAAAAATTAAAGAGAAATTTGAGTTGATGATTATAACATAATTCTTTAATATTGGGACGTAGAGTTGACGAGGCAATTCTCATTTCTTCATTTGCTGATTGCAATCTTTCTCTTTTCGTTGTTTTTATGCTACGCAATGATGAGAAGCTAGTTTCAAAATGCTTTCAAGCATCGTTAGATTTTATTATAAATGTTTGGAATACATTTTCTTTTTGCAATTTAGGCATTTCAAAAATGATTTCTTTGTCTCTCCCGTGGCTCCCTTAGTTTTCTCTCGTGGCACCCCGGTTAAAACCCACTGTTATAGAGGATGATAAGCCTCCTTAATTATGTATATATATATATATATATATATATATATATATATATATATATATATATATATATATATATATATATATATTTGTTGTTTTTGAAAACATACTCTTTCTTTAGCAAGAGAGGAGAAGTCTTCTCAATGCTGCTTAAATAATTAAAAAACATCTTCACTTCGATGCTTTAGGGAAAAAGCTAAACAGACGGTTACGATCAAAATCCTTGTTAATCTGTATCTAGATGTAAACTTAACACTATGTTAGGAAAACGTAAACCATGGTTCACCCATGGTTTGGAGAAGAAATTTAAATACATGTCAGTGGTGTAGGCTTCTTAAATATTTAGACAATTAATACTTTAATAATTTCTTTATATATCATAGTGATTTTTAATAATTGTTGAAAGGGTAACACAAGAATCCAAGCTGAAGTGCTCTGGATCCCCAAAGGATATATTACATTGAAATGTTGAGACAGAACAAAGAAAAAATAATGAATACCATTTTCTTCATGAACTTGCTTAGCGATTAGAGCTATCAAAGGTTCGATATAGTTGCTTGTTAACTTGTACAAATCGTCACTAGAAATTTGGCTCTAGTTTTCCTTACAACTTGTTTTTGTTTGTTGTGTTTCTTAAGTGGAGGCGTATTTTTTAATACCATCCAGATGTTTTCTATGCGGTTTTAGTTCTTGGCTTTAAGAGAGACATTTCCACTATTAATTTTAGAATCATTAAGCCATTTTCACTACAGATGCCCTATGCTTTGGATCTTTGTGCTTTTTAAACTAAAACTGTCTACCCAACTTCCGCTTTTTGGCCGATGGTAGGTTTTCTTTCACAAAGAGCCAAATAGTCTTTTTTTGTCAATGTTACATTTATTTTAAACGTTTATCCTCTACCATTACCACCAAAGAAACTCCGCATCTACTCCACCGTACTTAACGGTAGGTATAGTGCTTTCTGATAAAGCGCTTTATCAGCGTTCGTCAAACATGTGCTATTATGGTCAAATAGTTTTATTTTTGTCGGTTCTTAATAATTTTATCCAAAATATTTGATTACGATGGTCATTCACCTTTGCAAACATGAATATTGTGACAACATGACGTTTAGGAAAATATGACTTCTTTATAGCTAGCTAGAAATGAGGTAATTTTGTTATATGAATCTCTTCACTGGCGTCTTTGAAACATTAACTCCGGCTGGAGCCAAAGCTTAGCATATTGGTCCGTTGGTGTAGATAAACTTGTACCTTCCTTACAATGATATGAATATCAGGCTGTAATTTTGGCTAGTTTTCGCTTCTAGAGTCCGGTTTAAAGTTGCAGTATATCTGTACTTGTGTATGATTGACGGAAGCGATGTCCGAGGGATCTTCATTAATTGGATATTTCAAGTGACAGGTTCTCTCGCCGTCAGAAATACAAAAAAAAAAATATTAGGTCGTGACAATCTCGCTTGATCGTGCATAGTCTGAGATGTGGCAAAAATGTAGCCTAACACTCGTATAAGGAAAGATGCCTCTTCTACAATGATTTTGATTTGGTGGCTTCTTCTCGGAAGTTCCAAAGAGACTCAAAATCTTCTAAAAGGCTCTAGAAGGAATTTTTGGACTTAAAGTTTAAGTTCAACTAAGTTTTTGCAAAAATTAACAAGTATAAATATATATTTCATTCTGTATTTATGCTCTTTTAGTTCCCTTAGTAAGTGAGTAGTTCTCTTGAGGTTGAATTAGTGAAGAAGATCACATCGGTATCTCACCGTCAGATCCGCTTTTTCAGCAGAGCGGTTGTGGAGAATTGTATGTGAATATGAGCAGTATATATTTAACATAACATGTTTTCTCATAAAATTACGGTATGTAATTCAACCAATGAATAAATTCCCCCGAAATTCATTGAAAACAAAGATTTAAATATTTATAATGGAATCAGCGTAACAGTTTGGTAAAAAAATAATTAAACCGACGCGTTTCGATCCAACTCATCATCTTCAGAGTTCAACTAAAGATATTACTAGAAAATTGGTTATATATTATGGAAATAAATGGTTACAAAGGTACTAAACCTCTAAAATAAGCGTTTACTGAGAATAGAAGGAACGGGGAATACAACCTCAGAGTGGAGGGAAACTCCATTGGGAGAAACAAAGCCCTTGAGCATTCGTATCACTTTTCAGGCGTGACTTCATTGGAAGAATGTATACAAGGGGTGGACTACGTTCAAGAGTGTATCCCAGAGGACATAGCGTTAAAGAAGAAGGTAAGTAGGATAAAATCTAAGGATGTTGAAGAGGCTCTTCCCTCACTATATCCACTGTGTTAACTAACCTCCAAAGGTATTTACATTATTTGCCATTTAGTGATAAGATTTATTTTAGTTTTATTAGATATAAATATTTTATAAATTTAATAAATATAAATAACTCGGAACAGTTAGAGACAAGTCTGAAATCAATCGACCTCATCGAGACTCAGTCACAGTCGAAAATCCTTTGTTTTGACTCTCAACCCTATTACAGGGGAGCCCTATAAAAGCCCCCTCCCTCCAACTTCAATAGGCTTAATTTCTTAATGGTTTGTTGAATTAAGAAATAAAGCCTATTTGAATCGGGGGCCGTTTTGGGTAAAGT
Organism: Ceratothoa steindachneri; assembly: GCA_963969495.1. Taxonomy (NCBI): domain Eukaryota; kingdom Metazoa; phylum Arthropoda; class Malacostraca; order Isopoda; family Cymothoidae; genus Ceratothoa; species Ceratothoa steindachneri. The sequence goes on along the minus strand of OZ018330.1, from coordinate 34,954,927 downwards.
CAGCTTATATTTTTGTGAATATTCTCTTCTTTCTTATTCATTCTGGTTTTCTTCATGTTTTTGTTTCACTTATCTATTTTTATATTCATTATATTATAACATGATCGTTGGTAAATATTTTTCTTAATGTTTTGACCAAAAATCTCTTTTTGGTCCATTTATTTTTTTTTGTAGGTGGATAAAGCAATAAAGGATATCAGAAAACAGTTTTCCAGACTGGGGGAAGTCTGGATAGAACCCCTGCCTCACTATTCTATAACAATCACACACTCGTCTAAATCATTCTCCCTCGTACTCATCACAGTACTCCAACCATAAAGATACTAAACAACCATGGTGGCATAACATAACCTTGATCTAGCTCCCTTAGTTAAATCACTCCATATTTCACCCACACATCTACTTTACTTCCAGCATACCTACTTTTAGCACCATCTACTATTTTATTACCCCATATATTTTTACAACCTAATATCAAGATTCCATACCTTCACTATCAGAAGCTTTCTCCATATCCATGAATCCAGACAGCACACTACACCTCTTACTTTCCGTGTTTTCAGCTAGAGGTCTCAGTGCAAATACTTGATCTACCACACATACACTCTACCCCACTCTAAACCCCTCCCTTCCTCCCCTTCTATAAATCCCTGTTATCCTTCTTATACACACAACCAGAACTTTTCCATACACTTTTTCTACAGCACTCAACATACTTCACCACTGGTAGTTCTTGCATTAACTTTTCTCTCCTTTACTTTTATACAACGGTACTCTCTCACCGTACTTCAAGTCCTCGGCCGCTCATCCACTTCCAACACAACCACTAGATCTAGTTTATAATACAATCACAACTACGTTTTAACATCTCAGCCACCATATCATTTACTCCAGCTACTTTCTTATTTTTTTAGACCTCTCAGAGTACTAGCAACCTCACGCTTGCTTATTTTTATAATACTACTACACAACACTCGTTTTACACCCAGGCAGCTAATCGTATTCACATTCGCTCCATCTTCTATACACATAAAACACAAAGAGGAGCTCTTGCTCGCCTAGTGGATACTGCATTAGATTTCTAGCGTCAAAACACGGAGTCGACCACAACGTGCACGGACGCTAAACTTCCCGCGGCGTTACAAGTTGGCCTTCCATTGGCGGATACGCTCAACTTACTCCCGTAGGGGGAAATAACACCAAACGCGTCATAACGTACACAAGAAATCAAACATTGTTAGCATTCCGGTACAGTCTTCACAGTAGATCGTACTTTCTCCTAGGAACCAATAAAGCCTGGTAACTCACGATCTCGGTTGACTTAAAAAAATCTATTGGAAGACAAAATCCAGAGACGATACTGTTTCTGGAATATTTTATATCCTTCTGCCCTCTGTACAACCCTTTATGTCCCAATTTCTTAAAAGTTGATTATCAAGCCTATTTTTGCTTTAAAAAAAGTTGTCAATTTTCCTTTTCCCCTAAAAAGTTGTCTATTTTGCTTTACGCTGAAAAAAGTTGTCTATTTTACTTTTCCCCGAAAAATGTTGGCTATTTACCAATTCTACTAAAAAGATGTCAATTTGGGCTTTCCCCTAAAAAAGTTGTCTATTTTACTTTTACCCTAAAAAGGTTGTGTATTTTCCCTTTCCTCTAAAAAAGTTGTCGATTTTCCTTTTACCCTAAAAAGTTGTCTATTTTCCTTTTCTTCTGAAAAAAGTTGTCTATTTTCTTTTTCTTCTGAAAAAGTTATCTATTTTCCTTTGCTACTAAAAAAGTTGTCTATTTACCTGGTCCTTAAAAAAGTTGGTTATTTTCCTTTTCTCCTAAAATATTGTATATTTTCCTTTTCTTCTGAAAAAAGTTGTCTATTTTCCTTTTCCACTAAAAAAGTTGTCTATTTCTATTTCCACTAAAATGTTTGTCTATTTTCCTTGTCCTCTGAAAAATGTTGTCTATTTGCCTGGTCCTCAAAAAGTTGTTTATTTTGTTATTCCCCTAAAAAGTTGTATATTTTCCCTTTCTTCTGAAAAGTTGTCTATTTTCCTTTTCCACTAAAAAAAGTTGTCCATTTCCTTGCCCCTAAAAAGGTTTCTATTGTCTTTGTCCCATAAATAGGTTGTTTATTTTCCTTTGACCCTAAAAAGGTTTTCAATTTTCTTATTCGTCTAAAAGTGTTTTATATTTTCCTTTTCCCGTAAAAAAGATGTCTATTTTCCTTTTCCGCTAAAAAAGGTTGTCTATTTCATTTTCCACTAAAATAAGTTGGCTATTTTATTTTCCCATAAAAAGATTGTCTATTTTCCTTTACCCCTAAAAAGCTGGCTATTTTCCTTTTCCCCTAAAAAAGTTGTTTATTTTCCTTTTCCCCTAAAAAGGTTGTATATTTCCCTTTTCCTCTAAAAGTTGTCTATTTTCGTTGTTCCGAAAGAGAAGTTGTCTATTTTCCTTGTCTCCTAAAAAGTTGTCTATTTTCCTTTTGCCCTAAAAAATTGTCTATTTTCCCTTTCCCTTAAAAAGTTGTCTATTTTCTTTGTCACTGAAAAAGTTGTTTATTTTCCTTTTCCCCTAAAAAAGTTGTATATTTTCCTTTTCCCCTAAAAAGGTTGTATATTTTCCATTTCCTCTAAAAATGTTGTCTATTTTCCTTTTCCGCTAAAAAAGTTGTGTATTTTCTTCTTTCGCTGAAAAAAGTTGTCTATTTTCCTTTTCTTCTGAAAGAGACTTGTCTATTTTCCTTTTCTTCTGAAAAAATTGTGTATTTTAATGTACTACTAAAATAGTTGTCTATTTTCTTGGTCCTTAAAAAGTTGGTTATTTTCCCTTTCTCCTAAAAAAATTGTATATTTTCCTTTTCTCCTGAAAAAAGTTTATCTATTTTCCTATTCCACGAAAAACGTTGTCCATTTCCTTTTTCCCTAAAAAGTTTGTCTATTTTCCTGGTCCTTAAAAAAAGTTGTTTATTTTCATTTTCCCCTAAAAAGGTTGTATATTTTCCTTTTCTTCTGAAAATTTGTCTATTTTCATTTTCCACTTAAAAAGTTGTCCATTTTCCTTGCCCCTAAAAAAGGTTGTCTATGGTCCTTGTCCCCTAAATAGGTTTTTTATTTTCCTTTTTCCCTAAGAACGTTGTCCTTTTTCCTTATTCCTAAAAAAATTTGTCTATTGTCCTTCTCCTCTAAAAAAGTCGTATATTTTCCTTTTCGCCTAAAAATGTTGTCTATTTTCCTTTGCCTCTATAAAGGTTGTCTATTTTCTTGTCCCCTAAAATATGTTGTTTATTTTCCTGGTCCTTAAAAAGGTTGTCTATTTTTCCTTTCCACTAAAAAAAGATGTCGATTTTTCTTTTGCAATAAAAAAGGTGTCTATTTTCCTTTTGCAATAAAAAAAGGTGTCTATTTTCCTTTTACGCTAAAAAATTGACTATTTTCCTTTTCCCCCCCAAAAGTTGTCTATTTTCCTTGTACCCTATAAAAAGTTGTCTAATTTTCTTTTCCTCTATAAAAAGGTCTTCTATTTTCGTTTACCCCTAAAAACGTCTTTTTTCCTTATTCCTAAAAAAGGTGGCTATTGTCCTTTTCCTCTAAAAAAAGTCGTATATTTTCCTTTTCCCCTAAAAAAGTTGTCTATTTTCCTTTGCCCCTAAAATGGTTGTCTATTTTCTTGTCCCCTAAAATATGTTGTCTATTTTCTTGGTCCTTAAAAAGAATGCCTATTTTCCCTTTCCCCTAAAAAAGATGTCGATTTTCCCTTTGCAATAAAAAAGGTATCTATTTTCCTTTTACGATAAAAAGTTGACTATTTTCCTTTTCTACTAAAAAAGTTGTATATTTTCCTTTTCCTCTAAAAAATGTAGTCTATTTTCCTTGTATCCTAAAAGAAGTTGTCTATTTTCCTCTTCCCTACAAAATTTATCTATTTTCCTTTTCCCCTACAAATGTTGTCTATTTTCCGTGTCCCCCCAAAAGTTGTCTATTTTCCTTGTCCCCTAAAAAAGTGTGTATTTTCATTTTCCCCTAAAAAGTTGCCGAATATCCTTGTCCGCTAAAAAAAAAGTGTGTATTTTCATTTTCCCCTAAAAAGTTATCTATTAACCTTTACCCCTAAAAAGAATTGTCTATTTTCCTTGTACCCTAAAAAGTTGTCTATTTTCCTTGTCCACTAAAAGAATTCGTCTATTTTTCTTGTCCCCGAAAAGAAGTTGTCTATTTTTTTCTCCCCTACAAAAGTTATCTATTTTCCTTTTCCCCTACAAATATTGTCTATTTTCCTTTTCCCCACAAAAGTTGTCTATTTTCCTTTTCCCCACAAAAGTTGTCTATTTTCCTTGTCCTCTAAATAAGTTGTATATTTTTCTTTCCTCCTAAAAGAGTTGTCCATTTTCCTTTTCCCCTAAAAAGTTGTCTATTTTCCTTTTCCTCTAAAAAAATTGTCTATTTCCCTTGTCCCTTAAAAAAGTTGTCTATTTTCCTTTTCTTCTAAAAAAGTTGTATATTTTCCTTTTCCCCTAAAAAAGTTGTTTATTATCTTTTTCCCCTAAAAAGGTTGTATATTTCCATTTTCCTCTGAAAGTTGTTTATTTTCCTTGTCCTCTAAGAGAATTTATCTATTTTCCTTGTCTCCTAAGAAGTTATCTATTTTCCTTTTTCCTTAAAAAGTTGTCTATTTTCCTTTTCCCTTAAAAAGTTTTCTATTTTCCTTTTCCCTTAAAAATTGTCTATTTTCTTTGTCACTGAAAAAAGTTGTCTATTTTCTGGTCCTTAAAAAGTTGTTTCCTTACCTTTTCCCCTAAATAAGTTGTATATTTCCCTTTTCCCCTAAAAAGGTTGTATATTTTTGATTTCCTCTAAAAATGTTGTCTATTTTCCTTTTCCCCTAAAAAATTGTCTATTTTCCCTTTACCCTAAAAAGTTGTCTTTTTTCTATTTCTTCTGAAAAAAGTTGTCTATTTTCCTTTTCTTCTGAAAAAGTTGTGTATTTTCATATACTACTAAAAAAGTTGTCTATTTTCTTGGTCCTTACAAAGTTGGTTATTTTCCTTTTCTCTTAAAAAAAATTTATATTTTCCTTTTCTTCTGAAAAAAATTGTCTATTTTTCTATTCCACTAGAAAAATTGTCTATTTCCTTTTTCCCTAAAAAGTTTGTCTATTTTCCTTGTACCCTAAAAAATGTTGCCTATTTTCCAGGTCCTTAAAAAAAGTTGTTTATTTTCATTTTCCCCTCAAAAGGTTGTATATTTTCATTTTCTTCTGAAAATTTGTCTATGTTCCTCTTCTACTTAAAAAGTTGTCCATTTTTCTTGCCCCTAAAAAGGTTGTCTATTGTCCTTGTCTCCTAAATAGGTTTTATATTTTCCTTTTTCACATAAAAACGTTGTCTTTTTTCCTTATTCCTAAAAAAAATTGTCTATTATCCTTTTGATCTAAAAAGAGTCGTATATTTTCCTTTTCGCCTAAAAAAGTTGTCTTTTTTCCTTTGTCTCTATAAAGGTTGTCTATTTTCTTTTCCCCTAAAATATGTTGTTTATTTTCCTGGTCCTTAAAAAGGTTGCCTATTTTCCCTTTCCCCTAAAAAGAGATGTCGATTTCCATCTGCAATAAAAAAGGTGTCTATTTTCCTTTTGCAATAAAAAAGGTGTCGATTTTCCTTTTACTCTAAAAAGTTGACTATTTTCCTTTTCTACTAAAAGATGTTGTCTATTTTCCTTTTCCCCTAAAAAAGTTAGCTATTTTCCTTTTCCTCTAAAAAAGTTGTTTATTTACCTTTTCCCCTAAAAAAGTTGTATATTTTCCTTGTACCCTATAAAAAGTTGTCTAATTTTCTTTTCCTCTAAAAAAAAGTCTTCTATTTTCGTTTACCCCTAAAAACGTTGTCTTTGTTCGTTATTCCTAAAAAAAGGTGGCTATTGTCTTTTTCCTCTAAAAAAAGTCGTATATTTTCCTTTTCCCCTAAAATGTTGTCTATTTTCCTTTGCCCATAAAATAGTTGTCTATTTTCTTGTCCCCTAAAATATGTTGTCTATTTTCTTCGTCCTTAAAAAGGTTGTCTATTTTCTCTTTCCCCTAAAAAAGATGTCGATTTTCCTTTTGTAATAAAAAGGTGTCTATTTTTCTTTTACGAGAAAAAGTGACTATTTTCCTTTTCTACTAAAAGATGTTGTCTATTTTCCTTTCCCTTAAAAAGTTGTATATTTACCTTTTCCTCTAAAAAATGTAGTCTATTTTCCTTGTCCCCTGAAAGAAGCTGTCTATTTTCCTCTTCCCTACAAAATTTATCTATTTTCCTTTTCCCCTACAAATGTTGTCTATTTTCATTTTCCCCTGAAATGTTGTCTATTTTCCTTTTCCCCTAAAAAAAAGTGTGTATTTTCATTTTCCCTTAAAAGGTTGTCTATATTCCTTTTACCCTAAAAAGTTATCTATTTTCCTTTTCCCCTACAAATGTTGTCTATTTTCCGTGTCCTCCCAAAAGTTGTGAATTTTTCTTTCCCCCTAAAAAGTTGTCTATTTACCTTTTCCCCTAAAAAAGTTGTCTATTTTCCTTTTAACATAAAAATTTTGTTTATTTTATTTTCGCAACAAAAGGTTGTCTATTTTCCCTTTTCCCTAAAAAGTTGTCGATTTTCCTTTACCCCTAAAAAGTTATCTATTTTCCTTTTACCCTAAAAATTTGTCTATTTTCCTTGTCCCCTAAAAGAAGTTGTCTATTTTTCTCTCCCCTACAAAAGTTATCTATTTTCCTTTTCTATACAAATGTTGTCTATTTTCCTTGTCCCCCCAAAAGTTGTCTATTTTCCTTGTCCCCTTAAAAATTTGCTATTTTCCTTTTAACCTAAAGAAAGTTGTATATTTTCCTTGTACTCTAAAACGTCGTTTATTTTCCTTTTCCCTTAAAAAGTGGATATTTTACTTTTCTTCTAAAAGAGTTGTCCATTTTCTTTTTCCCCTTAAAAGCTGTCTATTTTCCTGTTCCTCTAAAAATTTTGTCTATTTCCCTTGTCCCTTAAAAAGTTGTCTATTTTCCTTTTCCCCTAAAAAGTTGTTATTTTCTTTTCCCCTAAAAAAGTTAGCTATTTTCCTTTTCCTCTAAAAACTTGTCTATTTTCCTTTGCCCCTAAAGAAAGTTGTCTATTTTCCTTGACCTCGAAAAAAAGTTGTTTATTTTCCTTTTCCCCCCAAAAAATTGTATATTTTCTTTTTCTTGTAAAAAAAGTAGTACATTATCTTTTTCCTCTAAAAAGTTATCTATTTTCCTTGTCCCTTAAAAAAAGATTGTCTATAGTCCTTGTCCCTTAAAAAAAATTTATATTTTCCTTTTCCTCTAAAAAGTTGTCTATTTTTCTTTTCCCCTCAAAAAGTTGTCCATTTTCCTTGTCACCTAAAAAATGCTGTCTATTTTCCTTTTCCTCTAAAAAGTTGTTTATTTTCTTTTTCCCCTAAAAAGTTGTCTATTTTCACTTTCCCCTAAAAAAGTCGTCGATTTTCCTTTACCCCTAAAAAGTTATGTATTTTCCTTTTACCCTAAAAAGTTGTCTATTTTCCTTGCCCCCTAAAAGAAGTTGTCAATTTTCCTCTCCCCTACAAAAGTTATCTATTTTCCTTTTCCCCTACAAATGTTGTCTATTTTCCTTGTCCCCCCAAAAGTTGTCTATTTTCCTTTTCCCCTAAAAAGTTTTCTATTTTCCTTTTTCCCTAAAAAGTTGTTTATTTTCCTTTTCCTCGAAAAAGTTGTTTATTTTCCTTTTCCCCTGAAAAAGTTGTATATTTTCCTTTTCCTCTAAAAAGTTGTATACTTTCCTCTTCCCCTAAAAAGTTGTCTATTTTTCTTTTCCCCTCAAAAAGTTGTCTATTTTCCTTGTCTCCTTAAAAATTTGTCTATTTTCCTTGTCCCCTTAAAATGGTTTTCTATTTGTCTATTCCCCTAAAAGAGTTGTCTATTTTTCTTTTCCCCTAAAAAAAGGTTGTCTATTTTTCTTTTCCCCTGAAAAAAGGTTGTCTATTTGTCTATTTCCCTAAAAATGTGATCCATTTTCCTTTTCCCCTAAAAAAAGTTGTTTATTTTCATTTTCCCCTAAAAACTTGTCTATTTTCCTTTTCCCCTAAAAATGTTGTCTATTTTCCTTTTCGCCTCAAGAGGTTCTCTATTTTCCCTTTCCCCTATAAAAGTTGTCGATTTTCCTTTACCCCTAAAAAAGTTGTCTATTTTCCTTTATCCTAAAAAGTTGTCTATTTTCCTTGTCCCCTAAAAGAAGTTCTCTATTTTCCTCTTCCCTACAAAAGTTATCTATTTTCCTTTTTCCCTACCAAGATTTTCTATTTTCCTTCTCCCCAAACCTGTCTTTTTTTCTTGTCCTCTAAAAATAGTTGTCTATTTTCCTTTTCCCCTAAAATTTGTTTATTTTCCTTTTCCCCTAAAAAAGTTGCATATATTCTTTTTCAATATGTATACCTTAGATGTTTAATGCATCTAAATATCAGTTAATATCTCGCACCCTGTTTGCTTTCCTTTTTTATCGTGACGACCTGTTCAATCCTTTCAAATACCTTTTAGAACCACATTATTAAGTTGAAGAGGGTGTTCTGGTCCCATTGGATGGTCCTGAGAACAAGGGAGAAATGTTTTCACCAAAGGGATTGAAATGGATGAGTATGTCAGAGCGTTGAAGTGGGTTAGCTTGGGCGAATGAATAGAAAGACTTTTAAATGGTCATATTTTTAAAGAATCTGCCTAGGCATCGCTGATTGGGTTAGTGGTTTAAATGATTAAACCCCTAAAAACAAAACTTAAAGATCACTGTTACATGGACTGCTAGCACAGGCGGTTGATAAATAATTCTCTCAGCATGCAACAGTCTCTCTCTCCACCCAAACCTGGTCCTTCAGGATAGTCTCATAAAGGACGCAGCCCCAATGAACTGTAGTAATGTTAACGGAGGCTACAGTGCAGGCTGTAGGGTCAATGGCTAAAAACAACAGAATTGCAGCAAATAAAACTTGCCCTTTGCAAAGAAATAGGTAAATTTAATTTGTAATCACAATTAATCGTAATGGACAGAGTGGATGCAATACTTCCACAATGGCTATTGAATAGCAATTGCGAATGGAGGCTATTCTTGGTGGTGATTAAGTTTGCGTTACTTAGAGTAATGAATGCGGGAAAGAACAAATTCTAATTCAAAACTCTCGAAATTTTATGACATCATAAAATGAACGAAGCGAGAAACACTTAAGGTAAGATCATCAAATGTGAGAGGCATTTTAACGTTAACACGTTGGCGATGACGACAACTGACGCCAAAATATTAACGAGAAACTTTGATAGGAATAGGTCGTTAAGCGAGAAAAGTCTGGTAATTTTCAGACTTTTCCACTCGAAAAAACGCACATTTTTCAAGGTGATATTTGAATTCAGTGCATGAAAATACGTAAGATTAACTAATCTCATTTAAGAAGCACAGAACTTTTCGAAAATTGTTGACAAGTGTTATGGATGGTGAATGCGATCTATAAAATTGGGTGACGAGGTTAGATGATTAGTACCTGCATGTGTAGATAGTTCTCTTATTCTTGACACGAGCGATTTCTCTTCATGTCTTCATTATGGTCTTGAATAGTTTCCTGTACTTAGCCCACGAAGGATTAACGCGAAAGCAACGGCGAAATTTTGGTGTGAATAGTTTGAAACTAAGTCATCCATCTAGTTTGTTAATTTAATTCAAGAGGTACTGTTGTTAACTTACACGCAGGGGAAAGGGTGGTGCAAAAACTGCTTATTGTATCTCTACTCCAGAGATACAGAGATAAACCACCAAAAAAAATTGTATTGAAATAATAATATATTAATAATCGTTTGTACATGTCTTACTTTAGTTTTGAGAACTCAACTAGAGCCACAGTTCTAGCAAAGGAAAGGCAATGATGGCCAACAATGGCTAGAAGCCAAATGAGACGAAACCCTAAGATTTCAGAAGCGCCTGAATGCAGAATTTGGGAGGACATCAGAATAGAAAGCAAAATATACCAGAGTTTCATGACACATGCAACAAAAGCGAGATCAAGGTAATGGAACCAGACAAGAAGAGGAAGAATGGATGACCCTGAGAGACCAGAGTAGATAGTAGCGTAAGATACTAGTATTTGAACCTCGAAGCTAATGAGCCATCTTGAAATCCATTTGGAGGCGAACAGACAAGCAGTGTAGTCGTGCAGCAAGAGACCAAAATCAAAAATGTAGGTGAGAAAATAACAGGGTGATCACAGTTATGAAAACGATGAATGGCGAAGAGGAGAGTGTAGAAATTAAATTTATTCATTGACTACTCATTCAACACAGGTCAGAGCGACTCTAGTGTCTTTGGTGGCTTTAATATTTATAATCACACTTTGGGTAACGTATTTGGGGATTCCTAGTAACAGGAGAGTTCACTAGGATACGGAAAGCAGTACGTTGGAATCGCTTTATTTAGAAACCTGTTTCAAAAGTACATAGACTTCATCTTCAGTCTGGTAATGATATACGCACTTCCGAAACTAGTTTCTGAAGAAGGCGCTTCCGACGTACAACGGGTCTTATCTTTCTTAAGTAACGTGTTATTTACCATTAGTTTTTCAGTCAACTTGAGAAACTAGTGAATTCGACCACTATCATGGCATCTTCCTCTTCCTCAATCTCCCCTTCCTTCTACACTGCAGACCTGAAGAACAGAGCCAACTGCCTCGTCAGTCATCCGGTAAAGTAGTGAAAAAAAGGCTTACACATGCAGCAAAGGGGCCGCAGATATTGATGTAGCACATTCATTTAGAAATTTAGAGAATAAGTTTTGAATGATTAAAGTTTAGTTGTTATTACTTTTAGAGGCAGAAAAAGATCCTTATATTTTTATAGCCCTATGTATCGTGGCGAGTGCGTAAGTGGCAGGTTTATATAATCTAGCTTTGGACGTCACACGGCTCAGTCGAGGAGCAAAGTGGATCTCGGCGATGTGAAATATGTTGGTTCGAATCTCGTCACTGCTCGAACATTTCTTTATTTCCCACAGGCTTTTTTCCTTCCTATCCTTTAAAAAAATGTCTTTATCGAGCGACTCTGTGATAAAGAGGCACATAAGTTCTTAGCCTCTTTTGAGTATTTCTGGCATTTTTTTAAACGAGGATCATTTTCATCAAAATGTGCAGGGGATGGGGGCATTTTTGGACTAAGATTACCCTGTTCCTTTCATTCAGTATTCACTTACTAGTAGAAATAAGTATTCCAAAATTCCTAGTGCGAAATTTCTGGCAGTATTCCCCCTTGGACTGACCAATTCTAATCCATTCGTTTTAAATATACCTAATTTCTTCGGCATTTTAGTTATAGGTATTTTCAGTTTAACAAAAGAAAACAGTTATAACAAATGCTTAAAATATGGTTACATTATTTTTTATTCGCTATTATTTCAGATTAATCCTCCTTATGTCATTCGTGTGATTGAAATCGTCCCAGCTCCTTGGACATCACCAGAAACCGTTGCTAGAACCAAGGCTATCATGGAAGAACTTGGCCAAAAGCCAGTGACATTCAACAAAGAAATTCTTGGATTTGGAGTTAATAGGATGCAGTAAGAATAATGATCCATTTGCTCAAATTTGGAATGGGGGAATTTAATAGTATATAACATGAATAAATGCTTGCCAGAATGAAACAAATGTTCACTAGTGTATCGCTTGCTATATTTTTGCACTCCCTATACCATTGTCTCCTCTTGTTTAACAAGTCATGGCATTGAAACATAATTCTGACAAACTTCGCTGCCAATTAAGTTTGCCAGCCTCTCTTTTCCCAATGAAGTTCTCCAACCATTACAGAAAGGAATTCAAGAAATTTTATTTGATACCCTCCTCTTTCCTGGCCCTAAATACCTAAGTTAGACTGAATGTTAGGAGATCAATGTTTTCATGTGCTCCTATCAGCCATTTTATTCGATCATAGCTCAAGCTCATTAGTGATGTCTTATTTATTTTTCTTCGTAATTTCCAATAATGTCAATTAAATATTAAATTTGAGTTTAAAAAGGAAGACGCAGCAAATTTTTTACGTTATGAAAACCATGGATAAGCAGCTACCACATTTTTAGGTTGTTTTATCCTTCCTGGAATTAAAAAGACATTTTAATGTAGTTAATTGGATATTTCAGTGGATATTCACGTAAATACTTTCACCATTTCTTCTTGAGCCCATTAAAAATGCTCGACTGAAATCAAGGCACATTTTTTATGCAATTTCTTTGTTTTTACAGACTTGCTATCCTCAAGGAATGTTGGCAGCTTGTGACGGAAGGTTATTTAAGTGCCCCAGATGTTGATACCTTAATGTGTGAAGGATTAGGAATGAGATATGCTTGGCAGGGTCCTTTTGAAACGTGTCATCTCCTGGCTGATGGTATGTAATGTAACACAGTACAGGTAGATTAAACATTAAGGATTAATGGACTATGCAGGGTATTATTTATAGAAACTACGACGACTTTCACCTTACCTCCTTTGTGAAATATAATTTTCGGGCGGGATATATTCGTTAAGTCTTCATATTTACGTAAATTAAATTATATTAGGGCTTTTGATTACCTATTTTGATGTTTAGGTTGATGAACACTTCTCTAAAAATACCAAGATAAACATACTTTATGGTTTGTTATTGGTTTGTGCATTTTGGTCTTTCAATTATTGTTTGACCATCTTATTATCTTTCTCTTCTTACTTATAATATTTTACTTTAAGAAGTTGTAATAAGTCAATAACTACAACGAAGTATTATGGTTTTCTTATTCTTTTATCGCTACTAGAACAATCTAATTAGTTCAAACTGAGAATCTTGAACCCCCTCCATATTGCAATTTCACTTTAGGGTCTTATCGAAGGACCTCAGTGGCGGATCCAGGATAGAAATTCGGGCGGGGCTAGCCTGAATTCCTCCCTCTGAGGAGTCTGAGAAAAGGGCATTGTGATTAATAAGGGTTATAATAGACAGCATTGATAATAAATAACAGCATCTCATAAAAGAGCGAGCGCTAACTCTCATAAATCCAATTTTTTTTTTTTTACACACATCTATAAATTATGAAATGTAGTTTTTGGACGTCAGCTAAGGTATAATACTTAATATGATAATTAATTTTGAGATTCACCTCCATTTTAGGCATGTATCATATAAGATACATTCGATCGCAACGGTTTAAAAAAACTGTTTTATATATATTCCATATTATTACATAACTCTTTTTGAAAAGAAGAATACAAGTATGTCTTTAAAATGAAATAGAAAAATAAACATGTCTGCAATTGGGTGGGTGGGGGTTATTCAACCCCTGGCCACCCCGGATCCGCGCCTGATGGACGTGTAGTTCAGCTCTTAGAACTATCTCGTCCTTTTACCTACCTAGTACAGTCCTATTCACCGGACGAAGCGAAACATATGTTACGTTATAAGAGGTAAAATTTCTATTATTACACCATTGATTATTAACGTTCTGGATGTTTTTAGGTTTTAAATTGATGATCAAATAAAGCACGTTTTTATTTCTCTTTGATCTCTTTATCGCTTTTCCTCTTTCACGATTCTCTTTCTTTCCATTTTTGGCTTTTATGCTTTCATTCAATCGTGCAGATTCCGTCCTTGGCTTCATCGATGTCTCAGTAGTAGTAGTGATTCGCCAACCTGCCTTTATCCAGGCGGATCCCGACCGGATAATGAAATAGACATAAAGGTCAGTATGACAATCGCTGGTGAGCCCGAGGCCACCAGGGGCCGGTCCTCTTTGGAGAGAGGTGCCAGCAAGTATATTATGTTTTGATACCAAACAGCGTTCAGGTGGAACCTTCGTCGCCCTGGGACAGAGGGACTTGTTCCGCGTCAGAGGTATGTGGATATCGATACCCCTTGGCTGGATTCCTTGGAACAGAGAGAGAATGTGTCTGTTGTACTGCGAAAGCGACAAGAAAATAAAGTAGTGTTGTAATTGGTTATGTGTGTGATGAGAAGTGTAAAAGAGGTGTTAGTCGTAGAATGAATCAATTAATATCTTCCAAACCTCGAAATAATTAGAAATTTTGCTGTGAACTCAGATCCTTTTGACAGCTTTGATTTTACCGCAGGGATCAGCAGTTCCATAAAGCATTTCGGGCCATCTTTCGAGAGGATGGCTCAAACTATGAAGACGACGCCTTCGTTTAGTATCGAAGATTCTGCTCAGATCATCGAACAGATGAACGAAAAAGTACCTCTCAATGAGTTGGAAGTAAGGCTCGAATCGCGGTTGCTGTACTTCTCCTAATCCAACCCCCCTCCTCTGTCCCCGAACCATAACAAAAGGGAGAAACGTCTCCTAAAATCCCCCCATCCTCTGTTCCCGAACCATAACAAAAGGGAGAAACGTCTCCTAAAACCCCCCATCCTGTGTTCCCGAACCATAACAAAAGGGAGAAACGTCTCCTAAAATCCCCCCATCCTCTGTCCCCGAACCATCACAAAAGGGAGAAACGTCTCCTAAAATCCCCCCATCATCTGTCCCCGAACCATAACAAAAGGGAGAAACGTCTCCTAAAATCCCCCAATCCTCTGTTCCCGAACCATAACAAAAGGGAGAAACGTCTCCTAAAATCCCCCCATCCTCTGTCCCCGAACCATAACAAAAGGGAGAAACGTCTCCTAAAATCCCCCCATCCTCTGTCCCCGAACCATAACAAAAGGGAGAAACGTCTCCTAAAATCCCCCCATCCTCTGTCCCCGAACCATAACAATAGGGAGAAACGTCTCCTAAAATCCCCCCATCCTCTGTCCCCGAACCATAACAAAAGGGAGAAACGTCTCCTAAAATCCCCCCATCTTCTGTCCCCGAACCATAACAAAAGGGAGAAACGTCTCCTAAAATCCCCCCCTCCTCTGTCCCCGAACCATAACAAAAGGGAGAAACGTCTCCTAAAATCCCCCCATCCTCTGTTCCCGAACCATAACAAAAGGGAGAAACGTCTCCTAAAACCCCCCTATCCTCTGTCCCCGAACCATAACAAAAGGGAGAAATGTCTCCTAAAATCCCCCCATCCTCTGTTCCCGAACCATAACAAAAGGGAGAAACGTCTCCTAAAATCCCCCCATCCTCTGTTCCCGAACCATAACAAAAGGGAGAAACGTCTCCTAAAATCCCCCCATCCTCTGTTCCCGAACCATCACAAAAGGGAGAAACGTCTCCTAAAATCCCCCCATCCTCTGTTCCCGAACCATCACAAAAGGGAGAAACGTCTCCTAAAATCCCCCCATCCTCTGTTCCCGAACCATCACAAAAGGGAGAAACGTCTCCTAAACCTCCCCCATCCTCTGTCCCCGAACCATAACAAAAGGGAGAAACGTCTCCTACCCCCCCCCCCATCCTCTGTCCCCGAACCATAACAAAAGGGAGAAATTTTAGAAATTAGGTGAAAAAGAGTATGAAATGAACTGAATTTGAGCTTGAAAATGTTTCTACAGACTAAAATAAAGCCAATTTCGTCTAAAGATTTAGATAAAGATATTTCACTTTTAGTCGCGTGCAGCGACTCTATAAGTTGCTATGTCGGTCGGTCGGATGTTAACCATTTTACCTTCCAATGATTTCTTTGGCAATAACATCCTAACTATTCGGCCGATTCTCAAGAAATTTGAAACCCTTATGTTGTTTTAAATTCTCTTTAGAATATTATAATTGCCAAGGTCCTCCCAAGTTTAGTCCGCGAATAATTAAAAGAAAACGAACTATGGGTCGGATTACCCAACTTCTTGAAAGTTTTGAAGAGCACGCGACTTAGGTCTGTTGACCTTGTTTTTTAAAACATGAATTGTATCGACATTTGTATCATATTGTTAAAATATTCTAGAAGATGTGGATATAAAATGGAGTTGGAGAGAATTGATTTAGAATTGATTCAAGGAAAGGTCGTATATTTCGAGCTATTTTTCGAAAGGGTAAATCCAAGAAAGCTTTAGTACAAAATCTATCGAAAGATGGAAGAGACTTGTTTCTTTTCAGTTCTTTTTCATCACTAATCATCACTAACTATAATTTAAGAAGGTTTTTTTGAGTATTTGAATAATAATTTCATCTTAGTTTGGTTATGACTTATGTTTTTTTTTATCAAAGCTATTTCTAATAATTCTTTTATAATAGCAAAAAACAAAATGGTGAATTTTTTAAAACCCAAAGAATTACAAATGGTGAAGTTCAGAAAATTTACTTTTATATATCTTCTTCTATAACTATATTTTAACAACGCAATATTTTGAAAGGGGGGGGAAATTTAGTTTAGAGTTCCTTTTCAAAATTATTATAATTGGCGAAGTTCAGAAAATTTATAAAAATTTAACCATGGCTGCTTTTTTCTAGATTTAAAATTTTATCTTAGTAGCGAAGCGCAAGCTCCCCACGTAGGGAGGAGTGGTGAAACCATTGTCTGGTTTTATATATAATTTCTTTTAAAATTTGTTTTTGATTTACTGTTTCTTTGTTTATTTCAGGGTCGGAGGGAGTGGCGTGATGAAAGACTGATTGGTTTGGTCAAATTGAAACAAGTAATGAATAAGAAACAGAAAAAATAGAAAATTAATGGTTTATATTTGCTTAATTCAGGTTACATCCTTTTTGTTGTTTTATTTTACAATAAACTCAACCTATTAAAGATTTTTTTTTTATTCCTAAGAACGATTCACTTTTTTTCCAAAATTATTTACAGCCTCTAAGAAGCATATTAATGTCCGGATATTCTTGAAAATAGATTGAGCAATAATTATTAAAATTTTAATTACGGACGTTAAACTGTAACCCAAATATTACGGACGTTAAACTGTAACCCAAATGGTAATCAAAATTAAATGGATCGAAATTAGTGAATATGAATTTAACAAAGAACCTTTAAATAATGGCATCTAATGGATAAAAACATTAAACTTTAGAAAAAAATATTATTGATGGCTCGTTACTCAAAGGCTTGGAGCTATTATTTTGTTCGTTCCCTGAGTGCTTGCATGTGTACGTGTGAATAATTGCTCCTACTGACTATACAATATGGATGGTTAATGTTTCCTCTCCTAATCTTTAATAACACAGGCCTGCGTTTGGAAAAGAAATTCTGTTCCTGCAGTTTTCTTTAGTGATTCCTAACGAAATTGTTTTTTTAAATTGAAATATGACATTCATTTTGCTCAATCAGGTCTGGTTTTTGAGATACAGTGCACTAATGTTTTTAGAAAAGGGCCATTTTTGAAAAAATCCCTTATTTATATAAAAGTTATTTAATAAATTACAATTACTTGTAATAAAAAAATACCGACTCAATTCGACTTTCTTTTAATTAATTTTAAACTTACAGACTACTTATGAGCTTACCCAGGAGTGCAAAGAAACTATTTTCCAAGAAAAGAAGTCCTTGATGACTTCCGCTTGTGAAGCGATGTTGGTTCGTCGCGTTTAAGACACCAGCAATAGTCAGCTAACATGTTGATGTCCCAGCGTCCTTGATATCTTGTCTCCATCGTCTTTATTTCTTGGTGAAATCTTTCTCCTTGTTCCTCGCTATAATCTTTACAGTTTGCCGGAAAATAGTCAAGATGTGACTGGATAGAATGCATTTTTATCGACATGCGAGCTCCCATTTTTTCGAAGCTTTTCATAAGCTCATTTACATGTGAGATATATTCTGAGCTTCTTTTATTTCACAGAAAACCGTCGATTACTTTACTAAACGCTCGCCATGCTTCTTGTTCACTGGCTTCCATATTGGTGTAAAAATGCTTGTCCTTTAACAGAGTTCTAATTTGGGGACCATCAAATATGCCTGCATGGAGCTTGGCATCACTGATCTGTGGGAATTTTTGCAGTAGATACTTAAAAGCTTGGCCTTCTTTATTCAGTGCTTTGACAAAGTTCTTCATCAGGCCAAGCTTTATATGAAGAGGAGGCAGTAAAACATTTTTGGGAGGGACTAGAAGTTGAGCTACCACATTGTGGCAGCCAATTTGGAATGCCTCTCGAGATGGCCAGTCTTTTTGCTTATAGTGAAGACTAGCCGCCCGGCTATCCCATAAGCACATGAAGCATGGATATTTTGTGTAGCTTCCTTGCATCCCAAGAAGAAGGCACACAACCTGAAAGAAAACATATTGATGCATATTGATGTACATGGTTTCTAAGAACTTCTATTTTTTGCATAGGCAATTTTCACTAAGTTTATTAGGGGTAGGGAGAAACTAATATGTGTATAATATCCTTCTGTCATTGGTATTTAAAAACAAACATTCCTTGAAATATTTAACAAGTTCAATAAAGTAAAATATATCTTACCTTGAGATCACCACATATTAACCAGTTCTGGTTAGAGTACTTGATTGTAATAATCAATACTTTCATATTTTCGTAGCTTTCTGTTAACTGAACTGAATGGCCAATAGGTACAGATGCCATTTTATTGCCAATATTTAAGAGTACTGCCTTCAAACTTCTGCTAGAAGAATCAATAAAGAGCCTCCATTCACTTGGTTGGTAAGGAACGCCAAGTGCCTCAATTAAACATTTTACATCATTGCAATACACTAAAGAGCTGCAAGAATCAACTGCAAAGAACTTTTGAAACTCTTCGTCTCTATTTCTGAACCAAAAGTATGTAGTTTCTTGAGAGAGGAGGTTGCTCTCACTAAGACGGGATGCAAGAAGTTGTGCGTTCTCTTTAGAAAGACCAATATCTCTAGTCAAGTCATTTAATTGACCTTGAGTGAGTGGTCTTGGCAAAGTCATTGTAGACGTAGGCTGATATGTCACTGAAGTGTCAGTGTCATCCACTTCTATATCTTCTATATTGTCTTGTAGCTCAGTATTTTTAGGTGGAGAAGGAACTGGAACTCCTGGAACATGTGGTTGTGGTTTAATGGCAGAAGGAACATCAGGATAGACTACAGTGTGTTTGTTCTTCTTATTGACCCCTGGAAAAAAGTTTCGCATACCTAATTTACATACTTTTAATTCACTCGACCCTCGTTTCCACATTTTTATACACATTTTTCATACCAGGTAAATTTACAATTTTTAAATACAATCAATTTTTATATACAATTTAACCACAATTTTTCTACCAGCATAATACACTATTTTTATACACAATTACAATTTTAATAGGCTACCAAAAGATTTGTATAAACATTTCTAGATTTTTCAAGGACTATATTGTTAAAGTAATTATCTCACCTTTAAGATTCGTCCTGCAAAAATTGCAGTCTGTAATGTGGTCCTTGCCTTCTCTCCACACCATAGGTACAACCAAATGACAAACAGTTCGTTTTGCCCTCATTCCAGCGTCTTAAGGCTATGACACAGGCTTTGCAGCACATATGTGGAGCAAAGTTTTTGTCTTGATCACCTAGCTTTATTCCAAAATATGCATTGTAAAGGAACTTTAATAACGGCGTTATAGTGCATTGCTGGTCACTAAAAGTTACCTTTCCACAAACAAAACAAAATCTATCAGGACTGTTTTTACACTTTCTATTCATTTTTATGAAATATAAGGAGTTTTGCTAATGTATTTGCCTGCAAAAAAAATTCCCAAGGATAAATAAAGTTTTAGAAATATACTTTAAACACTGTTCATAGATGAGAAAAGTCATGGATTAAAAAACCAACACTTAGTTGGAGAGTGAGCAAGCAACACACAACCACTCGCGCTCGCGGTCAGCTAGAGACTGAGCTCTAACGCCATCTAGGGAGCTTGGTCTGTATCTTAAAAACTAGACCTGGTTGAGCAATATGAATGCTTGATTTGGATTAAGGAGACAAATTTAATTAAGAATCACCTATGAAACCCAAAGGAACATTTTTGACGCAGACCAGTGTAATTAATTTCATCATTTCTATATGATGCTTTTTGGTTCTTTTCTGTCTGTTCTTCCATTTGATTAACACCAGTTTTATTTTTCTAAATAATTAACAATTTTCAAAACAGAAATAATCCACAATCAAACGAACCTCGGGGAACTTTTAGTCGCGTGCGAGTCTAGTAGCGAGCGACATCTCACTATGTCAGCCGTTCGGTCGGTTCCCTTATTGCCTTTTTTTGTTTTTGTAATAACAATGTAACTATTCGGCCGATTCTAACGAAATTTTGAAACTTTACGTTGTTTTACATTCTACTTGAATGCTAGAGTTCCCAAAGTCCCCCCAAGGTTAGCCCGGGAATTATATTGTTTTGCCAATAACATCATAACTATTCGGTAGATTCTAACTAAATTGGAAACCTTTATGTTGTTTTATATTTTATTTCGAATGATATGATTGCCAAAGTCCTAAAGTCAGAAGGGAATTATTTTCTCTTGGCAATAACATCATAACTATGTGGCTGATTCTAACGAAATTTGAAACCCTTAAGGTGTTTACATTCTCGTTCGAATGATAGAATTGACAAGGTTCTCCGAAGGTTACTCCAGGAATTATTGAAAGTTTTGAATGTTGAAAGGACATAAATCAAAATAAGTAATGGCACGCGAGTTTTGGTCAGCAGACCTTGTTTCTGATACAGGCTTGTAAACCAAGTTTTTTATGCAAATGAAGTCATTCTTGTATTTAAATTATGCCGTCTCTATGGCAACTAAAATTTGGTTCTTTAGTACATAACTCTATGCCTAAGCTAAGCACTGCATATTTAGACTATTGTAGCCTAGCCATTGCATATATGGACGTTCTCCCCCTGATAATTATGTTTAATTTTCTTGAATAAATGGTATTTATTTGGGCAAACTAAATCTAAGCTATGAAGTAAGTAAAAATACAAGGTTGTAAGTGAATTTATGAAAGGATGAGAAAGTAAATAAAATATCGAGTGGCCAGCTAGAGGCTAAAAATGAAAGAATGAAAGCAAGTAGATGGAAAGAATGCTAAGAAAACAATAAGGGAAAAGATAATTGATGCACATCTCTTTTTTTCCAATACAGTTCTTTACACATATTCAAAATATCAACACTATTTTATATGACCTACTACTAATTTATGCCTTAATACATTTAAAACCCTTACGAACATTGTATACACTCCCGTATTTTAAGTGGTATGGTAAAATTAGCCATAATCAAAACGGCAGGAGATATTGACAGTTTGGGAGAGCATTGGAGAAACAACAAAGCTTGAAGGTCACCGCAAGAACACGTAAGGCATCCATTTCCCTCAAAATTTAGGAGAGAAATGGTAATCAGAAAATTATTTTAAGCTTTTATTTGGAGAATAACGAAACTAATGTAACAAGCAGGACATTTCCACTCACTAGAAAAACTGGAGGTGGAGAAAGGGCAGAGAAATGAAAAGGAAAGATAGGTAAGCAAAATTAAGAGGAATGCACTAAGGGAAGGACGACAGAGTAGGGAAGAAAAGACTCAATTAATCTTAATAAGTAGGGTCGAGAAATCGTTTTACATAGCTCAGGGAATATGCTTTCCAAAGAAGAACAATCATTGAAAGATCCAAACTTGTCTCTCTCGCGGAGAAATTATAAGCCGAAAACCTCCGACAACATGTATAGAATAGAATGCATTATATTGAATTAGAACTTCACTTAATTCATTAAAGCCACGAAAAAGGTCTTAATGGATACAGGATATTAAAGGAATCTCATCAGCGTTCATTAGAGGGGAAAATTCTTATTTGTAGTTTTTTATAATATCATTGTAATATGTTGTAATAACTTGGATGTAAGATCTTTGCACTATTTTGGCACTGCAGCACTTGGAAATAAAGGATTGCATACGCAGATAGATATTCTTGTAATTATGAGGTTGATCACTACCCAAAATTAGATTGATCTATTTAATGCTCTGCCTAGGCTATGTAGTTTCTCTGGTTATGAAATTTCGGTTGATTTATTTAATGCTATGCGTAGGCTATGTGGTGTATATGGCTAAGGAAATTCGGTTGATTTATTTAACGATATACGTAGGCTATGTAGTTTATATGGCTAAGGAAAATTGATTGAAATATCTAAGGCTGTACCTATGCTATGTATTTTATATGGCTATGGAAACTTGGTTGATTTATTTCCCACTCTGCCTAGGCTATTTATTTTTTATGGCAATGGAAACTGGGTTGATTTATTTACCATTCTATCTAGGTTATGTGGTTTCTATGGTTATGGAAATAGGGTTGATTTATTTAACGCTATGCCTAGGATATGTGGTCTCTATTGCTAAGGAAATTCTGTTGATTTACTTAACGCTCTGCCTAGCCTATGTAGTTTATATGGCTAAATAAATTTTGTTGATTTATTTAAAGCTATGCCTAGGCTATGTGGTTTCTATGGCTAAGGAAATTCGGTTGATTTATTTAAAGCTATACGTAGGCTATGTGGTTTTATGGCTAAGGAAATTCGGTTGATTTACTGTATTTAACCCTAGGGGTAGGCTATGGGATTTCTATGGCTACGGAAATTCAGTTGATTTATTTAACGCTATACGGAGGTTGGCACTGCATATATGAACTTTCTACAACTGAAGTCTTGTGTTTGGTTTTCTTGAATAAATACTATTTTATCGGCAAAACTTTTTATATAATCCTCTACTTCGATGCGAAGTAGACTTTTCAGATGAATTAATCTACTCTTGGATGGCTCTCTTCTGGATATTGAATCCTTGTTCATATTCAGTTAAGCTCTATTACCCAGCTGCTGAGAATGCCTTGCCTGCTCCAACTCACTTAGTGGTGAATTATTATCATATTCCACTACTCCTACGAACTTTCTTATCACTTCGTTAACTTGCTTATCACATGTTCTTATCAATTAATCACTTTGTTTCGGATATGGTTTTAACAGCTATGACGAGGCAGTAGAAACATTTTCATAGATGTGCGCACACTTCAGCTCTGTGTAAAGTCAAGTTGACTTCAGACTGAATAAATTATTTAATTTTCGTTGTAGAAACGTCATTTCATGGAAAATAGCTAAATGGTATCCGTTTAGTAATTAAGTGATTGTTATCCACTTTCATCCCTAATGTACAACTTGAAAACAAATTAGTGATTGGAAAGCAGGATTTTGTTATATTTTGGTATCGTACAAAATCACTGTCTGTGAAACATTGTGAGATTCATAAACAAGAATCAGAGAGTATCTCATAATAAATCATGGCAGTAGTAAAGAATTCTGAGAGTATCTCCCAATAAATCTTGGCCAGTAGTAAAGAATTCGGAGAGTATCTCCCAATAAATCTTGGCCAGTAGTAAAGAATTCGGAGAGTATCTCCCAATAAACCTTGGCCAGTAGTAAAGAATTCGGAGAGTATCTCCCAATAAATCTTGGCCAGTAGTAAAGAATTCGGAGAGTATCTCCCAATAAACCTTGGCCAGTAGTAAGGAATTCGGAGAGTATCTCCCAATAAATCTTGGCCAATAGTAAAGAATTCGGAGAGTATCTCCCAATAAATCTTGGCCAGTAGTAAAGAATTCGGAGAGTATCTCCTAATAAATCTTGGCCAGTAGTAAAGAATTCAGAGAGTATTTCATAATAAATCTTGGCAAGTAGCAAAGAATGGAGCTGCCGGTCATAGAGCACAGCGCCGTTTTGCTTGGCTTAGCCGAGGTTAAAATCCCCTTCAAGAAACTTCCTTTGGAAGAAGGTCTGAGTATGGTTCATATTTGTTATCGAAAACTTTTAGAAATTGAAAATAGTGAAAGTACGAAGTTGAAATGTATCGGTGTGGTAGACAGTTTTTATGCCTTGCAAGAGGTAGATTTATTAATTAGTCCAACCACTTGCCGTCTCCTACGGAAGACGATCGTCGTTCTTCAGTACGACCTAAATGATGTCATCGCAGCCGTTCTCGCTCTGGATTGCCGAAGTCGCATTATAATCGTGAGCCAAACTCAGAGCTTTGGTCGCACCGCTCTTGTCTTGCAAATGCAATCGCAAGAGGTCGCGGAATCAGTCGTTCGAACACTGACTCAAGGCGCAAGTAACCCCGAGAGGTAAGATTATTGGTTCTCAACCTTTTGAGGTCACGAATCCCATTCACTATACATTAGAATGCAGCCCCCCGGCCTTTTGCAACCCCTTTTCAAGATTCCTGGGATCAATAAGTGGATTCCAAATAACAATGAGAAGTATAAATAATAAAAATTAAATAAACAATGAAATATTTTTTCCTTATTTTCAATTTAATCTCTCACTATCATTTCCACGCCTGGTTAGACCCAACCAAGGGTGAAAGATGGTGTTAAACACTCTAAAATTAGTCATACCTAGTTCGGATAATATTACTAAACTTTATCACAATAAAGTTTTCCCTTAAGCTTAAATTCGCATCATGGGAATGGTAACCAATAACCTTTACTACCACACGTAGCATTGATTGAATGATTATCAGTGAGAAAATTAATTGAGGGAAAATAAAGGCAACTAGAATAAAGGGTGAATAATAAAGAGAAGAGAGTAATAAGTAGGATTAATAAAAAACGCAGCAGCAAAAGCTAGACAGAAACTTCCATTTGACCTCTAGAGAGGTCAATTTGTATACCCCCCTCCCCCTCAAGCTTATAGACGTTTCCTTGAAGCAAACACGTTTCGCATATCACAAAGGAGTAAAGAAATAAGAGGATTTATGTTTACATTTAATATTTTATTAACACATTATTTCTTTTCTTAGGCCGCCATCCTCTTCCAAAGTAAGGCGGGGTGCGAACACACTGGGGAAAAAGGTCCACAGTCTTTTTAGCTCTTTTGGAAGTAGAGACAAGTCTAGCCTGGATTATACCCAAAGGACCAACACAGAAAGCAGCTCATGCTATACCCTTGTCACCTCCGAAGAAGAAGATGACCTCAATACCGATTCGGAATCAGACGACGGGATAGATACTGGTCAAGAATATCCCACAGTGAGAGATTCCTCTACTGATCGTCGTCTCTGCTTCAACAGGAATTCTATGAGTCCGCAGGAAGCGGAAATAAAACACCTTATTGACTCGGAAATCTCATTTGTAGAAACGTTAAAGGAGTTGCTTGATTTCAAAACCCTTTCCTATGATAGTCCAGGTATAATTAAAAGAAAATATTCCGATCAGATGCTTATGTATGTTGAAGAACTCCATTCTTTTCATAAAAGGTTGCTGGACCTCCTTAAATCGAACGAGAATAGTGTGGAGAGCGTATGTTCAATTTTCCAGGAAAATTCCGATAATTTTCGATTTCATGTTTACTATATCAGCAATATACCAAAGTCGGATAGAATCTATAATACGTATCGCGAAACGCTGAAGCGTGCAAACCCCTCTTTAGGAGATCTCCTTCGTAAACCTAGGATGAGGTTGAACTACTATGTATTAACATTTGAAAGTCTTCAAAAATACTCCTTGAACGAAACCTCTAGTATCTCACAAATCGTCGATCAACTTAAAGCCTATTTAAAAGAGGCCGATACGAGACTGATCACTGACTCTGTCACCTTGTGTCCGTTCAACTTGATGGACCATGGGATTGTGGTCATGACTGGAGACTTATCCCTGAAGAAAGGGGAATTAAGTAAGAGGCGTTACCAAGTTTTATTACTCGAGGATTTGCTTGTTTTAACCCGTGGAACCCCAAATTCGAGTGAATATGTTGCAAGCTTCAATTTACTTCACATTGAACTGCTACATGAAATGAGGGGGGTCTTTATTCATTTAGGTGTCCACCATAAAAAAAATAATACCCTTCTAATTTTCAAAGTAAAATCCATTCGACTTCAACAAAAATGGATCAAGAATCTAAAGAGTCAGATCGAGAGTACTAAACGAAATGTTGACGAAGGGGAAAAAGAAGAAAATATACAGGAGAAATCATTGTCCTACTCGTGCAATAGAGCAAATAATTCTCGAATAATGAATGAACCCTCATTTTTGAGCTGTTCAATGCCTTCCTTAACTATAGACATGGTCTTTCCTGACCTTTTAAACCTGAAAAGTCGAACGACGGATAGATATTCACATCTCGCGAACATTCAAGACTCAGAAAGGTTGTTATTAACGACTACGGACAGCGCATTAAATGAAAATAAAGATCATAGAACTTGTGGACTTTTACCCGTTGACATCAAACAACTGCATCAATTTCACTTACAACACCTTTACCCTGCCCTAAATTACAACCAAGAAGATTTCGACAACTACGTTTCCACCTGCCTGTTCAATGAAAGAAAGGAATTTATAGCAATAAATAGAAATATTCTTTATAAGGCGGCAGTTCTGAAGCATAGTTCGAACGGTCATTGCGAATGTCCTATTTTGAGCATCGCTGTAACTAACTTAATCCACTACATGTCATATTTTGTAGGAAGTGAATGTGTAGGAGAGACAACAAAACCAAATTTCAATGTGTGGGAAGAAATTCTTAGCAATGTAAATTTGGACTTGAAACAGAAATTCCTTCCGGAATTTCCCTCAAATGAATCTATAATCATGGAAGGAAATTTAGTTGTCAGCGAATTCCCTGCGCTATCAAATCAAAGACGGTACGTAATATTAACTGAAAAACGGACTTATATCTTATCAGTTACACAAAAGAAAGTCGAAATTGAAACATGTTTTGATAATGAAAAGGCAAAAATGGGCCCACCACCCAACATTAAATCATTTAACATTAAATTTTATGCATCAAATATGCAGAAAAGGAAACTTAACTTTACCGCTGAAAGCATTCAAGCGAAATACCAATGGATTTTGGGATTCCATCGAGCTATTCCCCATGAATTTAAAAGGCAAGCGTTAATCAGGAGATCTGGACGCTTGAAGACGAAAACGTTCCCAGGGAAAGGCAACACCGCCGAAGTGACACATGGCGCCTCTGCAGATAATTTTTCGCTCGCAGTGAAGGAGAATTCTGCCATAATGGAGAGTGAATTGTGAAAATAAACCAAATTTACGGAGATCAGAAGATCTGACGCTTGAAGACGAGAACGTTCCCAGGGAAAGGCAACACCGACGAAATGGCACATGGCGCCTCTGCAGATAATTTCTCGCTTGCAGTGAAGGAAGATTCTGCCATAATGGAAAATGAATTAGAACGAGTGAACCCCTATAATAATATTATTAAGCAGACGATTTTTTGTATGACCCTCTATAAAGGCACATGCCTTCATATATCCGTACATATACATGTCTATAGCTGCTTTTCAGACTTATAGATAACGATAGAGGTGAAATCGTCATTGATGAACTATGATTTACGCGATTGTGTATCTATTCTATCGGATTCACTTCCTCGTAAGACATCCCCCATCCAAAATTTATCTCCTCAAAACCAAAATGTTAATCTCAGGACGATCGCCCCCCCCCCAAAAAAAAAGAAAATCGCTATCCCTCTCCTGTCTCATTCAGCCTAGATTAACTTACTGAAAAAAAAACAACAACACGAAATTATGAAAATATATGTTGTATGAATGATGCGTTTATTATCTAGCAAAAATTGATAACCGAAACTGCTTCAATCCCTCTGGGAGTCGAGGTTTGTCTTCGCCAGGGAACGTATGTTCAAATATCTCTCTAACACTCTTAAAAAGAAGTGTATCAAATGATTCTTATATAGTATCCCTCCTGCTTTCATAGACCATGGAAATCTTTTTAATGATTTCCAGGTTCGTTTTCGCTTAATATTTTATTTAACAATGAATAAAATTTAAGAATCTCGAGACAATTGGTGAGAAGACGATGTCCGGTCCCCAGGGCGCCTGAAACAGTCTTGGTTGTCATTTTTTTTGCTATATACTAACCACACTTCTTGTCTCTAGCTTCTCGAATTTTACCTATATGTATGATGCATAGAAATCTCGCATACAAGTATCCTCGCAGTATATTATCAAGCTCAAAAGAAATTTAATAGAGCAGTCTGTTGTATAATTATTTAGTCTAAAGAATTAGTACGAGTAAGAGGATTACTCATACAAATTTGAGGTTATTTTTGCCTCTTTCTCTCTCTCTACCGTGATACGGTTGAGCCAGACGTTAGAAAATGGTAATTTTAAATAGTTTCAATTCATTCTTACTGACAGTTGATTATATATATATATATATATATATATATATATATATATATATATATATATATATATATATATATATATATATATATATATAAATATATATAAATAAGAGGAAGTTTGTTTATTTATTTATTTAAAATAGGCCCACGATTAATTGTGTTTTACAAGGAATATAATAGTGCTATTATTTTGTACTAAGTGTATTATTTAATGACGAAATCCCAAAATACTTGCAAAATACAGTCGAATGCTGGTTTGCTACTTCAATGTTATTTTCATTCTACCAGACATCTGATAATAGTTTGAATTTTGTCATCCGATGTTTATACATAAACTATAAACTGACAGATATACAAACACTATGTGTTTACACATATTCACTGTTTATACAGTTTCCAGAAACAAGCTGATGAGAGAGCGAATCCGCCATTGCTGAAAAAAAAACTATACATTTAAAATCTAAATTTTTACCCGTGCATTATTTGGGGTTTTCCTCATTATGTTGTACATCATTACAACATAATATGTTTCATCCAACCATATATGTATACCATATGGATAGTGAAGGATATGTATTTAATTTAGGGATATAATGCCTTCCACATCAAGTCCAAGATATTTTAGGATTCAAGAAGGAATTTGAGGCACTTCCGAATCTAATAAAATGACTTCAAGGATTTATGGCAGTTTTCTTCTATTCATCTCTACTGACTTTAGATGGTCTTGCTATCATGATGGAAACTGACCAATGGGAAGACCCATTTCATTTATAAGGCAAAAAAAATAAGGAATTGCCATAAAGTTGGAGGGCTTCTTTAAGTGTGTAATCAATGTGATAAAGACGGGGTTAGGGAAAAGTGGATACATCAAGAAAAAATAAATAAAAGGATTAAAAATGAAAGGATAAAATAAAACTTGTCGGGGGATGGCTATAAGTTTATAAACAATGCAGTCGACCTTAACTACTTTCCGTGGTGCAACATTGAATAAGGTCATGACTAGTATTGAAAATCGAATGGCGACGCGTAAACACTGTAGTGCAGTGGTTCTCAACTGGTGGTCTATGGACCACTAGTGGTCCATGATGACTTTCTGGGTGGTCCACGGGACTTCCACTATATTTAGTAAAAATTATATTTATTCGATAATATTTTCATTCCTTGATTGGCAGCTGCACTCTTCATGTGTTTTATAGTTTATGCTGTTTATGACACATGGTGCTTTATTTGCGTGTATTATTGCGATTTACGTTTTATCATTATTTTTGCCAAACTCAACTTATAACTGATATATTTCATTGATCTGCCCACAGATCTAAAGAAATAACAATGGCGGGAAGGATTGTTAAGCGCAAGTATTCAGAGGACTACATTGAATTTGGCTTCACTTGTCAAGAAATAGATGACATGGAGTTACCACAGTGTGTTATTTGTTAAAAAGTCTTGGGGAATGAGTCAATGAAGTCAGCTAAGCTTAAGCTCCATCTCGAAAAATGTCATCCCAATTTGTTGCAAAAGAATAAAAATTATTTCGAACAGAAATTATCATCTCAAGCGGCAGCGCCTTGACGCATCAGGTAAATTCCATGAAAAGACCACCAATGCAGTGCGTGCTTCCTACATTGTTGCGTACAAAGTCGCACAGGGCAAGAAGCCTCATACAATTGTTGAGCAGCTTGTGCTGCCCTGTGCAAAAGAAATGGTGAGGCTTGTTGTTGGCGAGGACGCAGCACGGAAGCTAGATGATATATCTGTATCTAATGACAATGTATCGAGACGGATAAATGAAATCTTACAAAACATCAGTGAACAAGTTGTGGATGAAATAAAGAAATCTCCACTGTTTGCAATATGTACAGTTGGATGAATCAACTGATGTCTCGCTCTGCTTTCAGCTAATGGTGTTTGCGCGATATATGGTTGAGGAAGACTTCAAAGAAAAAATTCTTTTTTGTAAGACTCTTGACACCACCACGCGGGCTCAGGATGTCTTAAAAATTGTCAACAGTTTCTTTGAAGCAAACGGTCTGGATTGGGGAAATTTAGTGGGTGTTACCACTGATGGTGCACTTGCGATGCTAGGCTCAAGATCAGGCTTCCAAGCATTGGTAAAACAGCGTGCTCCATTGGCAACTGGTGTTCACTGCTTCATTCACAGACAGGCATTGGCATCAAAAACATTACCTGATCACCTGAACATCGTTTTCAAAGGACTGGTGAAGGTGGTTAATTATATCAAATCGTCAGCAGTGAACACCAGGCTTTTCAGAAAATTATGTCAGGACATGGGTTCCGACTTTGAGGTGTTGCTGTTCTACACTTCTGTACGGTGGTTGTCAGCAGGGACCGTGTTCAACAGAATATTTGAACTGAGAGAAGAGTTGACTTTATTTCTTCAGTCTCAAGGGAAACAGGATTTAAGAATTATGTTAACACAGTCAGAATTAGAACTTGCATACCTCACTGATATTTTTGGAATCTTGAACAAACTGAATCTTCAACTGCAAGGGAAAGGTGCAAATCTGTTCACTTACCAAGGCATCATCAAGGCATTTCTTGAGAAATTAGAACTCTGGATCACACGAGTCGAAGATAACAATTTGGTTCAGTTTCCATGTTTGGATGCCATGCTCGGAGAAAAGAAAGGCATTCAGATGCAAATTCTCAAGCATTTACAAAAGCTGCAGGATGAATTTCAGCGATACTTTCCGGAGATGAACATGACAACGGATGAGTTATCTTTTATCAGGAATCCATTCACAGCAAATGTTCATAGCATTCCAGAGGCTCTGCAAGAGGAATTCTTGGAGCTGAAGAATGATTTGGCGTCTCAAGATGTGTATACCAGCAGTCTACCATGGAAAATTTTTGGGCCACTATGATTGGTAGTTACCCAAATTTGTCATCACATGCAGTCAAATGTCTTTTACCATTTGAATCAACCTACATGTGCGAGATTGGATTTTCATGTTTGTTGCACATTAAGTCGAGACAGAGGAATCGGCTTGCAGTGGAAAATGATATTCGTTGTGCGCTATCAAGCACTACTCCTAACATTGAAAAGCTTGTCAGTGAGAACCGAATCCAAAAGTCTGGTTGCAAGGAAAAATGAGTTAATCGAATTGGAAATAAAAAATATTCGTTGTTTATTCTTACAATCTTACATTATTTCATTCTTTTTAACATACATTTCATGGCAAAATGATACATAAACATTCATGTAATTTCAAGATATTATTTTTGAACGAAGTATATTTCAGATTAAAATGTTATCTATCTGCTAATTATTTTATATAATTTTTCGAAATTCTGTTTTGAAGAAATATATTTGAAGCCAAAATGCTTGTTGTGTAAGCTTACTTTATACTTACTCAAATATGCAATGGTCCACAATATTCTTTTAATTGAGCTGGTGGTCCATGGCCTGAAACGAGTTGAGAACTACTGCTGTAGTGTCATAGTTAAAAGCCAATAGATTATAGTTGAAGGAGCAACGTTGAAGTGGTCAATCAGCCAGTCAACCTCTGTTTCTATTGGAAACGCATCATAATGTATTATATATCATTTGAAAGCGAATTCTTTTCTGAATTAATCCCTTTTAAAAAGATTTGATTGCTTTAAATAGCATTGAGGGTGAGGCTTAGGTCTGAAGTCGAGACATAAGCCTAAAAACAATGAACATTCGAACGTCTAACGACATCTGGCAATCACCTTTGAATTCAACCTTAATTCTAGGATTTTAAATTGTAAATACTACAAGATGATTAAATTATCGAGGGTGTAAGGGAGCAATTCCCCATTAAAGTGGGGCAAGGGGGACGAAGCCCCAAATTCCAAATAATTACATTACGGTTCGAATTGTTTTTATGCAGTCGTCCGCCTTGAATGGGCAGAGCTAGAAATGGAGTCCTATAATTTTCTTGAAATCGGTGGCTGTGTCTTTAAATTTACCCTACTCTGACCTCAGACTACTCAATGTGACTAATTACGGATATGACATTGGACTTTGATTAAACTAGCAAGTCATTAGAATTATAGTCTGAAATATTCTAAGGTGAGTGTCTTGATTTAATTGGTATGATCTCCGAGTACATCAAACCTATTTTCGGTAAATATGTAGACGAGCGGCACGGCCGATAAGATATACTATTTCGTCCGTGTTCCAAAATGTTTCACGTTTTTGGAGTACATTTATAGGGGACGGCTCGTGGGGGGGGGGTAAACACGATGCGTGGACCGCACTACGATGATCCTGAGTTTCATTAAATTGGGGGAGGTCTGGGGGGCACAGCCCCCCAGTATATAATCCTAATTTTTATAATGTTCTGACGTTTACAGAGGTGAATGCTTTAACTACATCATGTCAGCACCTTTAATCGTTTTGCGAATTATAATAGGGGTTGGGGGTCGGGTATGACGTCAGAAAACTCAAACACGCATTAATATTCAGAGACGGGTGAACGATAATATTTACACAAAATAATTTTTCCCGGCCGGGCCGCTCGTCTACATGCTTACCCTATTTTCTTGGGAATAGTTCCTTAAACTAAAAGAAACTATTCTAAAAAAACATCCCTATTAAAACCACGCAGAAAGGACCGCAGGAATCGGAGCCGACCCCAACGAAATTAATACCAGCTAAAAACTTCTGAAAACAAAAGAGGAATGGGAGATAGCAGCTCTTTTCGGCCTATTTAGGAGATAACGCACCCAATCTCAGAAGTCATATTGAACGCTTCTTAAGGAAAGGCAAAACCCACTAAAAAATATCTAAAAAAAGGCCAGAGAATATAAATGAGCATTCATTTTTAATAGGGAAATATTTATAAATTGAATTTTATAAAGAATGAGGAAGGCCTATGAAGAAGGAAGAAGAAGAACGAATGACGTCAATTATCTGGACGAAGAAAGTCACCCGTTGTGTCTGCTATCGGCTGTGGGTGGCTTACGCCCTTTATGTAAGTTAAACTTATCTAATATGAAACAAATGCAAGTAAAAATGAAATCAAATAACCAAGAAGTGGCTGGATTAAATAAATAAGGCATTATAGAAAGTATAATAAATTGAATGAATGTAAGAAAACTTGATTAATCGCATAGCAACGTCCTGACATACACCTGTTGCTTCCTCCAACGTTGATATGGCAACCGACCAAGTCTCCTCAAAACAAACGTTTTAGTGCAGCCTAAAGAGAGCTCGGAGTCAATCCAATTTCCTCGCAGTAAAAATGGTAAGCTCTTTTATTTTCTCTCCTTTATTGTGCGAGTGTGAAAGAATATGATAAGAAACTCCACTAGTTTTTTGAGAGAGGGGACTTATAATAAAACTTTGGGGAAATAATTAAAATTGAATGTGAAGCCAATAATGCGGATATCGCATATGAGCACAGTCTTGTCGTTATGACAACAATCTAAATTTTCGAGAACTCGTGCACATGAAATCACAAACTCTAAACATTAGTTCTATATAACTTACACATCAATGCATATAAGTAAAACAAGATTAACCTAGATCTCAAACTAAAGGGTAGGGAAGTCATGTACAGGAATGTAAAATAAAGCTCTTTCAACGAGATAAGCAAAGAAAATAAAACGCCAAACTTTGGTTAGTTTTAGGACCACAAAATCTTACAAATGGTCTCTAGTTCCTAATTGGGCGATTTCCAATAGAACCAAGAAACGATAAGTCGATGAAGGAGCTGCGTCGTGGGGGTGACTAAATAGAAGATCAATCTATTGACCGTCTCTCAGTCTAACCATTGTCATTATGCGTTTATTCAACATGAAGTTTATGAGACAAGGTGGTTGGGGAAGGGGGGTCAGAAGGACTAGTTTGGGCGTTATTTCGCTCCATTTTTTAGCACCGATTCGTGCTTTCTGGTGTTTTTTCCAAAACGGAACATAGACATAGAGCTTAATGCGTGATCCGAAAGTGGGGTCACTTAAACATTTGAAGGAACTGTAAGAGAGGAAAAAGTGAATAGGTGCAAATCATCCTATCCTACCTTCACCCCTGCTTGAGCCCGCAAATAGGATATCGAATCTTGTTGACATGAGCTTTTGTTCTTGGGTTATAGAGTATGTAGTGATGTATGTAACATTTTATTCAGTTTGTATGAAGAAGTGTAGGCAGTGATGTATGTAGAATTGTATGATGTGTATATGTAGAATTGTATTTAGTGATATATTTAGAATTGCATGCAGTGTGTATGCAATGATGTATGAAAAATATTATGCAGTGATGTATGTAGAATTATATGCTCTGTTTATGTAGAATTGTATGCAGTGATGTATGTAGAATTATTTCCTAGTGTTTGAAACTGAAGAGGTGAGTGAGGTGCCTTTAGTCCTTTTTAATAGTGAAGTTTAATACAGCGTGCAGATGTACATCCATCCATCCCTTCTGTAGCTTCTAGCCTCTTTAAGACGCCCAAACCTTACACAAGCGCTCTGTGAGGTCCATTGCTTTGAACAGCGCCAGAGGAAATTCCCTATTACTAATGCCTCCTATTTTTTTCTACCAACCATCCCTCTATATGGTTGTCCAGAAAGTCCTGACTCACTTAGGAAGCGGAAACTTGTTTACAGTTTTTGGATTCAAAGCTGACTGGGATCTGGGACAGATTCGGATGCTGGCTGATCGCTGGAAGAAGATCGGAGAGAATGATGGAGTTGAAGAATAAATGTTGGCGTTGCTCAATAAAATTTTGATTTTTCTTTCCGCTTCCTAAGTGAGTCAGGAGTTTCTGGCCAACCTAATATTTTCCTCTTTGGTGAGTTGAATAAGCCTCTCCCTGGATTCGAACTAACGATCATACGCATGCGAAGCGCCGGCGTTACCACTGATCCACGAATCAAAATGTTACCTAATACTATTGCGGAAGTAGAGACGTGTAAAAGACGCCTGATGAAGTTTATTGAGCTGCCTTTACCTGGAGCTCTTATGATTTCAAGTTGAGATATATTTTGTTCTTCGTGTTGCCATGGTGACGCCGTGCTTCGCACGCGTCAGCTCGCCGGTTCGAATCTCAGTGAAGGCTGATTTTACATACATATTCCTCATTACTTTGCATACATTGTGTATATTCCTCTCGCTTTTTCGTCAAACAGAGAAACAAGGATAGTAGAAAGATGAAAATCTGTGCATGAGACTAATGTTACTATAATATTTAGTATTATTTATAGTAGTCATGATAATAAAAGACAACAGTTACATGCAGTAGAATTAAATAAGATATCTGAATTCAAAGTACCAAGTATTTCATTAAATGAGTCTCTATTATTTCAATTAAGGAAATATCAGTCTGCCATATACATGCAACACTTGCCACGGAGTGCCTTTATAGACAAGTATTTACCTATCATCTTCTCTCTAACAATATTGACTTATATGTCAGGAAAGCGTCAAAGGAGAACTTGGTCTGAATTCCCATCACGAAAACTCGTTATCTTCCTATCTGCGGTTCTGTCGCCGTCAACAAGGCGAAAGACTACGGTCTATTGAGGCTTGTTTCGACGATGTTATATCTACCAGGCAAGTGTTCTTCCAAGCGTTCAACAACTTCTTACATACAATTAAATTTTGGGGGGGTATTTTTGATGCGGTATATTAACTTTATTCTTTGAAAACCATTAGTAGAAAATATAATTATTAATATGAGGAATACCTCGACTTCAAATCTTGTTTTTTTTATCATGGTGTTTATTTAGTCTTTTAGCATTCCCCGCCTTCTTAAAGAATGTATTATTACTGTTAATTTAAATGTGATTCTATTTTGCACCGAATATTTGTAACCCCTCTTCCCCCTTTCACAGAGGAGTAATTCATAAAATTGAATGTAGAGATTGCCAAAAAGTTATAGTGGACAGAAAGGAAAAGAACTTAGTGCAAGTATAAACGAGTATTAATCCAATGGCCGTCGTTGTAGAGAACAAAGTGTTTTATTTATGTATAGGTCACATTCTAATCATATTATTTACTAGAACAGTGGCCAAGTACTGTTAGGTTCAAGTACTTATGTCTCCATAAACATCCTTAAATTTGCTTGTATAACATCCATCCCAGAGGCGAAGCTAGCTTGTGTGCGCCCCGCGGCGGTCGTAGAATTTGCGGCCGCTCTAGACTCTTATTTCTGTATAATACATCTCAAAATACACTAAAATTTATTTTTAAAATTATGACACAAATTACATGTATTTTTCCCTAATTCTTACAGTTCCTTTTTTTTATTCTATAATAATAAGAAAATAATTTTCTGGAAAATGAAAACGAAAAAGTACATCCTGGACGATATTTGCCTTCGCGTACTTGGCTTGAATTCCTTAAAAAAAATGCCCCTCCCCCGCAAAAACATGACCAGGGTGGATCGCCCCTTCCCCACCCACCCCTAGGTCCGCCAGTGTTCGTCCAGAGTTTTAAGATGAATCCTAGTTTGCTTTCATTGCCCTTGAAATTATTAACTATATTAAATCCCTAAATAACCAAACATTCCTATGGTGAATAATTCCACCCATTTTTATCAACTATATAAGTTTTTCCTTTTTATCTTACATTCATTTCCTGAATGAGGCTTGTTGAATAAAAGCGAAAGCGCTTGGAATCATATTTTCATTTTCCTGCGGATCATTTGCCTCGGTCTATCGCGATTAATGTCAGCTTGGAGATGAGTCCCGATACAATAGAAACCCGTTTTGAAATGCTCATCCAGGCTGTATTTCGTGACTTTCAGGCAACATAGCAACATATAAAGACGCTATTATATTTTGTACTTTAGTAGCATCATACTCTAAGTTTCCAATGTCAAATAAGCATAAGATGTTTGATTGCTGCGGCAAATCAGGGGCAAACAACTTTGCAATCGTTCACAAATAAGATTAGATTGCGATATCCTTCAATCTTGCAACCATTATACAAATGATCTTATATCTTAACTTTTCGATCCATAGGTATCAAGATGGTATATAAAGTTTTGACCGATAAATACGGCGAGAACAGAGTTCCCGTAATAAGAGCCTTCATAATTAGAAGAATATCTGAGTTTTTTAACCGGACAAAACTTTGTAAAGTATCTTACATATTAACTGGAATTTTGCCCCCTATACAGCTAGGGCCAATACTTTCGGACACCTAGGAAGTTTTTAGGACATTAAAAAAAATGCTGAGTCGTAAATATGAATATAACAGTGTAATAAGGATGAATAAATAGCAATAAGATATATTTACCCCAAACATTCAACAATTATGAACAAAATACAAAATCTGTCAAAACATATAATATATGCAACATAAAACAGACAAGCAGAAGAAGCTCTGTAAAAATTACAGCAACACCAAACTGATACAGGAAGCTCAGTAGCGTGTGAGGACTCTCTTGGCAATGATGAGTGCCTATACTCTTCGAGGCATGCTCTTCATGAAGGTGCGACACTAATCCTCGGTTTGGACTACCTTTAGTTGCTCATTTTAGGCTGTGACGACGTCTTGCGGCTTCTTTCAAGTCCTGCCAGTGGTTTTCCAGTGTATTAATATCTGAAGACGAAAGTGACCAGTCCACAACCTTGATACTGTTGTCCCGGAACAACTGTATGGGGAACGCAGACTTGTGACATTGGGCATTGTCCTGCTGGAAAATTTCATTTAAGTAATTTTTGGAGAAATCTCGTTCTGAGGACAGTTTGTAATCTCTCAGGACAGCTCGGTACTTCTCTGAAAACATGATGCCATAACAAATGGTGGAGCGACCCACCCCTGAACTTGACATGCAGCCCCATACCATTACAAAGAGGCCACCATGTTTCACTGTTGGCACTATGTACTCTCGATTCCACTGTTCTCCTGTCCTCATGCTGACTCTAACGTTGCCTGTGGTCGAGAACACTGGAACGTTGACTCGTTGGACCATAAAACACGTCCGACCTAACGCGTGGTCTAGATTCGGAGAGCACGTGCTCAAGACAGTCGACGTCGCTTATGCTGAACGTACCTCAGCGGCTTTTGTCGGGCTTTACATGACTTTAGGCCTTGTAAAAGTATTCTGAAACGGACTGTTCCGATAGAGGCACCAACCTGATCGTCCTATGTCAATTCATGTTACAGCTAGACTGCGGGTTTCTTACGATCCCGAAGGCTCATGGAGACGTCGTTACGTTGCGTACTAACCCTGTGTCGTCGAGAACGAGGTCCCTCTTGGATGGTCCCTCTTTCTGGGATCCTCTTCAATACTTCTGCAATACCAGAATGTGATCCTCCGTCCCTCTAGGCGATTTGTCGACAGCTGAGACCCGCCTTGTACAGCGTTTGCATAACAGACTTCTTTTCTCCACGTTATAGTGACGCGTTTTCATCATTATCATATCATCATTAGATCCTGTCGATATGAAATGTCATATTAATCAACAAATATGAAGTGTTATATGAAGGCATGTTGACTGTAACATACCGCATACTAATACCACGATTTTATACATTTCAATAGCATCTCCATCTTAAATATTTAAAAATATATATAAGGAAGCGCTTACTTTTATTATGCTTTCCATATGCATTCGGCGCATAGACATATCCAAGGAATAAGAAAGATTTCAGGTGTCCGAAAACCTTTGCCTACGTCTGTACATACATATTGTTTATAGAAGCCGGAAAAAAAATCAATATTTTGTATAGTTATAACTGTATGTAAAAAGAGCTATATAGTTAGAAAGAGGAAAATTTTCTGGTTTATGTGATTTATGTTTATGCTACAGCATAAGTATGCAAAACAAAACAGATGATTCCAAAATGAATGACGTCATTTCCCTGGCCGCGCAGAGCACGATGGCTGTCATAAAAACAAAATACAATTTATAAAATTAAGAAATTAAATTATTACTTTTCTAATGATGTGTGTATTTTCCTATTGAATTATATCTCTATACATTAAATTTCCACTGGAGTATCATATTTAATGGACAACTTTATATACTTTTGCAAAGGATAGTCCCCCTCTCTCCAAAATAGCCGAGTTCTGTACGCATCGGTTTTATAATAGTTTCTGTAATAGTACATATACTCCGCTTAGCAAGTTTTAATTTCCTTTAATGTTCCTATTATTCTTTTAAAGATTAATGGAAGAGACGTACACAAAAGAAGAAGTGGAAGACTTATTCAAAAATCTGTCCGAAATGGTTGAAAATGAAATTGAAACGGAACTTAGGCACAATACCCATTGCAACAGCTTGTTACTTACTTCTCTCTGTTCCCAGGCTCAAAAATGGCATCTCGATCTTAATGTGAACATTGCCCAGTTGGAAAACCAGTGAGTAAGCAAAAGCCATTTATCATTACTGTAATACTTTTGGGGAAATAGACAAAAAAATACATGATTGTATAGTAGGTTTTGCCCTATAATAACAATAATAATTTAAGAAAAACAAACATAATTAATTTTCAATCGTTGAAAGACCTTATATATAGGCAGTAACTAGGCTATGCATTGCGTTACATAAATAAATCAAATTTCCGTAGCCATAGAAACGACATAGACTACGCATAGATTTACATAAACCAACCGAATTTCCCTTGTCATAGAAATCTCATAATTACAAGATAATCTGCGTTCATTCAACGGAAAACCCTTTTATACAATCTTGTATCTCCCTATTTTGTATTTCTGATATATTATTTTGACATGAAATATTTGATCTTCAAAATTAGGTTGGATGCCCCCAAACTGCTTACTGAGTATCCATGGATATGCATAGTTTTAGAATATACTAAAGAGGTTTGTTTGGCTTGGATGAATGACACTTTTATCGCTTTTTATTAGGGTTACCTTTGTATTTTGGTTTTTAGCAATCCCAAATGAAGCCTACAAACGATAATACTGAGCAAAAGTTTGAATTTATGGATTATAAATAATAGCCACAAATAATGGAATAATAAAAATCTTGTTTTGTACAAAAAGGGGGGAAATGAACGCACCTAAATGCAGTCGGGTGGTTCTCAAGAAGACTAAGTTGAATACTATGAATCTGCGTTGAATTTTATTACTGGATTATGTATAAAATTTAGTCCGATAAATAGCATTTATTCAAGAAAACAAAACATAAAAGTCTTCTGTGATAGAAACTCCATATTTGCAGTGCCTAGCCTCCACATAGCCTTAAAACTTCAGCCAAATTTCCGTAGCCATAGAAACCACATAGCTTACGTATAGCGTTATATAAATTGACTGAATTTCTATAGCCATAGAGACATACATAATTACATGAATATTTTCGCTTATTCATTGGCCCCTCCAAAATTTTATATACTCTTGTATTTCAAGCATTTTATGAAATGACGATTGGCCTTATTGCATTAGAAATTTACTGTGCACCCGGGCATGGGACAATATCGGTTTCAGCCAGCCGATAACTCTCACCTTTGTGTTACAAAAGTTAAAGATGGGTCTAACAAATTAAATAAAAACCTTTATTTTTATTATCGCCTTGGGAAATTAACATGAAGACAGACTACATCGATATTATTTTTAGAGAAAAACTCGAGGTCATAAAGCAATTCGACAGCTCTGAGCATCGACCAACTGCATCGCCTCTCAAAATGCCAAGTAAATTAGCTCCTCTTCAGGGAGAAAAGACGGTTCCTACTTCGCTTCTGGAGGCTCACATTGAAAAGCTTACAACGGACAACGCGGAATTGTTAAACCAAATAAAAGGATTACAAGAAAAGGTAAGAAAAACAGAATAAAGAATAGGAGGGATTATTTTATATCCCTTAGGGAAAAATTCAAAACTAAATATTCCAAAAGTGTAAATATCCTGGGGTAAATTGATTTAAAATGAGAATGATGCTATGCAAACATGAGGTTTGAGATGACAAGAATTACTAAGATATGCGATAAAATAAGATATCAAAAATGGGTTGCCAGATATGCCCTTCGTCCATCGATTCCTGCGATGAAAATCTTGCGGTCTTCTTTTCAGCTTCTCGCTTTGACGTTGGAAAGGGAAAATATAAGACTCGATCACTCAGCTAAAGAGAAAGAAATTGATCATCTTAAAAGTAGCTTAGTCTCCAGCCGAAAGGAAGAGGATGTAATCGAGGTAACGAGAAACAAATTCTATTTTTAGCTCCTTTCCCAAACATCTTTTGCGCGGAGGAACCGCCCTCTGCTTTTGGAGAGTTGGGTACCCTGCAGGTTCCTCGTAATCAGAGTAGGGCTTTTCTCTTGCTATTGGCTAACCATCCTTTTTCACTTAAACCAATTTTAATATTCTCTTTACGAACGTATTTCAAAAACTGGCCGTCGGAGAGGCTTTACGATGGATAGATTTTTGATCAGTCAATTGAATATTAATTAGTTCACGTGTGTATCTTTTTTTAAATAATTAAATTCTTTTATAATAAAAAAGGGGGGGCTTGCATTTTCTGATATCTCTAGATTCAAAAGCGATGAAGATCGCGATATTTAAGGGAGTTTGATTTGAAATGTCTTAAGACAGGTTTGAAGAGGCCAGAAAATGTTCTAGAGCTAGATTAAAGAGAGAGAGAGATAGATAGATAGAAAGAGAGAGATAGATAGATAGAGAGATGGATAGATAGATATAGAGAGAGAAAAAAGGTTTACAATGGGAGAGAAGAAAAGAGAAGTTAAGAACGTAACATTATGTGATAGAAACGGTTCAAAATACGGCCAAAATTAAGACACATAAGGGATCTTATAAAGATGAGGCATTTCGCTAATACCTAGTAAAGATGAGCCATCCCTAAATTGACCTTTGAAATTTAAAAAAAACATGTCATTAAAAGAGGTACTGGTTAGCAATCAAGTCACAAATATTGAGGAATGCATTGACCTTGTTTATTTCCCGCTCTTGCAAATAAGTTTGTGCTTGTTCTAATAGCTTTCTCTAGCTTGAGTGTGAACACCACTAGCAAGGTCAACAAAATGCAAAGAGTAATTAACCGTATGAATTTGGGTTTAAGCTTCCCATTGGTCACTGTGAATTGTTGTTCTAGGGATTACAACTTTGGAAATTAATTATCAAAATTTATCTGCATTTCGTGAATCTACAATTTCCAAATACCCCCTGGATGGAACAGTCGATGTATCAACAAAGTCATATAGCTACAAAAGGAGTATAGGGTGCGCGACCCGCATGGTGTTTTAGCCTGTGAGAAAAACAACTTTCATCTATTTGCACTATTTTACCTGGTCAACCAAGTGCACTAAGGTTGTTCTCAAACTATCCGCCAAGTTTAATAGGGTTCTTCTCAAAGTGTCCGCAAAGTTTAATAGGGTTCTTTTCAAAATGTCCGCAAAGTTTAATAGGATTCTTCTCAAAATTTCCGCCAAATTTAATAGGGCTGTTCTCGAAATGTTTCTTGCAAATTTCGGGCAAAATAAATTATACATATATATCTATTGCTGTCACTCTATAAATATTCACTATATTCACTACTTGTGTTATAGGCATGTCTTAACACCAATAAAAAATAAATTCTATCCATTTTTGTAAGGAACTCTTTGATTTATAAAAGAAGGAATCACTTCCAATTGATTTGTCGTGCTTGAATAGTTTATTTTGGTATTTCCAGGCATATTTACCTATTTTAGATGCTTTTTGAGTCTACTGCATCACAACATCACAAAATTTGCTCGTCAGTTCATTCCATAATAGACGTTTTTGCTTCCCATAATTAATGATTGTTAATGGATCATCAATGAGTCAAGGCTTAATCTCATTTTCAAAGTAATAAATAACCCTCCATTTGGGGATGGCTCACTGAAGGGAAACTTAAAGTAAACTGCCTGAATTAAGTTTAGGTAACTTTTAGAGTAACCAATCACTACTAAATAAGAATGCACAGTATTTATAGGTTTATTTATTAATTTTTTTAAGCTTCATTTCAAGTGTTAAAAATCAACTGCCTAAATTATTTTTTCCTAATTATATATTTTTTAATAATAATATTTTTAGAATATTTAGGATTTCCAATCAATTTTTGGCTCATTTTTGCCTTGCAAAAATGAGCCATCCTTTTTTTTATTTGGATGCAAAAAAATTATATATATATATATATATATATATATATATATATATATATATATATATATATATATATATATATATATATATATATATATATATATATATATTTTTAGAGAGAGAGAGAGAGAGAGAGAGAGAGATAATTGAAAGAACTCAATAGCGAGTTATGGTATATGATAGTGAAACCACTGCATAGGAGCATAGAAATTATCTACGACTGAAGAGAGTATGATAAAATTCATACCAAAACTAGTTTCGTACATAAATTCTCTCTTCCTATGCAGTGGTTTCACTATCATACGAATATATATATATATATATATATATATATATATATATATATATATATATATATATATATATATATATATATTATGGTTAGGCAGAAATTCTTGGCTCACTTAGGAAGCGGGAAGAAAACGACAAAGTTTTATGGAGCAACACCAACATTTATTCTTCAAAATAAAGTCCATCATTCTCTACGATCTTCTTCCAGCGATCAGCCAGCATTCGAATCTGTCCCAGATACCAGACACCTGGATTTGTATAAAAAAAACTGTAAATAAGTTTCCTTCACTCCATCAAAAGGTTTGAATCGCTGGTGGCGGAGGAAGTGTTGTGCCATTGAGCGAAATGGACCATAGTCACTCGGAGAAGCATCCGGACTGAATGGTTGATGTGGAAGAATCTCAAACACCGTCCATCTGTTTGAACTTCTCTATAGTCAACCTAGCAGTGTGTGGCCTCGCAATGTCTTGCTAAAACAAAGCCTGACTTCGATTGATCGAAGCAGGATACTCCTTATTTAGTTAAAGAAACACATGACTTAATGGTTAATGGAAAAATTCAACCATCATAGATGGTTGATCCATCGTTTTGCATTTGCGTCGAAAACCCCCCTTGATGAAATTTGCAAGATCCTAGAAGTAGTGGTCAAATGTGTTAATTTTGTGAAAGCTGGACATCTGAAGTCTCGCCTTTTCCAGAACCTTTGTAGATACATGGATTTGGAACATGAAGTTCTTTTAATCCAAAGTGCGCTGGCTTTTAAAGGGCAATGTTGTGAATCGACTGTTTGAACTTTGAAGGGAGGTTAAATTGTTCCTGGAAATGGAAGGAAAAGATGATCTCTTGAGTCAATTCAATTAGGCTTTGTGGAGGCCACATCTTGTATACTTAGCAGATATATTTGAGCAGTTAAATTGGTTGAATCTCATGCTACAAGGCTAGGATATAAATGTGTTTCACCTGATGGATTGGCTTCGTCATTTCTTGCCTAAGCACCAGAAATGGCAAAGGAAATTCGGTACCGTCAATGTTGCCAGGTTTGAAGACATTTCAACTGTTCTTGACGAGAATGAAGAAGATCGTCTTCTTAACTCATTACTTAAAACTGAAATTACTCATCATCTGAGATCCTTGAAAAGTGACCTTAAAATGTCCTCTCCAGAATTAGAGGAGGAA
Organism: Ceratothoa steindachneri; assembly: GCA_963969495.1. Lineage (NCBI taxonomy): Eukaryota > Metazoa > Arthropoda > Malacostraca > Isopoda > Cymothoidae > Ceratothoa > Ceratothoa steindachneri. The sequence continues at coordinate 34,910,392 of OZ018330.1, read as the reverse complement.
GAAGAGAAGAGTTTGTGATGAATCCATTCACTGGCACAGCTTGATATTGCTACCATTCCGAAGGATGTTCAGGACGAATTCTTTGATCTCAAACAAGATTCTCCTGCCAAAGATCTGTATGAAGAAAAATCTTAATATATTCTGGTGTTCATTGTATCGGTCATATCCAAGAGTTAGAGAGATGGCACTTCGACTACTCTTGCCTTTTTCATCTACCTATTTAATGGGTTGAGGAATAAGTTCTTGCGGTTTTATCAAATTTATTCATTATCATTAACAATTTTAGAAAAACTTCATTTTTAATTGATAACAATATGCAATTTAATCAATAATGTATTCTCCGTTGTTATTTACGACTTCTTCCCAACGTTCAACTAGTTTTTCGATGCCTCTGCAATAAAAATCTCTGGATTTTGACTCGAAGAATTCGTCTAACCAGGTTCTCAATTCCACATCAGTATTGAACGAAACGCCGCACAAATTGTTGGAGAACGACCGGAACAGATGGAAAGCCGATGGAGTCAAGTCTGGCTAATATGGGGGATGCGGCAGGATTTCCTAATTAAGCGTTTAGATGGCGTCTTTTGTCATATAGGCAATGTGAGGACGAGCATTGTCGTGTTGCAGAAGGACTCCATAACGTTGATAAGGTCGCTTTTTACGAATAACTTCGGCGAGTCGATACATATGTTGAACGCAGAGTTCTGCATTGACAATCTCATTGTTCGCAAGGAGCTCATAAAGAATGATGACTTCACAATCCCACTACACACACAGCATCGTCTTTCGAGGATGAAGTCCTTGCTTTAATCGCGGAAGTGTTTTTTTTTTATTGGGGCTAAGCCATTGTTTTCGATGGTTCATGTTGACATAAGCACACCACTTTTCGTTGCCAGTGATGATGCGAAGAAATCTGTCCTTATATCCACGAGTAGCCTCGTGACGAGCAAGCAAACCTACGGCAATCGTGGAGCGTTGAAGTTTGTTGCTTTCGCTCAAAGCGTGCGGAACCCATGCACAGAGTTTTTGAACTTTCCCCATCGAATGAAGGTGATTCACTACAGTTTTCTGATCACACGCCAATTGTACAGCCAATTCTCTAGTCGATTGACGAGGATTTTCATGAAGAAGGTCGTTCAATCGATCCTCATCCAACTTAATGGGGTGACCAGAACGTTCTTCGTCATTAAGATTGAAATGACCGTTTTTGAAACGTGAAAACCACCATTGAGCTGTCCTTTCTGATAAAGCATTTTCTCCGTACACAGCACAAATATCGCGACGAACTTTGGCTGCGTTTGCATTACTCCCGTCTGGATTGTAAATGAATAACAACAAATGTCGAAAATGAGCCTTTCTTTCAACTTGACATTCCATTTTGAGGGTACAGAACAAAACCTAAATTAACACGACTTTTCAATAAACCGCAATGACTTATTACTCTACTTCAAGACGTAGCCTAAGCAAAAGCCTAATAGTCCACGCTGTTAAGAGACGTAGCCTAACCTTTGCAAATTTTGCTCTCATTATTTATTATTGTTTCTTAATATGGGCACAAATCACGTCAACAAAACTTAAATCAACACAACATTAAAAAAAACGCAAGAACTTATTCCTCAACCTAATATATGAATCTGGTTTCTCCACCCTTTTACAAATCACAAATAAGAGCTGGAGCTGACTGGATATGGACCCCGACATGAGATGTGCATTATCAATGATTCGTCAATTGCCTAAAAATAAACAATGTCGTCTTCTCATTGAGATGTGATACAATTTTTGTGAGGTCAAATACAAATACTTTCGATTTTTATATGAAAAATACAACCACAGATACAAATACTTTCGATTTTTATATGAAAAATACCATTATAAATACAAATACTTTCGATTTTTATATGAAAAATACAACCACAGATACAAATACTTTCGATTTTTATATGAAAAATACAATCACAGATACAAATACTTTCGATTTTTATATGAAAAATACCATTATAAATACAAATACTTTCGATTTTTATATGAAAAATACAACCACAGATACAAATACTTTCGATTTTTATATGAAAAATACCATTATAAATACAAATACTTTCGATTTTTATATGAAAAATACAACCACAGATACAAATACTTTCGATTTTTATATGAAAAATACCATTATAAATACAAATACTTTCGATTTTGATATGAAAAATACAACCACAGATACAAATACTTTCGATTTTTATATGAAAAATACAATCACAGATACAAATACTTTCGATTTCTATATGAAAAATAGAACCACAGATACAAATACTTTCGATTTTTATATGAAAAATACCATTATAAATACAAATACTTTCGATTTTTTTTTGAAAAATACAATCACAGATACAAATACTTTCGATTTTTATATGAAAAATTCAATCACAGATACAAATACTTTCGATTTTTATATGAAAAATACAACCACAGATACAAATACTTTCGATTTTTATATGAAAAATACCATTATAAATACAAATATTTTCGATTTTTATATGAAAAATACAATCACAGATACAAATACTTTCGATTTTTATATGAAAAATACAATCACAGATACAAATACTTTCGATTTTTATATGAAAAATACAATCACAGATACAAATACTTTCGATTTTTATATGAAAAATACTATTATAAATACAAATATTTTCGATTTTTATATGAAAAATACAATCACAGATACAAATACTTTCGATTTTTATATGAAAAATACAATCACAGATACAAATACTTTCGATTTTTATATGAAAAATACAACCACAGATACAAATACTTTCGATTTTTATATGAAAAATACAATCACAGATACAAATACTTTCGATTTTTATATGAAAAATACAATCACAGATACAAATACTTTCGATTTTTATATGAAAAATACCATTATAAATACAAATACTTTCGATTTTTATATGAAAAATACAATTATAGATACAAAAACTTTCGATTTTTATATGAAAAATACAATCACAGATACAAATACTTTCGATTTTTATATGAAAAATACAACCACAGATACAAATACTTTCGATTTTTATATGAAAAATACCATTATAAATACAAATACTTTCGATTTTTATATGAAAAATACAATCACAGATACAAATACTTTCGATTTTTATATGAAAAATGGAACCACAGATACAAATACTTTCGATTTTTATATGAAAAATACTATTATAAATACAAATACTTTCGATTTTTATATGAAAAATACAATCACAGATACAAATACTTTCGATTTTTATATGAAAAATACAACCACAGATACAAATACTTTCGATTTTTATATGAAAAATACCATTATAAATACAAATACTTTCGATTTTTATATGAAAAGTACAATCACAGATACAAATACTTTCGATTTTTATATGAAAAATAGAACCACAGATACAAATACTTTCGATTTTTATATGAAAAATACCATTATAAATACAAATACTTTCGATTTTTATATGAAAAATACAATTATAGATACAAATACTTTCGATTTTTATATGAAAAATACAATCACAGATACAAATACTTTCGATTTTTATTTGAAAAATACAACCACAGATACAAATACTTTCGATTTTTATATGAAAAATACCATTATAAATACAAATACTTTCGATTTTTATATGAAAAGTACAATCACAGATACAAATACTTTCGATTTTTATATGAAAAATAGAACCACAGATACAAATACTTTCGATTTTTATATGAAAAATACCATTATAAATACAAATATTTTCGATTTTTATATGAAAAATACAATCACAGATACAAATACTTTCGATTTTGATATGAAAAAATACATTAATTGAACTTTTAAGAAATATATCACAAAAATCTATGAAAATATAAGATAATCTTGGTTGTCAACTTTGTAATAAACAATAAAGCAAAGGTGCTCTCTTTATATACATTTTTTACCTTTTTGGCGGGCTGGGTTTGGGAGAAAAATGAAGGGGAGCCACAAGGATGCTGAAAATTTATGAAGAGGGGAATGAAGCAAAAAAGGTTGAGAACCAGTGAACTAAACTAACCTAATGTTGGTGTGGCTCCATTTAATTTTGTTGTTTTCTCTCCGCTTCCTAAGTGAGTCAGGACTTTCTGACCAACTATATATATATATATATATATATATATATATATATATATATATATATATATATATATATATATATATATATATATATGGTGCGGTAAATGTATTTAGCAAAGATAACGCTGAAATATTTAACAAATTTTCAGTTGTTTGCGACGGTAAACTAGACTAACATAAAGAGGATCTATTGAAATGTATCTTTTTAGGTACATTAGACTGATTCCTTTTATTATTATTATCAAAATCAATGAAGGCGACCCGTTAGAAGGCAACGACCACAACGGCAGAATCTAAAAACTCTACAGGGCCCAACGAGCGGCGCAGCATCGATAAAAGTAGAAAACATAGATATCAAGAGAGAAGAAAAGCATTCACTCGCCTTTTAAATACATCACAATTATCCGACTTAACGATATCATTAGGCAGAGTGTTCCACGGACCGACGGCTGTAGGAAAGAAATATCGAGAGAACTGCGTCGTATTCACTCGAGCGACCGAAAAAACCTGGTCATTCTGCCTTAACGAGTAACGCGTATCGATAATCGGCCGTGAGGGAGCTGGTATCAGACATTGAAGTAGATGATCAGGATCAGAAACAATTTTAAAGAAATGAGTCAAGACTCCAACGAGTCGCCGATGCCTAAGGTTCAATTGTACATTTGGTAGCAGAAAATTAATCTGGTTGAAAGCTCTGTCAAGGAGCTTCAAATTGGCCTCGGATGCAGAAAGAAAGACAGAATGACAATATTCAAAATGAAGCAGAAGGAAGGAATAAAACAATTCCTAACTACTCTATCTGTAGAGTAGATTTGGCTGCACTTACACAACAAACCAGCTTCTTGAGAAATTGAGGACTGAACAGTGTGCACGTGCAGCTTAAAAGTCAGCTTGGGATCAAACGTAACACCATGTAATTTTAGTGAAGAACAATTAGGGAGCGCAACGCAGTTGACACTGATGTCAGGGTGATACGGTTGTAAGGTCCTTGATCGTCCAATAACAAGGCTATGAGAATTTCTTAGATTAATTTCATACGCCAAACATCACACCAGCATAAAATTCTCTTGATATTAAGAGCAATCAATTCAGCGACTCTTTGTCTGTCCAAATGGGAAGGAATTGCATCATACAAAGTTGTATCATCAGCATAAGCATCATTATTCGACTCAATCCCAGAAAACATGTCTGAAGTATTAATATTGAAGAGAAGCGGTCCCTGTGGAACACTAGTTTTAACAAAACTGTAGGAGCTAAAAATACCATCAACCGATACACACTGCTTCCTGTTAGTCAAAGACTCGACCAGTATGCCGAGGAAATTACCACAATAGCAAGAGATCTAATTTTAAATAAAAGAGCCTAATGATTAACACGATCAAAGGCTGAGCTAAAATCAAGAGATACAAGACGGGATTCATGAGCAGCATCAAGAGAACTTTGAAGGTTATTGGTGATAAAAAGAAGAGCATCAGAAGTACTAAGACCCTTTCAAAAACAAAACTGTTTTACTGGCAGCAATTTATTATTATTTAGAAAATGAATCATGCGTTGGGCCAGAAAACGCTCAAATATTTCAGACAGAACCGGTGTAATGGAAATGGGTCGATATTCCTCCGGATGAATTGAGGGTGAAGAGACTTTGAGGATCGGAGTGACATTTGCAGAACGCCAGCATTTAAGTAAAGAAATACAACGAATAAGTAATCTAAAAATAACAGCCAATTTTGGAGTCAAAGATGAAGCAATTCTTTTATAAAATATGGGCAAAACTCCCAAAGGATTACATTCGCCAAATTAATTAAGGTCATTCAAATAGAAAAGAAGTTTTGATGACTTAAAAGCCATGGATTGCAGTTTAATAGGAGAAAAGCAAGATGAAGGTAAGTCAACTACCTCACTGCTTGGCTTTTTATTAAAAATTGAAGCAAATAGATCAGCTTTATCCTTAGAGTTATAGCATACAGAGCTGTCAGCACACGAAAAGGAGGGGAGGCTAGAGTCAACCCCAAACAGGGATTCTTCAAGAGCAGACTACCAAGAGTGCGGCTGAAAGATACCAGTTAAAATATCTCTGAGATGATCATTATAGGCTCTTTAAGCCTCACTATAAGCACGTTGTGCGTGTGAGCTGAGTCGCATGCAGAAGTTCCAAGATTCTTGGGAGCACAAACGAGACCACTGGCGAAATGCATCCTACTTATTCCGCTGGGACAATTGACAGTCAACATTGAACTAAGTTTTGTTGGTACGACGACTCCGAATAGCTTAATTTGGAAACCTTCTCTCCAGAATGATCGCTGTTACCGAGGAGCGGAACAACCCGTAGATCAGCAACGGCGGGAACATCGGTAAAAAGGAGATCCAGGCAATTTCCAGAAAAGCGAGTCGGATCACGAACCAACGGCTTACATCCAGCAAGATTACAGAACTCTAAGTCAGTCCGACCATTCTGGTTCGCGCAGAAATAGAATTCAGCATTGCTGGCGATGACTATTAAAATCACCAACAAAGACAAAAGAGGCCTTAGATTCAGATTCCTTGATTCCACCCATATCATTTAAAAGGCAGTCATAAATACTATCATCCTGGTCAGGGTTCCTATATAAAGCAAATATATAATAATTGTTAAAACGGCCTCAGATCCGAATGAGAATCATCTCAAGACAGTCACACTCAAATCCGGCCTTCCGTGAAAGACTAAATGAGGAGCCTATATAGATAAACAACCCCTGAGAACTAGGAATAGAATTGCGTCTCAAAAGTATAAGCTTGTTAAAATTTGGAATAGGGATCACAGACACAGGCCTCAAATCAAGAAGATTAGATTTCAGTTCTTTAATATTAGAATTGAGGACTCTACAATACTCTTTGCGAGGGCCAGAATTCGGGTGGATATCTCCCGCACTCAACAAAATTAAACGAGAATTATGGTCAATATACTTTAAAAAATGACAACAAACAAAATAAAATTTGAAACAATAACAACAAAAAGGACTAGATTTACAAGATGAAAAAAATTAAAAAATACATAAAAGACAATAAGAAGCGGAAGAAAGGTTCACCTGGGGTGTCGCTACGTCTAGGTAAGGCAATTTTTGTGGTATATCTCCAGTCGCCAATTCCAAGGGAGACCTGACAGTAGGGATGGCGAAAAAGAGAAAAGATTGCTGCCACCATGCATCCCATCGTCCTGCGTAGACATCATATATTCGGATTTCAATTGAAAGAGAGAGAAAAAAAAGTAGAACTGTGCCCTGTTACAAAGGGAAGTTGCTGAGCTCAGGAATATTGGGAACACAACTATGGCTTAGCTCAGAGAATTCACTTCGGGATGCCGTTGGTAGAATAACTACTCACTCGCCTTTGTTACAAGACTAAGATACCTCGAGTCCATATGACATGGACACTCATACGCCCACTGAGGACAGACAGTGGCCGGTGGTGTCCAGGAGGGTTTTACAGGGTTTTAGGAATGTATTTCCTCCACACTCAAACAACCCAACCCCTACAGGTCGTTCCTCCACTCATACAACCGTTGGCGGACAGGAGTTCGCTGATCCGTCTGGATGACTGTTGACGATCCTGTATTTTATAAGATACCCCGCAAAATACGGTTTGCCTAGTAACCCTAGGCAGGGACCCTTGCAAGTGCTACCGCTCCGGGTCAGAGCGGACCTGGGAGCGATGCTGGCTAAGGAGTGGCTCCACACTCTCCACAATCACAGATCTCCCGAACTGCGGCCCCATCACCGGATGCAGTTTAATGTCCTGCTCAGTTTCGATATGAGTGTTGTCTACCAGATCGAGGACTGGGATTGTCGCTCTGGACCTGAAGCAGAGTCATTTTCTAATTTTGCGATACATTAACCGTACCAATTCATTTTGTAATTTTTTCCATGATAAATAATATATATATATATATATATATATATATATATATATATATATATATATATATATATATATCAGTGTAGATGGGTAGCAGTCTTTCATGGATGCAAATTTTGTTGAAGACCATGGTATATTTTGCCTTGATCAATTTTCTTTGGCAACTTTCTATTCTTCTGACTGTCCTTTTTAGTCCATCTTGTAGATGGTATATAACTTGTCCTATGTTCATATCTCTTTTTAATAAATGCGTTTGGTAAAGAAAAAACTTAACTTGATGAGCCTTCGATCTATTTAATCATCTTCGGAGCGTCTTTAGGTATTCTTTCCTCCTTTACCGATGAAGTATGAGGGAGTCTGAATAGAGGTTGAATGAAAAGAAAGTTTTATTATAAGAACAAAGCTTAAAGTATTGAGTATTTTACATATAAGTAAAAAAAAATTACATATAAGCAAAACAATTTAGATAATAGTGGTGAATATACACACAAAAAAGGAGAGTAGAGAAGGAAAAGTTGACATCGAGAAGTAAGAAGAACGAAACTCCAGGAACTGTGGAGGTCATCTATCTTTTTTTAGTCTATGTACATAGTTATTATATATATTTCAGAGTTATATAAACAAATTACCATATCGAATTGTAACATATTATTTATTTTGTTACATCTCATATTTTATTTCCTATATATACATTTTAAATTCTAATTTTTTAGTGATTTTAATTATTATTACTTTATTTTACATTGCATTATCTCTTATTATACTCATTTACTTTCGCTTTCAGATTAGTATCGTTATTTTTTTCTCTCTGTTACATTTATTTAACTTTTAATTTATATTATTTATTGCTACTTTACATTATTTACATTATATCCTTTTGCTTATTCACTTTATTTGAATACTTATTTTTTTATACATTTCCTTATCTTTACATAATTTACGTTCACTTATTAGCCTATTCTTGTTTTCGATTATTTTATTTATTTCTATCTTGTCCTATATTTCACAATTTTCACTTTTGCTTTATTCTATATATATTATTTCACAGTAGTAATTCACTTTAATTTATTCCCATCGTTTTATTCACTTATCATATTTTCACTTTTCTTTTATTATTCACTTTTATCGGTGACTTATTTGGCTCTCTGAGAGGTCTTTTGTCCCTTCTTAATTATCTTGAACACATTCAGGTTCACTGTTAGGATGCACGAGTCCGGTACGTAAAATGTGCCTCCCTCCAGCAGTCCTGATATTTCCTTGGGTGAGTAGAGTCCCTCGTAGGTCCATTTGAATTTGCCCATTATTATACCTTCTGTGAGTTCTTGGATGTTTCCTTTCGGCGGTCTGTTTACTGGTGATCCAAAGACCTTGAGGGGCACTTCCTCTGCGTTAAAGAAGTACCCCATCTCCAGTATTTCCTTCTTTTATGTGAGGGGAACTCCTGAGTACTTTAGGATTTCCTCGTCCTCGGCCTCGTCCTCTTCTTCTGTTGTAGGGGTTTCGTCTTCTTCGGCTTTCTTTTTCTTCTTTCTTCTCAGTTTTTTCTTCTTCGGGGAATTCTTTGGGTTTTCATTTTTTGCACTTTTTACTTCTGTCGATTCCTCTTTTTCTGTTGTTTCCCTTTTCTTTTCTTCTTGCTGCTCGTCGGTGAGTTGTATTTTGAGTATTTCGTTGGAGGCCGAGTTCGGCGGGAACCATAGTTTCTTTTTCACTCCGTTCATTTGCAGAAGCTGATTTAATTCTTTCGCAAACGTGCCGGGTCGAGCCAGGTTTGCTAGGTGGGCAAACATTATAATGGCCATTATTTCAGTTTCTTCCATTGGCAGACCAGTTTTGACGCGGTTTCGGTGCTCCTTGGTGTGGCGGCATCGAGGTAGGACTTTGCCCTTGCCTCATTTTTCCTTTTCTGCTTCTCTTTCTTTTCTTGAATCGCCTTTTTTTCCGATGGGGCATCTCATTGCCATGGCTTTGTGTTCACCACCGCAGTTGATGCATTTCGTTTTTGCGGCTCTGCATTCTTTCCATCCGTGACCGAATCCGGTGCAGTTGAAACACGTTATCTCCTTCAGGGGCATTCTCTGGTTTGGTGCTGCTCGACCGCGTAGCATTTAAAGCAGCTCTCGATCGGAATAAATTCTTCAGTTTCAATTTGTTCGGGGCTACCCTGAGGTAAAACCCTAACAGTCCGTCATTCTTTGCCTGACGCGACATCTCGATTTTAGAGAATACCACCTTTTCTATATTGTTGGCCTTCCCGAATTTTTCTACTTTAGTTACATTGGCCCATTTTTGTTTATCGGACAGCTCGGACTTAATTTCCTCACAGGAGTTATCCGTGAAGAAGGGGTCAGGCCGTCGAAGGATGATGGTTCGTTGAACGAGGATCTTTTACGGGATGATCGCCTCCAGTCAAATTTTTTGCAAGTGTTTCTTGGCCTCTTCTGATACGAGTTTCTCCGCGTCTTGCATGTTATCGCAAATGCTCGCGTAACATGAAGGCGTTTCGATGAGACAAATAAGAGAGACGTTGAGCATTCTAAATATCGTATTCATGACCGTCGGACGATCCGGTTTAGTTACCCCGGTAGGTTGAAGAAGGGGACCCTGCTGGTTTCTTAGGGGGGGGCGGCCCCATGGGGCTCGTTGATTAGTTTTCCTTTTCTTCTTCTTGAGCTCGAATTTTCCTTTATTAAGAATAATGGCTTCCTCTCGTGAGCGAAAAATAATTTGTCTGGCGGAAGACGTACACAGAACTTTTTAATCTTTCCTTCTTTACCACGACCAGACATGATGAAAGCTATTCCTCACCTCACTGCATATACTAATCAATGAATCTATGAAAATATTGATTGATTGATTGGGAAGTAGTAGGTAGGTGTATGTGAGAGATAGTGTTGTACAAGAGAAGTGGGTTGGGGAACAGTGGTGAAAAGTAAGGAAGTGTTAGGGAACAAGATTTGCAAAGGGCCTGGAGATCCGGCTAATCTCTATCATTTTTATGTCCTTGTTAGTTTTCATTGTTGCTATGTTATCATATTAATATTCATACATATACACATATGTACAGATATATGATTGTCGAGGAATAGGCCGAGGGGTGGTTAGAGTTTTCCCCGACTCTTATAAATATATATATATATATATATATATATATATATATATATATATATATATATATATATATATATATATATATATATATATATATCCTATTATCCCGAGTGCGGAGGAATGGTTGTACTACTCCTTATATTTCGTTCGGCCCGTGCCCTGAATGGGTTTATTGACTCAAAGTGCTTAGAGGCTGGCTACGGAGGGTTTGGAATGAACTTTACCATCAAGCGACCCAAAGGATATTAGATACACAACAATATGAAAATAAAGTTTTAATGAACATTAAACAAGAATATATATATATATATATATATATATATATATATATATATATATATATATATATATATATAAATAATGGGCTTTGAGATATAAATGAATAAATGAATCTCGGATATCTCACTCGGCTTGTAAATAACTATTCACTATTCAAATCACTATACCTTTGTAATGCTGGTAAGCTTCGCGGTGAAGTTGGGGAATGTGAAAGGGACGGGTTACCTTGGAACCTGATACTCTGGTGGCGCTGGTGAGTGAAGGTGGTGAGATAAAAGGTGGAGACGATGAGGTAGGTTCTCCAGGGACCGACCTGATCCCACAATTCCGTCACGATTCTGCTGGAAGAAAGCGGTGACGGGAGCTTCTTGTTAAAGAAGGCCCACGCTCGTGAACTCCGAGGAATCTTGGGTGCCTCAGTGAGGGAAGGGGAGGCGAAGTGACCTATCGACGCGTAGGGTCATGGTGAAAAGCCGAGATGTATATTTTCTCGCTTAGGGAACCAGAGTGAGGCTGTTTGTAGCTCCGGCTCTGACATGTGAGTACGAGCTTGGGTCCGCATTCACTTGCAGACCAACGGGATAAGGAGCCTCCGTAACTGGGACCGATCTCATCTCTGAAGACTTGGCGCTTCGACGATTTACCACTACACCGAGATAGATCGCAATTTCTGCCCCGCCAGACGTTGTGCAAGCTCTACTAACGAGGGTTAAAAGATTTCATCTTTTATACTCGAAACTCGAGGGAGGTTCACATGGCTCCGGAAGTAGATTTGATATCAAGCTCCATTCTTCGGGTAAGAGCTGCTTGATTATCTCCTCCATTTCATCCTTTGCAAACTTCCGAGAACCACCGGAAGCCAAGATGGGCTCCCATCTATCGATAACCAGTCGAGGAAGGAACGCGGGGGTTAGCTAAAAAGGTCGGCGGGTTCTTCCGGCGGGAGACCATCAGATAACGGGCCGGAAGAGGAAGGTTTGATAACCGGCCCACCCGGAAGGGAGGTGAGGAAATGTGGGTGCCTTATGCTATTTTCCTACAATGATTGTATTTAGCGTTCAAGCCTTTGATTTCATTTATTTGTCTCTTATTCTTTGTGTACTTGACGTATACTTGGTGTATACTTTTTATATTTCTATGTTGTTTGGGTGTGTGATTGATTTTGTTTTATAGTTCTTGTTTTGTGCTATTAAAAATTTGTTTGTGTATCGGTTGTTTGTTATTTATGTTCTTTATACTTATTACTTTCTTCTTTGAGTTTCTTTTTGCTTCGTCTTCTTGTTATTGTGGTTGTCATCTCTGGATTAATTTTGTCTTATTCGGTTTGGTTTTCCTTTCAGGTTTTTGTCTAATTCAGGTTTGTTTTTTTTAGTTGGTTGTCAATTGGGTCGAGATTAAGTTCATTTTTATGCATAGAATGAGAGAACTTCATTTCCAAGCTTGCTGACGCTGCTTGGGAATCTTGTATGGAATTGATTACGTTAATTTTCATCGACAAGAGCTCTGATCTCGTTGGTGGTATAGGATGTTATTTTTTCTTCCATAGCTTCAGTTTTTTCCTTAGCAGAATGTTGAGTGGTGAGATTTCAGCCACTCCTTGTAGATCTTCTACTATCTTCCTTTCCATTCTGCGTGCGTTTGTGATGATATATACACACTCGTTTTGGATTCTTTGCCGCTCTTTTCATGCCGAGTTTGAGGTGCCGAAGAGAGTTGCTGAAGGGTATAACAGAGTAGATCTTACTAGTGCTACGTATATTTATCTTTATTTTTCATGCTTAGGTTTCTAAAAGTGTAGATAGTTCTGACTGCTGATTTCGCTTTCTGGATCCGATCTGTGACGTGCTACCTTTCGTGTTACCTATACTAATATATGCTAATCTCTCCATGGCGTAGTCGCAGAGGATTTTCTCAAGCCTGAGGTTTAAACCCAGTTGCAGGATTTTATACTGCATAACCCTTATCCAGACTTTTACGGCTGGTTGTTATATAGCGAGTATTTTGTCAAGTGATCGACGAGTCTTCTGTTTAGGATCATATCGAATGGATATTGGGCGATAACTCTCCTTTCTCGTCGGGATTTTTTCCAGGTTTGGCTATAAAGATCATCTTAGCCGTTTTGTAAGCGTCGGGAAAGTAACCTAAATTTAAGCAGGCATTGAAGATATTTAGCATTCCTTCCCGGGCGCATCTCGGCGCTTTGACCTAGCTGAGCCTCGTAAGCTGCGATCGACTTGGATCTCTTTGTTTAAAAGAGTAAAGTGCGCTTTCTAGTTCTCCTAACGTCACTATATTCACTTCATCTTCTTCTCCCCTGATCACCTGGTGGTTCATATGCGTCCTATCTATGATCTCATTTAGCTTGTCTATTATTTGATTTTCAAAATCAATGTCAAAGTCTTCATTTTCTTTTTCACTGATTCTGAAGATCTGCTCCCAGTGTTCTCTGAGAATTCTCCTCTATTTCGTTGTCTTCCGCTTTTAGTCACCGTTTGCATCTTCGACGTCCATTTTACCTTTCTGGGAAATTCTATTGAGCTTTTTGATCTTAGCCCAGAATTCCTTTGGAATAACTTTGCTATCTGGTTCCTCGATAGCCTAGTTTCCCCTTTGTTCCTGTTGTTCGTAGATCAGTATCTTAAGTTCTTTGATTTCTCTTGCACGGTACATTATTTCACGTGATGTTCCCGTAGTGATGCTTCTTTGATATAATTCTTTCAGTTCACGGTGTAAACCTTTCATATGATCGGTCCATTTGTACGCAGATTTTATTCGGTACACAGTTTAGGAAACGGAATGTCTGTCCGCCTTTATCAATTGGTCCTCCAGCCTTTCCATCTCCTCGTCAATCTCTTCGAGCATTGCTTCTTCCAAGTTTGCCGGGATGTAGTTTCTGAGCAAACGCTCGTAATTATCCCAATTCGCCCTGTTGTAGTCCTTTCTTGCGCGGGCTGGAATTGATATAGGATTTATGATAATCCCTATATGGTCGTTACAAGGAATTACCTCAGGGGTTATGAGATAATTGAATGGGAGGAGGAAATTGTCCGAGCAGATGTCAGGCTTAGTGGCTGTTCTTTCTGTGATGTAAGTTGGAAATCGGGACCAAGTCTCAAGACGATGCTCCTGTCCAAGAGGGTGTCAAAGCATCTACCTATTCCATTTGTGCGAGTATACACGGACTTTGCGCATCGTGTATTCAGACCCCCCATTAGAATGGTGGGGACCCTTCTGCCGAATATACTCGTGATAGTATGATTAGGTAAATAGTCGCGCCTCGGGGGTTGATATCCCGTGGCGATGACCATTTTCTCCAGGCTCATATCTACCTCAATTGCGAGGTAAGACTCTTCTTCTAGGGTCCTGAATTGCTTGTACATGATTGATTTTGGTACCGCAATTGCTGCTCCGTCATAACGTTCTTGTGAGTGGTTTAGTGTCAACACTTCGTAGTTCCATAATTTGATGGTTTTACTATTGGTGTTGACTCCTTGTTCTGAGATTTGGATTATATCTGCATCGATCGTTCTAAAAATGTTCTCGCACTTGACTCTTTTCGTTATCCATCCGTTGGTGTTAATACTCAAGATTCTTAGGTTGTCTCTATCCATGCTCAGAGGTTGATTTATGTTTTTTGGAGTCTATGGACCCTGTTAGGGACTGCCTTTGGAGGGGGATGTTTTTTTTTTCCTCCGTGATGGTTTCTATGCATTTTTCCTATTGTTATTATTTTTGTTACCAGGGTTGGGGTCTTAGACGTGCTTCTGGAGTTCCTTTGAGATCTAGTGTTAATGATTGGCTCGCTTTCCTCTTCGGATTCGGATTGCGAGTCGTTTGTACTACTCTCTTCTTCTTGGGTCACATCTGTTTCTTCTTCGGATGTTACCTGCTTTTCTTCATCTTCTGGAGCTGAAGATATTTATTGGGCAACCGCCATATATAATATTTTTGCCGAGTCTGGAGTTTTGGGTACCTTCACTGAAGGTAAGTTATTAGCTTGAAGCATCGAGTTCAGATCTTGCTCGTAGCTTCCTGGAGATCCCATATCGTGATGTGGGCATAAATAATACATGTTAGTAATTTTTAGCTCATCTCACCGTTTAGTGTTGCCGTCATCGTATTTTGACGAATAGTTTTGGAAGCTGCGGCCGCGTAGCTCTGGTTACTACGGGTTCTTGCTTCCTCTTCCTTTCTTTTGATAACTTCTTTCCTCCTTGGATAATTTAGGGCCATAGTTCGGTTCTCACCTCCGCAGTTTATGCATTTTTTCGTCTTTGATGCACAATTTTTAAATTCGCTGGCTTTCTTGACCGCAGTCTGCACAAATCTTTTTGTCCTCGTTTGGGCAATTGTAGCTGGTGTGGTTTTCCAGCTTGTAGCAGGAGAAGCACATCTGAATGTTGTGAAACTTCTTCTGTTCAATGTTCTCTGAGGGGATCCTCATGTTGAATGCTAGTAGTTCCTCTGTTTTCACTTTGGTTGCCATTTCTGTTGATTCAAACTGGATTTTGAAGACATGTGTATGGTTATTGAATTTTAAGGGTTCTTTAATTTTGGCCCATGAATGATTCCTTTCTATTTCTCTCTTGATTTCTTCTGCTGGTCGTTCTCCTATCCAAATTTCAATTTTTCTACAAATAATACTCCTGTTCGGCGATTTTTTTTTTTTTTTTTTTGGGGGGGGGGATCCGTGCTTCCAGTCCTATTGTTTTCAAAGCCATTGCTCTCTTGGATGAAAATAGTTCTTCTACGTCCTTCTTCTCATAACAGAGAGTGACATGGCCGTTGCCTAGTTCTATTAGTCGTATTAAAGCGACTTTTAGATCAGCAAAGAGGACCTGGCATATATCGCTTTTGGCCGGAACTGCTTGGCCAGGGAGATCCCTAAGGGGGACTCTCTTAGTATTATCCATCTCCCCAGAGGGTGGATGTTCAATCCTTGTTAATCCTCTTCTTTTTTTTCTTGGCCTTCTTTATTGAGGCGTGTTATATGAGTGTAAAGTTTTTGTGAGTGATGTGTTGTGTGCAGGCAAAAAGGTGGTTAGAAATTCAGAACGGGATGTCCTCCACCGTTATGTGACTTCGCGCACCGCGAACCAGAACTGCAATTGATGGGATGATGGATGATGACGGGATGGACCCACCCGGAAAAGGATCCTTTCAAGGGGAGACTTATGGTGAACTTGATGATGGGTGAAGGCCGAATCGACTCCCTTCGCCCGTGGGTGCCGCCCCCTTGTTTTTTTTTTAATTCGCAATTGCATCCACCATAGCATAGAGACAGTTACATGTCCCTCTATGATCTTGGGCTATAACCATCTTCAGTCAATTCCCCAAATTATGGCATATCACAGTCGACTGGCATAGTTGGTTATGATCAGTCCAGGTCCACGATTGTACGTTGCCCGCCGGCGGGGAATGATTGTAGGGAGCTTAAGAGCTCATGTCCGTTTAGCGTGACTGATGAAAAAAAGCAGTATTATCTCTTTCCCAAGACAACCGCAGGGCTGTTTTTAAAAATAGTCTGGCTCGGCTCGGGCGTCCTTACTTGAAACGGAAGAATGCAGAAAAGCGTGAATAGTATTCGATAAAAAAACTTTACGTATGCACGTCAAGTCTTAACAGCGAATAACGTTCCGTCTATGAAAAGAAAGTTCAAGTTATGAAAGTGATGAAGTGTGTGGTAGGTTTTCATAGGTGTGAAGTTGTTTTCTAGTTTGCCCTAGTTTTTATTTTTAGTTTTTTATTCCTCTTCCTTCTATAGTATTGATTATCGCCCATGATGGTCATGTTCTTCCATATGTTTAAATATTTGAATAACTCTTAAGTAGATTCCTCCGTCGTGGCTTTCAAGCCTTTCAACTCATATTTTGCTAACTGGTTGTCTCTTCGTTTATTTTTGTTTTTTATTTTATTGTTGGGCATTTCGCCTCATTTATTTAAGCTTGTTATCTTTGTTTTATTCTTCTTTATCCTATTTTTGTTTAGATTTATATTTGGGCACTTTGCCTCTTTTTATCTATGTTGTTTATTATTTGTATTATTTATATTAAAGTTTTTTATGTTTGTTGTTTGATTATTCTTTTTCTTATTTTTAGTTTAAAATTTAATCTTAGGTCTGGGCACTTCCCCTCTTTTTCTATCTATGCTTTTAACTTTTGTTGTTTATTTATATTTTATTTACAATTAACTTGGGTACTTCGCCTCTTTTTATTAATGTTTATTAATTTCTGTTGTTTATCTTATTTCATTTTTTGTGTCATATTAACTTGGGCCCTTTGCCTCTTTTTAATTATCCTTACTTTCTCTTGTTGTTTGTATTCACTTTCTCTTTTTTATTAATTTATTTTGGGGTTTACATACCTAGGTATAGATCGGTCTTAATTCTTCCCTCGCACAGTTTCTTCCGCTGGGGAACAGCGCTGTTCTTTCAACTTTGTGATGTCTGTTTTGAAGTATGTCGACATTAATGTTAATATTCGGTAGTATTTCTTCCTCCACCTTATCCCATGTCTTTCTCCCTAGCCTCTGGATCTCCATATTAATTGGCTTGAGTCCCACTCTTTCGTGTAGGACAGTCTGCCTAATACGGTCGATCCTTCTTGCTCCGTCAATAAGTGTGGCTTTATTCTGCACGAGCGGCATCGTCATGAGAGAGATACAGCTGGCCCTCTGCGTGATCACTGTTGGATAGACCAGGACGGAGCTTACCAAGGCAGTGTAGAGTTTCTTTTTGTTCGGCACGCTGAGGCTTTAGAATCTGTAAAGTTTCTTCAGCTCTCTTTTTGCTAGGGAGATTATGTTATTAATGTGAGTCTCATATCCTGATTTGGTGAGTCGTAAGCCCAGGACCTTTCCCTCGTTGGAGTACGGGTAGTGTTCGTATTCTACGAGGATGTCGTCTACTTTCCGGTGGTTCATTAGAATAACTTAGAATTTCTGGCGGTTCGTTTTAATTTTCCACCTTTTTCAAATTTGTTGATATTTTCGATATCTGCAGCTGTCGCCCTTGTTTGAACTCCAGCGTTCCTGATTGGACTTGGAACGATTTGTGTGATGTCATCTGCGAACTTTAGATACATCGCATCGTCCCGCATCGAATCAGGGAGATTTATTATGTACATGAGGTACAGCAACGGACTCAGACAGATGCCTTTTGGAACACCTGCCTCGAGTTCAAATTCGGGTCCTGTGTGGCCCTCGATCGAAGCTAGGGCTCTCCTTTCCATTATATAGTTACACAGGACCCTTCGGAAGATTGAGTTTAGTCAAAGGTTTAAGATCTTGTATTGTAGACCCCTCAACCAAACCTTATTGAAGGCCTTTTGAACATCTCGCAGTACCACGTCTATGTATTTCCGCTCAGCTTTGCTGCTCGCGAGTTTTTCCGTTAGGAGGGTGAGGGCGGTTTCCGTTCCCCGTCTCCTACGGAACCCGTGCTGCTGAGGGTTATGAGCTCCTTGCTCGGCTAAGTGGTCTTGTATCCGGTCAGCCAGGAGCTTTTCGTAGATCTTTGCCAAAAACTCAAACAGTGAGATTGGTCTGTAATTGACCAGTTGATCAAGTGGTTTACCTCCCTTATGTATAAAGATTATTTTAGCAATTTTTAATCCGTTGAGGAGGTAACCCGTATTCAGGGAAGCATTGAAGATGTTTGTGATTTCCTGAATGATCTGCTGTAGGACATTTACTAAGTTGCATTTAGTTATGCTCGTCCAGCCTGGCGCCCTTTGTTCAAAGAACTTTACAGTTCCGCCATCTCCCTGTCTTCGTCTACTTGGTGATGTGGATGCATTGATGTATGATCTGATTCAGGTCTTCTATCAGTTAGCCTTCGAATTCCTAGTCGAACTCTTCATCGTCTTCTGGAGTGATGCTGAAGACATTTTTCCAGTACGTTCGAAATTTTTCTTCCAGAACCTCCTGTTCCTTTATTTAATGCCTTTTTTCTTCAATTCGAGCCTTCTCTTTTCCTGTTTGTCTTTTTAATTTTCTGATTTGCTGCCATAATTTAGCCGGGTTCAACTCACTATCGAATCTGTCTATTAATTTGTTCCATATTTTCTCCTGTTGAAGATTGATAGCGTCTTTAACCTCGGCGCTTAGGCGCTGTAGTAGCGAGCTTCTCTCTCGGTTTGGACCTGCCCATCTTATCTCTCCATACACCTCCCTGTCTCGCGGTCTGCTTCCAGAATAGATGCAGTTATCCTCTCTAGCTCTTCCTCTATCTCCTCCAAGGTTGCATAGCTCAGGTCAGCTGGGGCGAATAGACTGAGTTGTCTCTTGTATCATTCCCAGTTGGCCTAGGCGTAGTTTTTTCGGAGAGTGACTGGTAGCTGGATCGGCGCGAGTGAGATTGTGGTGAGTATCGCTATGTGGTCACTGGATACTGTTGGACCCGGCTCACTATGGTCGTTGAAGGGGAAGCCTTAACTTGCTAAGACTATTTCAGGTTTGGTGGCTGATGTGGAAGTGATATAGATCGGAAAATCCGGTACTATTCTTTGGATGTTTTTTCTTCCCATAATAAATTTCAAGTTTCGGCCTCTTTCGTGGGCTCTACCATAGTCCTCCGCATGTCATCTGGCGTTGAGGTCGCCCCCTAAAATTACCATTCTGCGATATCCAAACAGCGTGTAGAAGTTATTTATGGACAGGTAGGCTAAATGAGTGAGTTGATAAGCTGCGGCTATCACGAAGTTTCCTACCAACGTATGAAGTTCAACCACCACAAAGGATTCGTCCAGCTTTGGAAGGAGCTTGAACGAGATATTCCCCTTGACTGTTATTGCAGCACCATAAAACCTTTCCTGGGAATGATTCTTCATGACCACTCTGTTGCCCGGTCTTTTAATTTGATCAGATGTTATGTCACTACCGTGCTCCGTTATTAATATGATGCCGGGGTCCAGCACACAAAATATGTTTCCATATGCCGTTGCTTTTCCCTCCCATCCGTCAACGTTGAGTGTCAGGATCCTCATTCTAATGCTTACTCTCTCCATATTGTCCTTTTAGTGTTTCTTGGTTATGTTTTACTTCGTCCCGTTCATCTTCCTGAATTTGGCATTGGAGACTTTCTCGCATGTATCATCATATAGAATGACGTTTGAGCGGTGCAATGTTTCTTTTACTATTTCCATGACGATGTCAGCATCGAATTCCCACTTATATATTTTTGTGTTAATGCCTTGGAAAATTTTCCTCCGCATCATATCCTCGGAGAAGGAAGAGTGTTCTCCGAGGATATACATATAGAATAGAGGTTGATTCTATCTGCATCCAACTTTTTGTTTTTACCTTTCTTCACCTTGAGTCCAATGAGTCTTAGGACTCTGCGGAGTCTGATGTAGCCGTCTCTGCTATTTCATTTTTTTTCTTTGTCCTCTCTTTTTTGTTCCTGTGCAGTAGTTTTCACTTCTTTAATCTTCTCTTTCTTGTTTTTTTATGTCGTCTTGTTTAACTTCTGTATGTCGGTTAGATGTTATCTGCAGTTGCAGGACATCCCCGGAAAGGAGAGTTGTCTGGAAACCACATTTGGTCCATTCCATTTTTCGCGAGCATTTCGTTTAGCTCTTTTGCGAATGTACCCGGTCTCGATAGATTCATGACGAGTTGGTCGAGTTCTCGTTTTGAGCTTGAGGTAGGTTTTCTTTGGGTCTACTTGTGCCGTCTTGCTGCTTGGGCATAGGTGGTATTGGACCTCTGCGTCTTCTCTTGTTTCTTTTCTTGTGTCTTTTTGATCACCTCTTTCTTGACTGGACATGCCATGGCCATCGATCTATGTCCCTGTACGCAGTTGGTGCATTTATGGTATGTGTTTCTACATTGTTTCCAATGATGGCCCTTCTCGTTGCATTTGGAGCACGTCTCTAAGGGTTCTTTGTAGTTCTTGGTCGCGTATTGATCCATTTTATAGCACCGGAAGCAGAACTGGACTGGAGTAACCTCCTCCCTCTCGATTTGTTCTCCGCTAACTTTAGCGTTGAACATGAAGAGTCCACGTTCCTTGGCCTTCTGGGCCATTGTTGCTGAAGACATGCGAATAGTCACTGTTCTCTCTTCTATTTTATTAATTTAATTACTTCTACTACCTTAGTCCAGGATTGTCAAAGGTGAATTTCTTCCTTTATGTATTGTTTGGTGTTCTGTGCGATCCATGGGTCAAGACGCCGACATAGCACCTCCCTGTGAGCCAGGATTTGTGGTGGTATGGCTGGTTGCTAGACAGTACGTTGGTGTCGTGACTTGAGAAATGATAGGCCTCAATGGGTTGTTCACCTTATGTATTTTTACTTTTCCATACAGATATCCTGTTGTATAATCACGGATGATCTTTTGTAAGTGAAGGCCTCCAATGGGTGTATTAGCTTTAATTATTTGTCCATTTATTTTCTTTTTTAAGTCTTCTGTTGAATCGTTTTACATACGTTTAAATTTAGTGGTAGCGCTTAAGATGGTATTCAAGCAGGACTAATAGCGTCCCTTGATGTGGAAAGCCTGTTTACGAATGTGTCTATCGCTCAGACCATCGACATCATTATACAAAATGTGTATCACTATCCTACAATGTCTCCTCAAAATTTTGACCCAAAAAACTTAAGGAATATGCTACGTTCATGCACATCAGAGGCTCCGTTCAGGACACCGGACGGTAATCTATACACGTAAGTGAATGGAGTGGCTATGGGATCACCCCTGGAGCCGAACTTCGTCAACTACTATATGGGTCAACTTGTAGAGCGCTTATTTGACAACAGAGAACATAAGCCATACACATATTGCCCATACGTAGACGACATCTACATTAACGTCCAAAACAAAGAACATTTGAAGAACATCAAACAGCAATTTGAGGAGAACTCTGTGTTAAAATTCACTTATGAATTGGACGTTGAGGTACAAAACATCAATGGAAGCTACATCACCAAAGTATATAGAAAAAGTACGGACATGAGAAGATGCCTCAACGCGGATGGTGAATGTCCTGAAAGGTACAAAAAAAGTGTAATCGGCTCATACATACGCTGAGCATACAAATGCTGCTCCGCGTGGGAACTTTTCCATCAAGAGATCTCCCGCGGAAAACAACCCCTCGTGAACAACGGTTTCCTGCACAGCATGACTTAAAAAAAACTTCAATCATTTTTAAGTATGCAATTCAAAGATATTGATAAAATGAAAAGTAATCAGGAAGCAGTAAATAACATCAAACTGTATCACAGAACTCAGATGTCTACGGCCTTTAAAATAGACGAAAGAAATATCAAGGATATTTGTTAACCGTAACATCAAGGTTAAGAATTAAATGGACAAAATTCAACTTATTATATACTATAAAACGAAAAAAGTTAACAATCTCCTTATGAAAACCAACACCTGCCAAAACTCCTCGAATCTAAAGTTGAACAACATAGTTTACGAGTTTAACTTCGCCCATGAAGAATGCAAGCTTCATAATAACTCAAAATATGTTGGCAAGACAACCACCTCCCTTTGGAGACGTTTAGCCATGCATCTGCAGAGCGGAGGGCAAAAACGTCATATGGAGAGAGCGCATAACATCAACCTAACTAGAGATATTCTGGTTAAAAACACCACAATTAAAAGAAAAGAGGGAAATAAAGCTAGGCTGAACATCTTAGAAGCCATATTGATAAAGGAAGAAAAGCCGGCCCTCAACATCCAGGCTACGAGCTGTAATCGAACATTAAAGTTATTTTAAATTCCACTCACCGGATTGGCTCGTTTCCCTTGACATTACGTTCACCCGAGGAGGAATAAATACCCCCTAAAACAATTTTCTTTTAAAAAATACATCAATTGACTCAATATAAAGAAGCAGAGAAATAAAAGAGGAGGAGCTCAATCAGCTCATCCTTGAACAGCAGTCGAGACGCTGGGACGATGCAATCGAAAGCCTCGATCAAGACGCATCTCCCAAAGATTTTTGACAAAAAATCAGGCGCCTCAAAGGATCGACTGAAAAAATGAAGAAAATAGAAATAAGGAAAGGAGATGGAACTATGGAGACAGAAGAAAGAAGCATAGAAGAAATTTTCCGCAGTAATTGAGAAAAGTCTTCAGTATAACTGAAGAGGAGAATGAAGATTACGACATAGAGTTCGAAAGTGACATCATCAACGAGCTAAACACCCAAATTTACAGGACGTACCCTCACCACCAGATGGATAGACAGCGCGACGGAGACGCTGAGATTGTTCCACTCATTCCTCCAGAGAGCCCCAGGACAAACGGGGATCACAAAGTTACACTTTGAAAAGGCACCAGCGAACATCATCGAAGGAATGAGAAGAATTTTTAATGCGTGTCTAAATACGGGATACTTCCCAGATGCTTATAAAACGGATAAAATGATTTTCTTGCCAAAGCATAGGAAGGACCCTACGTTGAAGGAGAGCTACAGACCAATTTCACTTTTAGAAATTGCTGGTAAGCTCTTCGAAAATATCCTCAACGATAGACTTCTGTCACACCTGGAGGAGAACTTCCTACACAACCCTTACCAGTTTGAGTTAAAAAAAAAGCGAAGTACGGAGATGGCGATAAATGTCATCACGCTAAAGCTCGTCCAAGCAAAAATGGAAGGAAGTTATGTTGATATTGTTTGTCGTGATGTATCAAAGGCGTTTGATAAGGTGTGGCAGCGGAGTATGCAGTACAAGATCCTCCGGCTGGGTCTAGGTGAAAACTTAGAAAGAACTCTCTGAGACTACGTCATGGAGAGAGCGGCGGACGTCAGTTTAGGGAGCACAGACGGACTGAAATTTCCCTCTATCGTCAATATTCAATACACCGATGATTTCAATCAAATAATACCAAGTACATGGAGGAACGCGCATATGCAAGCTCGCATGACCGCAGCAGAAATCGAAAGGTTAAACACCCATGAGGCACGATGGAAGATACGGACGAACCAAGATAAATTCAAAGTAGTTTCCATCGGCAGGAGACTACACTCTGATGTCAGGGTGAGGGATAGACGCTATCCTTGCAACACGGAGTGCAATGTACTCGGAATGAAAATTACTTCAACTGGGTACAGGAAGCACGTCAATGATAGAATCTCCAAAGCATCAGCTGCATTCAGGACTCTGTACTTGTTCAGGAATCTTCGACAAAGCAACAAGAATAAGATCTGCAACGCACTTGTAACGCACATGTTGTTGTACCCCGCTTTCTCCCTCTCTTCTGTCTCGAAGACACAAAAGAGGAGAATACAAGTGGTGCACAACAAATGCGTGTATCTAATTACGGGTACACGCAGACAAAATAAAAGACGCCAAGAAGAACTGCACCGCGAAGCCCGGCTAAGACCCATTAACATCGTCATAGAAGAACGGACGAGGAAAATCAAAGAACTGGTTAATCAAGAATTGAATGAAGAAATCATTCAAATGATTGACCAGAACAGAAGAGCTACAATTCTTGACAGATTTCCAAGCTCTGTCAGCCAGATAGCCGGCAGAGACGAAGTGCTGCTCTATGTGTGAAAAAGTAGCAAATTAACATTAAACTAAAAGAGCAAAACCATAAAAGACCTTCAACACCGAAGTGAAACTAAAAACTCGAATAAGACCATTGACACCGAAATGCAACCAAATACCAAGTGTGAGAAAAATCTACCGAACAAGACTCATTTAAACTAAACTGACTTGAAGAAAGAAGAACGGAAGAAAGAAAAAAAACATCAAGACAAATTACACAAACTGCAAAAAAATAAAAAATGAAATACTAAGCACTAAAATATAAATTATTAATAACAAAACAACACCAAATGCGCATTCCTTTACATAGAAGTATATTAAGAAATTGAAAACAAATGGCTGGAACACCATAAAATTTAAACTATCCTAATAACAATCAAAATACAAAACACGGAAACAAATGCAAGCGATAGACCTGACCACCAGGCGCCTAGCAATTCTTTGCACCCTACCACACTTCTTTCTCTTTTCATCACTTATCTATTTCCAACTATCTATCCACACACCCTTTTTGTGCCTCAACACACACATACACTTACAACAAATCGTAATCGTAATCTTTTCATGGATACGGCCGAGCATACGATTTCAAGCATCGTTGTTGTACTACGGATAAGGCATTTTTTTATTTGCTTAGGAACGGACTTTGAGCACCGCTGACGTAGAAAACAGCCTATTCCTGAAGTCTTTTGGTGAATTCCACTTCAACCTTCAGAAAGAGAGATACTTTTTTCATCGGGAAATCATTTTTAGATGAGGGCTTAAGCACCTCATTGCTCCCGTCCATCGTCCTGCGGCGGAACCTGCCTCGGATATCTGCTATTCATTCATTTCGTCTTAACTATGTCGGCCACTTGACATAATTAAGGGCTTATGTGAAAACTGGTTTGAGGATTAGCCCACAGCGGAAGCATAAGTCAGAATTTTTCTCGAAGTTGGGGCTTAACTGCGAGTCCCGGACGGAGGAGAGATCCTCATCGCCTGGGGGACCCAGCCAGAATCATAGAGGGAAGTAGCACCCATCTCTATGTAGTTGGAACCAGTTTTGGCGTAAGTACCCGAGAGGGGGTGGCAAGACTTTAGCGGTCGTTGATTCGGCTGCTATTGCCATCAGCTCCACCATGAGTCATTCCTATCGAGGTCCCCACTCGAGATCCATCCCATCCATCCATCATCACCCATCATCCTGGTGACTTCTGAGCGGGACCCCAACTGGAAAATGGACGAGAGCGCGCGTCCCCACATACATAAACTGACATCTCTTTTTTTTATCTCACCACTTCATTTTTTTACCTCACACCCAAAACACCATAATTATACCCACAGACGAAAGAAGAATTAACCAAGAAAGAAGAGGATAAGGACACAAGGAAGACATGGAGACCCTCACTAAGAGGGTGCCCATGAGGATCATCGAAGGAGCAAAAGCACCGGACAAGAGCAAGTTATGCGAAACTCTCTTCATCAACCTGAAAGTTGCTCTCGTGAAATTGATCGAAGTCCCTTCGGGATTCATAGCGCTTTGCGCTGAGACTAAAGACGTAGACTGGCTCCTATCAGAAGAGAGGGAGCCGAAGTACTAAAGAAGGTCGGATTCGAGGCACCCCCACCCCCCACAATTGGCAGCGAATCGTAGCGTCATCTGCCGCAAAGTGGAATCCTGGGTTTGCGAACACTCACCGGAGCAAATGAAAGAGGAAATTCAGAGGGACAATCAATGGGCTAAAATTCGCGAAACAGTCAAGATCACGTTTACGACCAAAGTATGGCAAGAAAAGTGACCACGGAAGGAATCCTGGTATTTAATATGAGAATACAGGCAGCAACATAACAAGCCAAATTCAATAGCATTAAATATGTTTTGCTTGCTACAAACTAGAAACCACACCACAGCAAATTGCCCCGAAAAGGAGAAACTATGGTGCAGTTAGGGCGCCAATAAAGGCCACAGGCATGACAAATGTAAAAGGTCTAGAAAGAGATGCCTAAATTGCAAGGGGGAGCATAGGACCATGGCCTTGAACTGCCCCAAGCGTAAAGAAATAATCAAGAGGAAAGAAGAGGAACAGAAAAAGGCAAAAAAATAACTTACGCCAAAGCCGCCAAAAAGTCAGAACGAACGAGGGCATCAACGACTGAGCTCAATCTCACGGACGACATAAGCGCCAAGATTCTCATCTGCATTACACACGCGAATGTCGTTAATGCAGTCAAACCTGGCTGCTATAACGAAGTCCCCAATACATTACTGAAGGAGAATAACCTGCCTTTAGTGAAAATAGCGGCGGACCCGGAATGTTCAAGAATATTCAGAAAAGAGTAGGCAGAGGCAACAACCAAGTGAAGTCTGAGCTCGAAACAATAGTCGAGGCTCCCTCATCTGAGGAATCCGAGGAGAAAGAAGAACAGGAACAAGAGGAAGAAGACGAGTTGATACCACCTCTTCGGAGAGCGACGAGGGCCCATGCACTGGTACACGGGCTACGAAGAGCAGATCGAAAACTCCAAGTCCTTCACAACAGAACTAAAAGCCTGAGTACACTAAGAGCGCCCCACAGGCCAAGAAGAAGAAAAATAATAAGAAAAAACACCGATAATTACATTTTACCATAAACTTGGACGCACGAAGAGTAATGGAAATTAACACCAACGGCCGGAAGACAAAAAGAACTCTTTTACGAGAACGTATTCAGAGAAATTGATGCAGATATCATCTTAATTTATGAGCACGGAATTGACACAAGAATTACAGAAATAAAGATCTGGAATTACGATGTGTTGATCACTAATCATACGCACGAACGCTTCTACGGAACTGCTATTGTGCTTAAGAAGGGGATAAAATACAAGCCCATCAGAAACCTAGAAGAATCCTATCTTGCGATTAAGGTAGAACTCGACATTGGTAATCTGGTCATTGCAACCGGATACCAGCCACCAAGAAGAGGATATTTGCTCGTTCATTCTCTCGCTGGCCTATTTGCCGAAGAACCCTCACTATATTAATGGGGGATCTGAATGCCAGATGTCAGGAATCAGGTTACAGGACCTACAATGGGACCGGATTGTGTCTAGATATCATGCTGGAAAGAAATATGGTCCAGTGTATAGGTCCCGACTTCCTCACCTATGTCAGAGAAATGAGTGCCACAAAACCAGACATATGTGTTGCTAATTAGCAGCCTACCGTTTAATTACTACATATAACCAGTTCATGTACCATGTACTGATCACATAAGGATCCTGCTTACCATCAAGAGGAACCTTATACAAGTTCCAGCTGCAGTTAGGAAGGACTACAGAAGAGCAGACTGGGAACGGTACGGGCGCCTCCTCGTGGCCTACCATCCGCCCAACTTGGATGAAGCGATTCTCGAGGAGATCGACGAGGCACTCAACGAACTTAATAGCCACCTAATCAACGCGAATAGTGCTTGTATCCCTAAGTCTCGGTATAAGTCCATCTAAACCTATAGACGGACTGAATGCATGAAGGATTTGTACCGTGAATTGGAATTATTGTATGAAATTAACATCAGAAACGCATTAATCCACTCAATACAACGAAGTAAAGAGATCAGAAAAGAGCCTAACCAGTGGATCTTTGAACAGCAGTGGAGGCGTTGGGACGATGTGATCGAGAGCCTCGATCAGGATGAATCACCTAAGGAATTTTGGAGCAAAATCGGATGTCTCAAAGGATCAACGGGTATGAAGAAGAAAATGGAAATAAAAAATGAAAACGGAACCATCGAGACAGAAGAAAGAAGAATAGAAGAAATATTCCGACGTTATTGGGACAGAATCTTCAGCATAACCGAAGAAGAGAACGAAGATTATGACATAGAGTTTGAAAGCAACATCATAGACGAGCTTAACACGCAAATACATAGAACGCACCCTCACCACCAGGTGGATAGACAGCACGACGGAGACACCGAGATCACCGTAGAGGAAATACTCAGCGCGCTCCACTCATTCTGTCAGAAAGCCCCAGGTCAATCGAGGCTTTCGAAAAGGAACCAGCAAACGTCATCGAAGGAGTGAGACGAATTTTTAACTCGTCTCTACATACAGAATACTTCCCAGATGCATATACAAAGGCGAAAATGATTTATTTGCCCAATCACGGAAAGGACCCGACGTTGAGAGAGAGCTACCGGCCAATTTCACTCCTAGAATTTGGTGGGAAGCTCTTTGAGAAGATCCTCAACAGAAGACTGGTGTCTCACCTGGAGGAGAACTCCCTCTACAACCAATATCAATTCGGGTTTAGAAGAAGGCGAAGTACGGAGATCGCGATAAATCTCATAACGGAAAAGCTAGCCTAAACAAATCGGGAAAGGAGTTACGTGGACATTGTTTGTCGGGATGTGTCAAAATCGTTTGATAAGGTGTAGCAACGGGGAATGTAGCTTAAGATCTTACAGCTAGGCCTAACTGCAAACTTAGAGAGAACTCTCTGTCAGTATGGGATGCATGGGCGGACCAAAGTTTCCGCTCACTGCGGGCCTCCCGCAGTGGGGGAGGGGAAGGTCTGTCCGCCACTCTTTACTCAATATACACTGCAAACGTTCCAGCACTTGTGAACCCCACTCGCCTCAACATTCAATTCGCCGATGACTTCAGCTAGATAATAACATGTCCTTGGAGGAATGCGCCTATGCAAGCTCGAATAACAACAGTATAAATTGAAAATCTAAACATCTACGAGGCCCATTGGAAAATTATAACCAACCAGGAGAAATTCAAGGGAGTCCCCATCGGCAGGAGGCTACTTTCTGATGTCAGGATGGGGGATAGGCGCTATCCTTACACTACGGAGTGCAATGTACTCGGAATGAAAATAACGCCAACCGGGTACAGGAAGCATGTCACAAAACGAATTTCTAAAGCCTCAGTTGCATTCAGAGTTCTATTCATGTTCAGAAACCTCCGAGAAAGCAACAAGAAAAAGATATACAATGCACTTGTACGATCTACGTTGCTTTATCCAGCTTCCGCCCTCTCTTGTGACCAAAAGACACAAATAAGGAGACTAAAAACTGTGCAGAATAAATGCGTGTACCTAATTACGGGGACACGTAGGCCGGAAAGAAGAAGAGCTACACAGGGAAGTGGGAATAACTCCCATTAACCAAGTTATAGAAGAACTGACACGGAATATGTAGGAACTGTTTAATCGAGATATGAGTGAGCAAATCACTCATATGATTAACTAGAACAGGAGAGCTGTATGTCGAGCCAGAATTCCAACTCAGCCAACCGGATGGCTGGTAGAGCCGAAGTGCCGTTCTACGATTGAAGGAAGCGTAAATTTTAACCCCAGATGCGACAAAACAATCAAGACTCAATATATCTCCGAATTACGAACACTCACCGAACTTTGACAAACTCCAATCAATCAAGACTCATCAACGAGATGAGAAGAGAGAGGAAAAGAAGAAACAAATTACAGTAATTTTACATACGAAACAAAACAAACAAAAAACAACAAAAACTAAGCACAAAATTAAAGTAATTTATTACATAAACAACAGCAATACACATTACATACCAAAGAACATTTAAATTCTGAAGACAAATGACTTGAACGCCATGAAAAAATGTAAAGTACAACCAACAACAACAAAAACTACACAACAGTAAAATAATTAAAGCGATAGGCCTGACCATAAGGCGCCTAGCATCCTTTGCACCCTTCTACACTTATTTCTCTTTTCACCACTTGTCTATTTTCAGCTATTTATCCACACACCATTTTTTGTTCTTTACGCACAACTACTCACCTACATCAATTCGCAATTCTTTTCATGGACTACACATTCACGGACTGTTCAGCCGCACGGATATTGAGCTCTCGCACCCGAAATACTTAGCTTACGCTACTTTCGCATTTTTTCATAGCTTTAATTTTAGAGAATAGAAGAATTCAAAGACCAGTGAAAAATAAGGGCATTCTTCGCAAGTTGAGCTATATCGAGGAACTCTACCTCTCTCCAACGCCATATTTCTTTCCCTACGGGGACTCAAGAGAGAGTATTTTTTCTATGCTGCCATAATTAATTTCATGGTGGCCTAAACTCATCACCCCCTCCGTTTCCGCCTTCTAAGGCGCAGCCGTGTGTACTGCCACTCAGAACCTAGTTCGAGCTATGCCCGTCATGTGACAAGGCATAATTCGAGGCGGTTGGGAAAGCAGGTTTGTGGACCAGCTCACTGTGGCACCCCGAAAAGAGGCGACGCTGGGGAAAAGTTACCTCTATCTCTAGCGGCCTAGCCACCACCATAGAGGAACATACAACGGTCTCTATGTACGCCCGAAGCAGCCTCAATAACCAAACCTCAGGAAGGGCGGCACCCAGGGTGGTGATAGTTGATTTGATCACCATCCATCATCAAGTCCGCAATGAGTCATCCTTCTGGAGGGCCTCCCCGGGTCCATCATCTTATTCCTCCATCATTTTCACCCAGGCAGTGCTAAGGATTTTCGGGGCGGAGGGATCATTCTCATTTTCATCTCAAAAATAAAACATATTTTTATCCCAGGCAAATTAATTAGATACAAGGAACAGTAAAACCCACCAGGAAGAAGGAGGTTCCAAACGAGCCACAATGGACGACCGCGAAGGAGCGAAGAGGGTCCCCCTTCGCATCGTCCCCGGTCGGGAGAAACCAACTCGGGAACAGGCACTTAAGAATATCTACGCCGATATTGGAGTTATACTCCTAAGACTTAAGGAACAGCACAACGGATATGTGGCGCTCTGCGACACATAAAAAGATCTAGATCTACTTCTGAGCGAGGGCGCAGCTAAAAAATTCGAAAAGATCGGCCTCGTACCTCGAACTCCACCTGACGTACAGACAAAAAGTTCAGTGATTTGCAGGCGCCTTGAGCCTTGGGTCGGTAAACACACAGCAAAAGAAATTAGGGAAGAACTTGAAAAAGAACAAGAATGGGCAAAAATTGAAGATGTGATAAAATTCAAAAAACAAACGTAATTTTTAGATCGAAAGAAATAGCCAAAAGAGCATCAGAACAAGGACTGCTCGCCCTCTATACTAAAATCTCCCCGGATCAAATCGATAGGGAAACATTTGCTTCCGTGCAAGTATGTTGCACATGTTACGCCCTCGATCAACATCCAACTAAAGAATGTAGCTACAAAGAGAAAGCATGCTCTGAATGCCCAAGCCATGAGCACATGTGGGACGAGTGCAGGAGCACAGAAAAGTGCTTGAATTGTGGAAATGGACATAGAAAACTAGCTATGACATACCCAATAAAGAAACAACTTATAAGGAAGAAAAAAGTGGAAATAAACACGGAGAAAGAAAGAAGAAAAAATACTTCCCACGCAGCAGCAACTGCAAACGTAAACGCCACAACACCCGCCACACAGACCACAGGAGTGAACATCGAGGGAAGCATGAGACCCGACCTAATTCTTTGCATAATGCACGCCCTCTTCGTCAAAGTGGCGAAACCAGGCTCGTATGCAAATGAGCTAAACACCATGTTAGAGAAAATGGGCTTACAAAAATGTGGTTCCTGGACAACCCCCTCTTCGAGCGAACTTTATAAAATAAATATTACTCAAAAAGAGAATACCGAAAATACAAACCAAGAAGAAGGCAGAACTGAAATGAACACCGACTCTGAGGAAGAAACCACCGACGAGGAAACCACAAAGACGATCCCTGAAAAGGCAAAAGAAAAAACAAAACAAAAGTGAATACCCAGGATCTTAATATAAAAATTTATGGATCCCATGCGAACCCAATACCCAAACAATCCAAACAAAAGGAAATCGTTGACGGACTCGTCAAAGGCGAGTACATATGGGAATATGAAGCAGATGCCGACGAAACTGAGGTTCACAACGCGCTAAAGCGTTGTGAACCTTCCTATGCAACCATTGCTCGCTGGAATAGGGAGTTCGCCCCAGAATCGTGTTATAACATCTCAAATGGGAATTCTCAAACAAACATAATAGCCACACTCGATTTCCAGGCCATTCATAAAAAAACAAAGAGGGGAAGAGACCATAAATAAATAAATCAACATGGACATGTACCAGCGTAAAATTAAAATATTCACCCTGAACGTAAACGGATGGCAAGAAAAAAGACCGAAGCGACCTACTAAAATATAATTAGAAAAGAAGATCCAGACGTAATTATCTTAACTGAAAGCGGAATTAATACAGAGACGGAGTCCATAAAAATCCCAAGCTATAGATTCATTACCACTAACTACACCTAGAAAAGATACAACGGTGTAGCAATTTGCATTAAAACTGGATTTCACTTCACTGAGATAAACGACCTAGAAGAGTCCTAACTAGCCGTCAAGATAAAAATGACCACAGGGAGATCTGGTCATAGCCGGGAATACCAATCCCCAAGACTCTCGTACCTTCCAATTTCAATTTTCCTTAAACTCTTCGGTCGACAAGCATCAACCATACTAGCCAGAGACTTTAATGCAAGATGCAGGGAGGCAGGATACACAAACCATACAAACGAACCAGGAAAAATCCTCCAGCTTCTAATACAAAGAGACCTAGTAAATAGAGAAGAACCAGACTTTCAGACTTATTTAACAGCCTGAGCTTCAACTACTCCAGACATCATACTTACGAACCAAAATTTTAACCTAAATCACCACACAGAACCACGACTCGCAACCCCCTCCGACCATCTAAGCATGATTATCACCATCTCAAATTTGCCTATCCAAATCAAACATACCACGCAGGAAAGCAACCAGCAGAACAAACTGGACTGGATACAAACACTACTTACATACAATAGAAATTATATCCTTAAACAACCAAGGTACAGATGAAATAGAAAACCAACTGAAACTAATCAATAAAAAATTAGTGAGGCGGACAAAATACACACTCCAACAATAAAGTACAGAGCCCTACCTGCACCTAGATGGAACCAAGAGATACAGGAAAAAATGGAAGAATTTCCTAATCTAACAAAAGAAATTATAGAATTGGGAAATACAATGGAAAGGTACCGAAGACTAACCGTAATCAGAAGGCGGATAGGTCCATTTATTAAAGAAAATTCAAACCTTGTCTAGAAAAACATAATAGAAAAAATAGATCTAGAAAAAGATCCAAGGAAATTTTGCAGATAATTCAGGAAACTACGAGGATCACAGCCAAACACAAAAATAAAGCTGAAAATACAGGACCAGGAAATGCAACAAGACGAAGAGCTCCAGGAACACTTCCAAACACATTGGAAAAAAAATATTCTTTTATCACCACAGGCATGGTTGGAGGAACCTTTTTCAAAGTAGGGCGGTCACTAAGTTTTGCGAATCGGTAGGGCAAAACAGAGGAAGGGGGATGGCTGTTTGTGGGGGTGTTAGGACAAGTTATGATAGGTCAGGACCTGCAGCCGCACACTCCTGCCTCGTCTATTTAAGAAACAGTAGCTGATCACACCTCGTCAGTCACAAATTTTTAACCAATGGAGAAGGTTGAGCACCGCACAGTGATCAAATTATTGACCAAAGAAGACAAGAATGCAAAAGAGATCCATGAACGCATGGTTGCAGTGTACACCGACACCGCCCCTTCCTATGCAACCATTGCTCGCTGGAATAGGAAGTTCCGCCATGTTCGTGAGTCCTTTGAAGATGACCCCCGTCCAGGACGCCCGTCAGACGTGACCAACGAAAAATATGTGGCCCGTGTGGAGAGGAAGATCTTCGAAAATCGACGGGTGAAGGTCGAAGAAATCGAGCGAGAACTAAGGAATATCACATGGAAGTGTTATCAACATGATCCACGACAATTTGGCCATGACCAAGGTCTGTGCCCGTTGGGTCCCTAGAAATCTCACGCCCCATGATCGACTTCAACGTCGTCAAAGTCCACATGGCCAGAGTTGCACAAGCTGCCCTGCGCGAGTGTGGATTCGAGGAGCTCAACCATCCCCCCCTACAGTCCAGATCTGGCCCCTAACGACTACTTTTTATTCGGCCAGCTCAAGGCTGCACTGCGTGGACGCCATTTTGGGGATGATGAAAATGTCCAGCTCGCCGTCCAGGAGTGGATTGAACAGCAGTCGGGAGATTTCTGGTTGTCGGGAATTCGGAGCCTCAGGGACAAGTGGCGCAAGTGCATTGAAGTCGAGGGTAGTTATATTGGAAAATAATAAGACACTTTTCCCCATATCTCGTTTCTTTATATCCGAAATGCAAAACTTATAGACCGCCCCTCGTAACTGAGCATGTTTGAATAACACAGCTACACAGGACATTTATGTAACAACAATAGTCAAATTTTAGCAGTTTAATCGACCATAGATTCACAGTGCAAAACAAACACAAACATGAAATTGTATTCAGAGTCAAAAAGTATATTTCAAAGACAAACTCACTGAATTATGAATAAATTAGATAGACACAACAGTATTATAGCTTCTATAAGAGTATATGTAACACAATTTGTTTTCAATATGATATCTATGTTAAATGCACTATTTACACATTTCTTCCCCCAAAATTTAATCCTACGACTTATATGTACCATTAGGGAGATGAACTTATAAGCATATATTTTTACATTTCTGGATTTCAAAAGTGGAGCTCCCCGCCCCCCCTAGTCACTAGGCCCCCTCTGTTCTTCTATCTATGATTCAGAAGAGAATCAAGAATACGATATAGAATATGAAGAGGAAATTTTACGAACTCTAGAAGCGCAACGAGGCACCAGGTCAAAACAGCATAACGAAAGCACACCTAACTAATGCTCCGGAAAATGTGCATGATTCGATAGTGAAGATCTTCAATGTCTGCCTTAATATTGGGTACTTTCCCCAAGCATTTAAAACAGCAAAGATGATCTTCTTACCGAAGCCGGGCAAACTGAAACACCAAGTCGGAAGCTACCGTCCAATCTCGCTATTGGAATTTCTAGATAAAGTCCTAGAAAAGCTCCTAAATGAAATGAAAATCAAACACCTTAACAAAAATAACCTAAACAACCCACAACAACACGAGTTCAGGAGTAAGAGAGTAACGGATACCGCGCTGGCAATTATAGCCGAAAAAATAGCCACAGAGTCAGCTCGAGGCAACAGAGTAGACATAATTCTCCATGATGTTGCAAAGGCCTTCGACAAGGTGTGGTTGCCTGTCCTAAAAGCCAAGATATGTAACCTTAATTTGGATAGAAACCTTTGTAAAACATTATGCAATTATTTGGACGAAAGGAAAGCCGCCAAACTGGCGGCCCAATCGATCTACAAGCGGGTGTCCTCCAGGGAGGTTGCCTCTCTCCAACGTTGTACAGTGTACACCAGGGACCTTCCACAGCCAAACACGAATGTGCGATGTACATTCAATTAGCGGCTGACATCACACAAATAATCACCAGCGACAGGAAGAGCCCCAGAGACGTAGCTCAAAGAACAGCAAAAGAGATAAATAATCTGAATAACTACGAAAGAAGAAACAACATTAAAACAAACAAAGACAAATTCAAACTGATACTCTTAAACAGCGGCTGTACGAGTAAATGGAGACATATCCATACTCCACAGAAGGACGTGTCCTCGGTCTAAAACTGACAACAACTGGGTATATCTTCCATCTACCGCAGAAAATCACAGAGGCAAAAATAACCTTGTCAGCGCTGTACAGATTCCGAAACCTATCAAGAAAAAATAAAAGAAAGTTATACATGGCCTTAGTTCGCCCCAAGCATCTCTACCCAATAATACCGATAAACACACTAAGCAAATCACAAATAAAAAAGGCCCAACGAATACAAAACCAAGCCACAAGATTTATCACAAATTCAAAAAGACAGGATCACATACCATCAGAAGAACTCTATCGAAGAACTGCAATAGACCCCCTAAACATAGTCCTACAAAATAGAGCAAAGAAGCTATAGGAAAATATAAAAAATATAATACCCTAAAATTAAATGAACCAAATTATCGTACCGGAAAATGAGATCCTTCGAATGCAATACAAACAGCGATTCGACGGAAGCCTGAAAAGAACGTTAACTAACGTCAACCCGATTTAGAGATAAAAAATAATTATAGAACGACAACCAGATTACCCAAAATGTAATCACACCTAAAGAAGATAAACCGAAATAGAATCAACCGCTAAGACTACCGATTAAACACACAAAATGAGAAACTCCATGAGTAAGTAGGAGAACGATTGCTAAAATTTTTTTTTTTAAAAAACACTACTGCAAAAGAGCGGAGGAATCACAAAATAAAAGCAAAAGCAAAAAAGTTACAGATGCTCAATTGAGCAAAAGAAAACAAAGGCTCGAATGCTAATAAGGACTACGTATTTCACATCAAAAAACAAAATGAAAGAAGAAGGAAAGCGTTAGCCAGGCAACCTGGCACAAATCATTATCATCCTCACCGTATCACCTTCATCTATCATCCTAAACTCATTACCATCTCATCAACACACCCACCCTTTACACAATCTGATATATTTATTGGAGAAAAGGGAGTACAAGAGGGTTTTTCACCTTTACATTTATATAAAGTCCAGTTTATACAATGCATAAAATAAAAAAATATTATAGTTGAAAAGTGTTGAAACAATATTCGAAACTATAGTTGAGGAGGGGAAAGATTTAGTGAGAGGCAAAAGTACACAAAAAGTGAAATAGGTCCTCCTGGAATAACGAATTACGCAGGAGCGAAGATTTTTGGGGAGTTTACAACATTTTTGCATTTAATTTGTACATCACTCACTGGTAGGGTTTTATATTTACACTAAAACTTGTGTCTATTATTATAATCTTTGATTTATGGTTTACCAATTCGCACTTTTGATTAAATTTCACATTCTAACTTTAATTATTTATATCTAATTATATCTCTTACTTTTCACTACTAACTTTATTTAGTTTTTATTTCACCATTGATATTTGTTTAGTTATTATTCACTTGTTTTTTACCATTACTATATTACTATTGACACTAATATTGCTATATATTCTTCAGTTTAAAATTTTATTTAATGAACACTTACTTTCATATTAAATATTATCACGCTATACATCTACTTATTTGACTTTTCATGTTTATACACTGTTAATTATTGGTATTTCACTTTATTATTTGTTACTTTCACCACTTTTACTATTAGTTTATCTCCGAGGTCTTCATTCCGCACTTTATGTTCTTATACGTTGTCCCGTTCACTGTGTATAAACTCGAGTCCGGAATATATACATTGTTCCACTGCACAAGAGGCTTTCTATTTCCTTTGGAGACCACAGCCCCTCAAAGATCCTTGAACTAATTTCACTTTATTGCTTTTCTCGGGTCAACATCAGTAGTCCCGAAAACTTTTAAATTCACTTCTTCCCCGTCGAAAAACTATCTTTTTTCCAGAATTTCTATTTTTTCCGTTAAGGGCGCTCCGGGGTAACTTTGATCATCTTCCGAATCGTGGTCTATTTGTACTTGCATTTCTTCTTCTTCTTGTTTTGCTGTGGATCTGGTGTTCTTCTTCTTTTTCGTTCGCTTTTCCTTCGGCCTATTTTTTTAGTTTTCAGCGTTTTCTTTTCTTGCTTCACCTTCGTCTTCGTCTTATGCGTGGCTCCCGTCTTCTTTCGTGTTTTTAGGTTGTTGTTCCTTGTTTGGCACCGTTTCTTTTTTGATGTTCTCAGTCTGTGTGTCATCGACGAACTTGATGTTTGACACGTCTTGAGATGCTGGGTTTGGCGGGAACCACAACTTCTTCTTGACTCCATTACGTTGTAGCATGTTGTTTAGTTCCTCCGAGAAGCAGCCGGGGCGCGCAAGGATCGCCAGGTGGGCGACGATGACCATTGCCATTATTTCCTTACTCTCAACCGGCATGACAAGTTTCGGACTCGCTCTTTCCGGTATTTGTGTGTTCATTGGTGCCGATGCCGCTGCGGCATATCAACCTCTCTGGCCTTTGCCTCCTTTTCCTTTTTGAACTTTTCTCGTTTCGCCCGTATCGCTTTTTTGCGTAGGGGGCATCTCATTGCCAAAGTCCGATGTTCCCCTCCGCAATTCGCACATTTTTCACGTTCTTCTCGGCAGTCTCTCCAACCGTGGCCAGTTTTGGAGCATCCCGCACAAGTTTGTTCTTTCGACTGGCATTCTTTAGTCGAGTGTCTCTCGAGTGCGAGGCAGTTTTGGCAGTTTACTAGGTATATATACTCTTCTGCCTCGATCTGCTCTTAAGCTACCCCTAGGTAGAACCCCGTGAGGCTATCTCTCATCGCTCTCTGAGCCATCTCGCTGCTGTTGAAGATAATTTTAATTAACGTCCTTCCGATTTTCTCTACCTTGTCTATTTTTGCCCACGACTGTTTAGAGTTCAGTTCGGCCTTGATATCTTCGGTAGAGTTATCCGAGAAGAAAGGGTCTACTTTTCTCAGAATGACGGTGCGCCTCACGAGTAATTCGTGAGGGACTACTGCTTCGAGCCCTATCCTGCGAAGGGGTTTCTTTTGCCTTCTCTGAAACAAGGGCTTTCACGTCCTTGTTTTTCTAACAAATCGTAGCCCACCCATTTGGTGTCTCGATGAGATGGGTGAGCTCGATGTTTATTTTTCCAAACACGGTCTCAAAGACAGTTTGCCTGCCAGGTTTTTGATGCCCCGCTTTCAACCAGAGGGGGATCCGTTTGGTGTCCTAGGGGTGGGTGACCTATGTCCCCTTACGAGCAGTGCTGCCCTTCCCCCTTCTGGTAGTCTCTTGCTTCTTGGGGTGAGAAATGTCTAACCCTCTGAGTTCGGTTTTTGAGTTGTAAAATTGTCTGAAGAGCGTTGAAAATATTTACACTGGACTTTCCCTCCTTTGCCATGACCAGACATGATGAATTCGACCTATCAAATAGTAAAGTAGAGTCAGAGTCCCCTTTACACAATGTTTTCTATATATCCTATCCTTCTCTCCGCATTCTAACTTTATGCTATCTTATCTTACCTTCTTTTCATGAGTGAGTAGAACAGGAGAGGAAAAGAGTTTCAGTAGGTTAGGACAAATGACTGGACGAGGAAAAGGAGGTAAAGATTTAGAAAAGTTGTGAATAGCCTTACCCAGTCGATTTAACCGTTCGTGAGGCGGAGCTCTTTTATCGCAGAATAAGAAAGAAACCCATAAGACGTATACAAACGCTACCTAAAGGGGGGCCCATGGGGTCGGCTCCACAGGAAAACAAAAGGGTTTCCCTTCGCACCGTGAGAGGGGGGAGGAAACCAAAGAGGGCGACGGTCATGCAGTCGATCTTTGGAGTTCTAAATATCTCACTCCTGCGGCTAATAGAAACGCCCTCCGAGTA
Source organism: Ceratothoa steindachneri (assembly GCA_963969495.1). Taxonomy (NCBI): domain Eukaryota; kingdom Metazoa; phylum Arthropoda; class Malacostraca; order Isopoda; family Cymothoidae; genus Ceratothoa; species Ceratothoa steindachneri. The sequence continues at coordinate 34,870,128 of OZ018330.1, read as the reverse complement.
CGCAGCCATTTGCGATACCATGGAGGACGTGGAGAAGCTGGTATCGGAAGAAACGAAGAAACACCTCACCAAAATCGGATTGGAAGCCACATTTCTCTACCAGATACTAGTACAAAGGACGATTATACTGCGACAGCTAGACCCATACTTTACTGAAAACTCCTTCGAGGAGATAAAGGCTGAACTAACTGCCAATCACAAATGGGTAAAAATAACTAGAGTTGAAAAATTCGGCAATGTACAGAACATTGTGAAAATAGTGTTGGCCAGCATTGAGATGGCACGAAGAGCCATGAGCGAAGGACTGCGAGGGTTCTAACTTAGGGTATCACCCGAGCAAATTGAAGCAGAGGAGTTCATCCCGATCAACTCCTGCTTCAAGTGCTACGTGGTCGAACAGCACGACACTAGGGATCGCCAGCTCCAACTGCTCCAGACTCGGGCGCGGCGGAAAAATAAAAAATGCATAAACTGCAAGGCGAACATAAGGCTATGGCCATGAGATGCTCCGTCAGAGAGAAAGCTATTCAAGAGAAGGAACAACAGAAAAGGGAAAAGGAGGTAAAGGCAAGGTCATACCTCAAGGCAGCAACGCCTAGAAAACCGAAACCACCACAGCAACTCTAGTTACTAATGCCAAAAAAGGGTCAGAAATTATGGCAATGAACGTGTTTGCCCATCTGGCAAACCTGGCTCACCCTAGGACGTTTGCGGAATAATTAAACCCTCTTTTGAAAATGAATGGGGTGAGAAAGAAACTTTGGTTCCTGCCGAACCTCGCGTCTAAGGATATATTAAAAATATAGTTCGCCGACCAGCCAGAAGAAAGTAATAAAGAAAACTTGCAATGGCTTGCGCTTCGCTACGAAAGATTACATATAATTTATAATCTAAAAAAAAGGAGCAATGGTTAAATTTTTAGACATTTTATGAATTTCACCAATTATATTAATTTTAAAAAGGAAATCTAAATTAAATTTCCCCCCTTTTAAAATATCACGTTGCTAAAATATAGTTATAGAAGAAGACATAAAAATAAATTTTCTGAACTTCACCATTTGTAATTCTTTGGATTTTAAAAAATTCACAAAATGTTGATACTTATATTTATTTCTGAACTTCACCATTTTATTTTTTTATGTTATAAACGAATTATTAGAAATAACTTTGATAAAAAATTTAAATAGACTTAGGTGACAACCGAACTAAGGAAAAAAAACATTTATTAATTTTTCACCCATCTTCAAAAGTCCCGTTATACAATTATAGAGTTAGTGATGACAACAGAAAAAGAAAAAGAATCGCCAGAAGAAGAAGAAGGCGCAGAATATGTAAACCCCAAGAATAGTCCCTAAAAGAGAAGGAAAAAAAGGAAAGAAAAAAAAGAAAACTGAAGAAATAGAAGATGAAAAAGAAACCACTACTACCGAGGAAGAGGACGAAGAATTTGCGAATTTCAAGAAGAGTCTAGAAAAGGAAAGACAAAGACGCAAGAAGTTTGAAATAGAAACCACCACAACCGAAGAAGAGGACGAGAAAGAGGAAGTCACGTAGTACCTGGAAGTTCTCCTCACGGAGGAGAGGCACAGCCTAGAGAAAGGCTACTTCTTCAACGCCAAGGACGGGGACCTCCAGGTCCTTGGGACACACATCCGCGAAGGAGACCAGGCCAAACTGCGCCATGGCTGCCGAGAAGGAAAGTTTAAGTGGATCTTCGATGGACCAAACTCACCGCTGGAGATCGCAAAACTGCTGGCGGGAGGCACGCTCTGGCTCTCCATCCCGGATTCGTGCGTCCATGTGCTAAGTCACAACTCTCTTAATTAAAAAGGTTAAAACCGGCCAAAGGAAGTCCGAGTTAGCGGAGAAATGAAATTACGCCGCCTTAAACTGGTAAAAAGCGAAAGAAAGTGTCAAAAAAAGTGAAAGAAAGTATTAAGAATTAATGATAATATCAGTGACAAGCAAATAACTAAATAAACCAGTAAATTAAATAAAGTGAACAAATTAAAAATTAGGAAAGAAAGCGTTAAAAAGTGAAAATTATAATAATAATGAGAGGTAAAATAAAAATAACTAAAATGACTAAACGCATAATCAACAGTGACTAAACAACATTGTAAAAAGTAAAATATAGTAAATTACTAAGAAAAGTAAAAGGGAATAAACTAAGTATGAATAGAACAATGTAAAAGTAATGAAATGTGAAATATAGAATAAAAGACTATAGTATAATTTAACAATACAAATCTGTTAACTAAAATGGTGTACCTAAAAAATAATACATATCAAATTATTATAAACCTCAAATCATCACTAACTCTATAATTTAAGAAGGGGATTTTTTTTTTAGTATTTGAATAATAATTTCATCTTAGTTTGGTTATGACTTATGTTTTTTTATCAAAGTTATTTCTAATAATTCTTTTATAATATCAAAAAACAAAATGGTGAAGTCCAGAAATAAATATAAGTATGGGAATTTTGTGAATTTTTTAAACCCCAAAGATTTACAAATGGCGAAGTTCAGGAAATTTATTTTTATATATCTTCTTCTATAACTATATTTTAGCAACGTGATATTTTGAAAGGAGGGAAATCTAGTTTAAAATTCCCTTTTAAAATTATTATAATTGGCGAAGTCAAGCTCCCCCCCTCCCGTAAGGGGGAGTGGCGAAGCCATTGCCTGGTATGTTTATAAAATTAAATCTGTAGATTGTACAGATGATGATTGTTCTCCACCGATCATGGAGTTCGTTCTTCCTACTCTTTGATCTAACTTTTGGACATTGGAAAAAATAAGAGATGAAGTATAGGTAGAATTAGAGAGAGAATAGTAAGAGAGTAAAGTGGTTAAAGGGTGAGTTTAAAGAATAGATGATGTGTAGGAGAAAGAATAAAAAGATCCCTGGTGAAAGGGTAGCTCTGTCAATGGGTAGCTTGGGTTTTTTTTGTGGTTGTTTTGTATTGTTTGATAAGCTATAAATTATAAATACATAGTTTATATAATTAAATTAAACATGGTTAATTTAATTATTATTTCGATCCTATTGATCGATTAATTGATTTAGGAATTCAAACCTTTATTTTTGGCGGGGGTTTTATTCCCGCTGTGACTTTAGTAAAAAGTTTTTCAGAAGTTTTTCGTTATCATTTTGAATGGATTTTAAAAATTGAATGTGAATTTACTTAATCTTGCGTTTTGCAAGTGGTTTTCCATTGAATTTGAATATGCTAAAAGAACCTGCGCATCACTTTGTATGTTTGTCAGTTCTGTCAGGTGTATTTCGGTATCACGTCATTTTCTGTCTGTAGCTTGCTATTTTTGAAAGGTCTTATTTGTCGGTCTACTTCGATTTCTAAGTGTGTACGAAAGAATTCAGGGGTCAAGCGGGCGCCAATGGCTTGCCATATCCTCTTAGCTCTCTCGTGGAGCGCCATGTTGATCAGAGATAATCCAACCGAGTCGTGGAGCTTCCTCTGTCGTTTATGTTATCTTCTTCGGATGTTTGTAATAAGTAAAACCGCTTTGTTCTGGATGACTTGAAGTTTCGCAATGTGGGTCTTGGCGCTCGCGTTCAACGGCACCGGGGGGTACAAGAGTCTCGAGCGAATGCACGCATTGAATATCTTGAGCTTATTTGAGCGAGTTAGGTCGATGAACCTATAAAACTCTCTCAAATCTCTCTTGCTATTTGTGACTGTCCGCCCGATATGACTCTTGTATCCCCCTGTGGTGATTTTGAGCCCCAGAACCGTCCCTTCCAAGCAGTAGGGGATTCTCTCCCCTTCTACCCGTATATCATTGAAGGTCTTGCGAAACATGGGAATTATTTTGAATTTTGGGGCATTGGTTGATATCTTCCATTTCCTCTCGTAAGAGTTGATGTTAGATATCTCCCTAGCCGTGTTTCTCGTCATAAATTCCCTGTGAACGTAAGGGGCTGTACAAATTTGTGATATATTGTCAGCGAACTGGACGTATATCGTACCTTCAGATAGAGGTTGTGGCAGGTCACGTGTATAGATGTTGTATAACAAGGGACTGAGACAGCCCCCTTGCGGGACCCCAGATTCGAGCTCGAACTCGGGGCCTTTGTGTTCTTTGATCTGTATATACGCTCTCCTCTCCATTATGTAATCACATAGAATCCTTTCAAGAATGGGGTCGAGGCCTACTTGCAGGATCTTAAATTGCAAGCCTCTCTTCCAAACCTTGTCAAATGCTTTTTTAACATCGCGGAGCACCAGGTCGGCATGCCTTTTGCTTGCCTTGATGTTTGCAAGTTTTTCCGTAATAACGGCTAGTGCCGTGTCGGTCCCTCTTTTCTTTCTGAAGCCGTGCTGTTGCTCGTTATGCAGGTTGGCTTCGACGAGAAAAGAGTTGACCCTATTTGCCAATATTTTCTCGAAGACTTTGCCAGCAAATTCTAAGAGAGATATCGGTTGGAAGTTTGCAGGGCAGTCCAGGGGCTTTCCCGATTTGGGAAGGAAGATCATCTTGGCCACTTTCAACTGGTCGGGAAAATAGCCTGTGTTCAGAGCGGTATTCCTGATGTTAAGAAGCCCACTCAGAACATTAGGTGGGGCCTTAATGAAATTCTCTCTGGTCAGCCCCGTGGTACCCGGTGCTCTTTGACGAAAGGATTTTAGTGCGACGGAGAGCTCTTGGGCAGTTATTTTACTCCCATAGCCCTCCATCACTCTTTCCTGCGACACACAATGATGAGGGGAGGTTTTATGTATTTGTGTGTGTTAACTGTTGGATAATGTCATTTTCGAAATCGAGGTCATAATTGTCATTTTCTTCGGGGGTAATTTAAAAGATTAAAGACCAGAAAATCCTTAAAATTTCCTGAATCTCTATAGTCTCGTCAATTTCTTTCTCGTCACGTTTGAGTACAATTTTCTTCTGAGGGGGTTGTCCTTTTAAACGTCTGTACGTCTGCCAAAAAGTCCGTGAGTCCCTCTCTATGCCGAGTCCTTCAATCAGTCTGTCCCATACCTGTATTTTTTGGTGTGTAATAAGTGTCTGGAGTTCGTCTTTTATCTGTCTTATTCGTCTATGGGCATTGTGGTTGGGGCCTATCAGCGCTACTACATTGGACAGGTCTTTATATTCTTGGGCCAAGGCTTTCATGGGAGGGATCCAAATAGGATCTGGAAGGGTTTTATATTTAATGCAGAGAATGCTATTTTTATCTGCTTTAATAAGGAGGTCAGTGATTTTATCCAGCTCTTCATCTATTTCTTCTAAATTGGCATCGAGTAAAGGGTCTGGGATATAATTTAGAAGGTAATTTTTGTAGCTTTCCCAGTCCGCCTGCTTATAGCTTTTGCGTTCTGGGATTGCAACTTGAATGGGGTTTACGCCAATTGTGACTTTAACTGCCTGGTGGTCGCTTGGAATAAGGGAGGCTTCACATACAGCATTTACCAGTTGGAGCAGAACACCCGAAGTCGAATGAAACTTGCACAAGATGCACTAGGCAGAATACAGGTGGATTACTCTCTCCAGGAAAAGGCCACTCGAATATTTACAAATCTTTTCATGGATCTGAACAGGCAAGACGTTATAAAAATCTGGAGGGAAGGGGTAACCAGCTCTGGTAGGGTGATTCTCCCTGGTTTACGAAAGGCGAGCACTGCAGATATTCGACAAGAGTCTGGGTGGGTACCCTATGTTCAGATCATGTTGAACAAGTCTAAAAGAAAGGCCATGACTCACTGACCTAGTTACCGAAACATGGCATGCGGGACATCGTCCGGACCAGGGTCTGTTTCCGCGCATGAAGCGAGAGCATAACTCAACTCACACCACGAAAACTTATCGTTGAATGGTTCTCCGCCTCTGGTCGTAAAGTTATTTTGGCTAACTGCAGAGAAATCAAAATATGCATTGAATGCTAGTGGAGCAGTGTCTCAGCTATAGAATGTGGAGAAAGCGGTCACAAAAGAATCTGCCCACGACGCAGAGTCCGAGATTGCGATCCCATTCTTCTGATACTGGATAAAACAATATCAGGTTTCGTTGCTGCATTTCCTGTAATGAATGTCGGGAAATCTGGTCCGATTCTAGTTCCCTATTTTCTGTCAAGTAGGACTTCGATGTTTCTACCTGCATTGTTGTAGGAGGTATACCCTGATGCTGCACATCTAGCGTTCAGATCTCCAGCAAAGATTACATTCTTCTTATGGCTGAAGACCTGTAGAAGGTTGTGTAGGGGTACATAGCCGCGTCTTGGGGGTTGGTACCCCGTGGACACGACCAGACCCCCCAGGGTAGTGCCTACCTCAATAGCAAGGTAAGATTCATCTAAGTCTAGTAGCCTTTTGTATTTTATACCTTTTTTGACGGCTATTGCGCAGCCGTCATACCGTTCCTGGCTGTGATTTTTGCTAATGACGTCGTATTGAAATATTCTAATCTCTTTATGAGCGGTCATTCCGTGTTCGTTAATAAGTATAATGTCAGGGTCACTTTGTCGCAGAATGTTGCCATAGATGGAACCTTTGCCGTCCCACCCATTGACATTTATCTGTATGATTGTGAGTCTGCTGGTCATTTTGAGTAATGTGGCCAGCTTAACCCTGTTTTGTGAGAGGGCCTCCTCAACCTTTCGTTCCGGTACCTCGTCAGAGCATTCCCATTTGTATCATCCAGTCCTAAGACCTTCCGATACCTCACGGAAGTCTAACTCAGTTGGGAATGGGGGAGATTCAGGGGCGTACATTTTTAGGTTGAAGCCTCTGGAGTCGTATTTTAGTTGGTGTTCCCATACTCTTGATGAGGAGGTAGACCGTGGGCCGCGAGTTTTGGAGATTTTTCTCGACCTGGGAGATCTGATCTCCTTAGGTCGGACTGCCTCCTTTGTTGGTGTGGGGGTGTGTGTTTTTGTTTTTACTAGAGGGTTTTTTTGGGGAGTGAGTGGCGCTTGTTTCTGTGTTTGTGTTTCCTTTGGCTTGTTGAGTCGGGGGTCACGTGAGATGGCTGTGTTTGTGGTTTGCACTTTTTGGCACTTTTCTTGGCACTGAGGAGCAACGGTTATGCGCATAACCTCCTCTGAAGGGGGGTTATTGGGGAACCACATCTCCGCAAGCCGGTTGTTTACGAGCATACGGTTGACTTCTGTCACAAAGGTACCAGGGCGAGTAATGTTTTATATGTGTGCATAATATATGCAGCACATAATTTTGGTGGAATGTTCGTTCTCAATGTGCAGGTATGTCTTTTGGTTATTCGACTCGGCGATGGCGCCTTTTGCAACTTTAGCGTAGGTCGAGTTTGCTTTTTTCTCTTCCGTCTCACTTTGGAGTTTGCTCTGGTTGCTCATCTCTTGTTTTTTAATCCGACATGCCATGGACATGGTCTGGTGCGGGCCTTCACAATTAAGACATTTGATGGTGGTGTTCTTGCACTCGCGCCAAAAATGGTCGCGACCGGCGCAGATGGATCATAACTTGAGGTCTTTGTTTTCGGGACAGTTGGATGTGGTGTGTTTGTTGTATTTGTAGCACCTGAAGCACATTTGCAAATCAACAAACTCCTCACGTTCCATCTGGTCCGGGCAAATTCTCACGTTAAACAGAAGCAGTCCATTATCTTTAGCCTTTTGAGCCATAGCCGTGTCTTCAAAAACAACCTTAAATACGTGCGTGTACATTTTGAATTTGAATACCTCTGCTACCTTTGCCCATTCGTGGTTCGTCTCGATTTCCTATTTGATAGCGTCTGAAGAGTGGCTCCCAACCCAGGGGTCGAGGCGCCTGCAGATCAAACTGCGGCGGGTCCGTATTTGTGGTGGTGTGGTCGGTTTTAAGTTGATTGTTTTTAGGCATTCAACAGCTTTCCCAGAGGTCAAGGCTTCACAATCGGCCTCTTTCGCGCAGATAGCTGAGTATCCATTATTCAAGTCAATTAGTCGTACCAAGGCGATTCGTACGGTTCCGTATACTTTCTCAAATACTTTTTCTCGGTCTGGTTTCGGGCCCTCCGGGAGGACCCTCACCTTAGATGCATCATATGATGCGTAATGGTTTGTATGTGTGTAATGTGTTCACTGTGTACACGTGGTGTTTTTGGAGACGGAAAGGGGTAAGAGAGAAAAGAAGGTCAATGTCCAATAAAAATTTACTTTACCTCAAAATACTTCCGTCAGGCAAGCGGGTGGGCCAGGGGAGGCTTCGGTCTTCTCTTCCACGAAGGAGCGAAAAGTTCTTCCGTAACCGTTTTATATGGCAAGTTGTCCACTTATTCACGAAGTATCGAGCTACTATCAACAAGTAGGGGCACTCTGTTCACTTTCTCGCTAAAAATTCACTTTATAATAATCCGTATAAAATGCTGCCAAAGCGGGAGTCAGACTAGCTCAGGCAAGCAAAGCAGTCTTTGATCTAAATTTTCCCTCGCTGCTCGCCTTTTTGTGTATATTCACCACTATTAGCCTAATTATATTTACTTATATGTAAAATTTTTGTTTACCTATCTGTAAAATACTCATTTATAATTCTTATCTTAAAAAATCTTGAATCTTTCTTTTTATTCAACCTGATTCAGACTCCATCATACTTTATCGGTAAAGGAGGAAAGAATACCTAAAGACGCTCCGAAGATGATTAAATAAATCGAAGGCTCAGCAATTTAATTTGTTCTTTACCAAACGCATTTATTAAAAAGAGATATTAGCATAGGACAAGTTATATACCATCTACAAGATGGACTAAAAAAGAGAGTAAGAAGAATAGAAAGTTGCCAAAGGAAATTGATCAAGGCGAAATAAACCATGGTCTTCAACAATATATATATATAACTTTTTCACTTAATAATGAGTAGACTAAATGGTAATAAACCCCTGTATGGGAGCGTAATATTAATTCAAAAGACCAGTTTCGATATGGAATTTATCCTATCATCTTCAGTCGTATACTGAAAACTGAAATAGGAGAACTCAAATTAATATGACTAATCAGGGAGTGTGAAATTAATGACACTTAAGATCAAATTTGGGGTAAAACTGAGTAGAAAATGCCCCCCCCCCCTCCCGAAGGTTAAACTTTTGGATTTCTTTAATAAATGAGGATTCCATGATTTTTCTACGAAAATAGTTTCATGGCCTAATTTTTAGCGCCTCGGTAAAATCTATTACATGATTAAAATTATTACAATGATTAAAAAAACTTGATGTCTGTCAGGTTCGCCTGAGACTGGCGAACCTGATGTACTCATGTACTCTTTTTACAAACCAGTCTCCTGGAGGTAGAACAAGGTGTCAATTAGCGGCTTTGCATGGACTCAGAACAGGTATGATGGCCCTCCTTGGATGAATGAAATGAGACGAATATGACCAACCTCATAATAAACTGATTCCTATTCTCTTCTCCACGTTACGAACTGTAATGAATCATGTTGAAACATGAGTGGTATTTTAACGATACGTTATGATTATGACGTCATGGACGTCTTCTTGTGAAATAACACTGTGTTCACTATTTTTTCCTATATTTCTCAGGTATACAGACAGAAACATACACACATAGATACGTAGTAATTATGCAGATTGAAGATGTTAATAAATATAGACATTAGAAATCTAATTAAAGATTATGGAAATGCCGTCTAATTAAGAGGCGATCTTTTATAAATATTCAAAAGAAATGATTTTTCAGGCAGTGTTTTTACCACCATTAGAATATATTCCTCGTGCGAGAGCATGAAAATTCCAAACTTTGCTTTAAGTTACACCTATATATATATATATATATATATATATATATATATATATATATATATATATATATATACATATATATATATATATACTATTGAAGTTCACAGCTGTGGCAGCGTTATTAATTTCAACTTGTATTTTCTTAATAATTCTTACAAGTTTTTTAACGGGCTCTTCGAGGCGAGAAAAAACATCCGCGAATGATATTTTTTATTCCATTCCTAGACGCTTTCGACCGTGTTAGGTCATCTTCAGGGAATGAGCAGAAATTATTCACAAATTGCTACACTATATATAGTCTTTCTACGTGAACATAAGTATTACAAAAATTGGTCAATCATGTCGCGGGAAATCTTTAAGGGGAAGCTAAGCGCTACAAGAAACATTTAACAGTGGAAGGCTCAGATTGTCCTAAGGCATTGATGACTGATCTCTTGTAACATTAAGGACACTCAGAAGAACAGTTAAAAGAGATCAGTCATCAATTCCTTAGTTAACAGGGCAATTTCCCATTCATCCTCGTGGACGGCTGTTGATCTTGAACTTAAGAGGGTTTCCCGAGTTCTCGTTAACAACGGCTACCCACAAGAATCCATCGACGCCCCCATAAAATAGAAAATGAACTTGGTTGCTGGTCCTGGCGTCCTTTCTACTCCGAAGAAGAAAAATATCGACCTTTATTACAAGGTCAATATGAACGTCGGCTATCGTGAAGACGAAAAGGCTCTCAAAGCCATTCTCCTTCGTAATGTAACCCCAACCGACCCTAATACGGATATATCTGATTATATACTACAAGACCAAGAAAACAAGTAGTTGCATCATCAAGAACAGCTGTCTCCCTCCGGCGGACGAACTCCAGAAGACTAAGGTCGTGTACGAGTATTCGTGCAAAGTCGGTGACTGCGAACGCCGCAATTCAAAGTACATCGGTGTAACATCCACAACCCTGTCAAGGCGACTGACAGCTCACCTTAAAGATTACGCGATAAAAAAACCCGCCCACTCTCATAGCACTACCCTAACCTGTGAAAAGCTGAATAAGGACACCTCCATCATCCTGAGACTCCAAAACCGCAAAAGATTGCGGATGGCCGGAGCCGTCACTATTCAAATGAAGAAACCAGCAATTAACGTGCAACTTCAGCCGGAAACCATTGACCCAACATCTCTGTGTCTCTGAGTTGACCGCCGTTAAAAGAAGCACGCTTTTAAACTTACATTTTCCTTTGCCTCTTACAAATAGTAGGACATTTCATTCATTTTATTTCATGTAGACAGATAGAATAAGAGGGAGAATAACTAATGAAGAGTTGGGAGGACAAAAATAGCTAGAGGATGAAAGAAGTAGTAGATATAGATGATGCTCGGTGTTCGGGCCTTCTCCGTTGTTTGATTTTCCTGTCCCACTGCATGATCTTTTTTATTTCTTTTGATGTCATTATGCTCACCAGACAAATAATTAGTCACCTAGGGAGATAAAACATAATTTACCATCTGAAGCGCATAGGAACCTTAGGCAGCCGAGAGGCGTAGATTAGTTTACGTCGAAACGTTAGTTAGGCTTTATTTGTGTTGCGGACGGCGTGAAGATCTGGAGATAGCGAATCAGCTCTACTTAAAATGGGCCGGAAAAGCGACGTCATGGAATGTCAAAAAGGTGTGATTACATTTGGCCGCGCCAAAGGTCATCATGTGAAGGAGGTGGCGTAATTTGGCAGTGTTTCAACGAGTACGGTGATCCAGATTTACAAGCAATGGCAGAGATCCCAAAATGCGAAAAACTCTCGCCAGAATTGCGGACGGAAGAAGGTGTTGATAGACAGGGACTCTCGTAGAATATCCAGGCTTGTAATTGCAAATCAATTTTCTTCCAGGCAGGAATTGTTACAAACGTCAATTTTGGTCCTTCACCACCCATTTCAGAAAGAAAATTACACAAGGAATTCCATGGTATGAACGTATGGAGCAAAGTGGCGTGCAAGAGGTCCTTACTATGGTTACAAGTGACTAATTTTTTGTCTGGTCAGCTTATTTTAATGTCCCATTGCAGGATCTTTTCTTTTTGTTTGTTTTATTTATTTAATTATTCTATATCTTTCTTTTTATTTATTTATTATTATTAGTTTTTTATTGGTTTCTTACTATTTAGTATTTCTTGAGTTGTTCTTTTATTTTGTTGTTTTACCTTAATATTTTGTTCTCTTTCGATTTGGTCAGCAGTATATAGGTGTTGGTTCCGGTTTTCTGGTGTTGGGGAGGTATCGTTTGAAGACACCTCTTTCTCAGGTTCAAGGGATGTTAGGGCCTTCAGTGGGAGAATGTTATCCAACTTTGACCATATAGCCCTTTCTCTTTTGTAGAGATAGATTTTTATAGGTTCCAGTCCTATTTCTTCGTGAAGGCTCCTCAAGGTCCGGAAGTCATACCACTTTGTGTTGATGATATACTTAATGCCTCGATTCTGCACTCTCTGGAGTCTTCTTGGATCCTTCTTCGAAGCAGCATTAAGCGGTATGACAGGATACACCAGTTTTGACCTAACCAAAGTGGTGTAAAGCTTCTTCTTATTACGTTGGTTAAGGTATGTAAATCTTGCTAGTTTGTCTAATTCGGTACTTGCAATCCCTATTTGTGTGCTGATGTGTGCGTTCATGCCAATATTGGCCAGTTTGAATCCAAGCACGGAGACATTCGGCGAGTAATCGATTTTGGTGCCTTTCAAGTTGTGGGGGACGGTTCGGTGTCTCCTTATTTAAATTTAGACACGTTGGTCTGGATCTTTCAGCGTCTTTCGAATCTGGAGGTCCTTTCAGCCTCAACGGCCGTAGCTCTAGCCATCATCCTTGTGGAATCTTTCTTTTCACAACAACCTGGGTGACATCATCCGCATATTGTATGTTCAAAGTTGTTGGATCAATAGGTTTGGGTGTATCCCTCATGTAGATGGTGAAGAGAGTGGGGCTTAGTCATCCCCCTTGGGAAACACCTGACAGGAGTTAGAAGGCCTCCTATGTATTCTTCTCGAAGGCTATAACGCATTGTCTATTGGTCAAGTAGCTACAGAGGATTTTTTTGAAGTGGGGCGCGAGCCTCAGTCGCGAGATCTTGTACTTCAGGCCATCGATCCAGACTCTGTCGAAGGCCTTCTCAACGCGTCTGAAAATGACGTCGATCTAGCTCCCCCCCCCCCTGACACGCCCTACTGCTGCGTGATACAGCATATAGCTATGGCTGTCTCCGTGCCTCGGTTTTTCCTCAATCCATGTTGTTCCTCGTTCACTAGGGAGTGTTCTGACAGGTGAGCCTATAGCCTGCTGTTGAGAATCTTCTCGAAAACCTTCCCAACTGTCTCTAGCAGTGAGATGGGCCTGTAGTTCATGGCCTGGTTGGGTGGTTTTCCCGGCTTCAAAATGAATATTATTTTAGACGTCTTCAGACCATCTGAGAAGTATCCCATTGCCAGGGAGGCATTGAGTAGGTTCAGCAGTCTACTCCGAAGTCTCTCCGGTGCCTCTTTCAAGCGCCTGGTGGTAATCTGGCTGAGGCCTAGGACTTCTGGCTGAGACGAGGAAATGGCCTCGCAAAATTCTGCACTGGTGATTGGGCTACCCTCCTTCGGGTTACCGTGAAGACGGTGGAGGTTCACAGTATCATGAGGCATGATTCTCTTCTCCCTCCTCTCCAGGTATTCGAGAACCTGATTCTCGAGGGTTAGATCAGTTTTCCTCGTCTTCGTCTGAGATTCTAAAAACATTTCTCCAGACTCTGCGGAAGAGACTCTCCTTCTCAATTAGGGAGGTTGCAGAAATGCCTTCGTGTGACATTGCGGTTGAATTGTGTGTTTGGCTGGTCCCCTTCAGTCTGTTGATTGCTGCCCAGAAAGACTTCGGATTACTGTCAGTGTCTAGCTTCTCGATCAGACTGTCTTCTTTTACTTTCAGTTCATGAACCAGTGCGTTGTTGAGTTGTCTCCTGAGGTGAGGAACACGATGGAAATCCGTGGGCCTAGTGTAGACCATGTCGAGGATGTGATTGTAAACAGTTTCGAACCTATTTTGTAGCACTACTCTCTCCTGTGTAGGGGTAGTTGGCAGCAGAGTTCTGTGAGTGATCGTCGGAATTGCTGTTGCGTCTGCGTTGGAAATGCAGTCGTTGATAGCAGTTAGTTCTTTGTCGAGGTCTTCCTCTGTAGCGTCTTCCAGATTTTGGAGGTTCAATGGGAACGCCCTCCTGTACCCTTCCCAATCGGCCTATAGGAAGTCCTTTCTGGGAGCAGCGGGAACTGTTATAGAAGCCGCTGCTATTAAGGTTAGCATGGGGACGTAGTCACTAGGTGTTAGTGGTCCTGGACTGACGAGTAGGTGGAAGGGAAATTTGGGATTCGTGAGAGCGACATCTGGCTTGGTGGCTGACCCCGAATAAAGGAATGTGGGGAAGTCTGTTCCGATGCGCTCAGCAACATCTCTTCTTAGTAATATATCGAGGTTCCTGCCTCTTGCGTCTGTCCTCCGTGAAAAGTGATCTTTTCACGGTTTTGGAACCTATTTTGCTTGACTTTGCCTCATTTGCGAGTTGATTTAGTTCTTAAAGTGATCCTACCTCCTCTAGTAGGACTATGAACTATGAACGATGTAAGTGGGTAGTTGTGGGGACAGATAAATTACTTTAATCACTTTAGTATTATGCTTAGTGTCTTGTTTTTTGTTTTTTTTTGTATATATGGTAGTGTGTGTAAATCGTGTCTTTTGTTTTTTTCTTGGATGTCTTCGTTATAGTTGGGTCTTCATCGGTGAATTCTTGTAGAAATTGGTGAGGTTTCGTAATTATGTATTCTTTTCTTGATCGGTTCTATTGGTTTGGGTAAAAACATTCTTATTAGCATGCGTAGAGCGGCACTTCTGCTCCACCAGCTAAAATCCCAGCGGAGCTCGGAAATCTGGCGCGACTTATACCTCTTCTGTTCTGGTTAATCATTTTGATGATATCATCGTTCAATTTTCGATTAACCAGTTCCTGCATATTTCTTGTCTGTTCTTCTATGACATCGTTAATGGGACTTAACCCAGCCTCCCGGTGCAGCTCTTCCTGGCGTCTTCTTCCTCGCCTGTATGCACCTGTAATTAGGTACACACATTTGTTCTGCACCACTTGTAGTTTCTTCTGTTATATCTTCGAGACACACGAGAGGGTGGACGCAGGATATAGCAGCGTCGATCTTACAAGTGCATTGTAGATCTTTTTCGTACTGCCTTTACGGAGATTTCTGAACATGGATAGAGTTTAGACTGCAGCTGTATCCCTGATAATTCTTTCATGGACGTGCTTCTTGTACCCAGTTGAAGTAATCTTAATTCCGAGTACATTGCACTCCGTGGTGTAGATATAGCGCTTATCCCCCACCCTAACATCGTATAGTAGTCTCCTGTCTACGGGGACTACTTTGAACTTTTCCTTGCTCGTGCGGATTTTCCACCGGGCATCATAGGTGTTAAGGTTTTCAATTTCTGCTGCTGTCATACGAACTTGACAATGCGCATTCCTCCATGGACAAGTGATTATCCGGGTGAAATCATCGGTGAATTGAATGTTGAGTCAAGTGGGGCTTACAGTAGCTGGGACATCGGCGGTGTAAATCAGGTAGAGAGTGGGGGACAGGCACCCCCTCTGTGAGAGCGGAAACTTTGGTCCATCCGTGCACCCTAAACTGATGGACGCCGCTCTCCCCATGACATAGTCACAGAGAGTTCTTTCTAAGTTTTCACTTAGGCCCAGTCGTAAGATCTTCTACTGCAGTCCCTGTGCGTACACAAAAGAGAAGAGTCGATTCTGAGTTTAAAAGTCCCTTATGAAAGGGAAGGGAAAATAATCCTATCTATGAACAATACGATGTCGATATCGAAGATATTAAATATGTGTGCATTTATAAAAGAAAAATAAGCGTGATTTCCGAAGTAATTTGTTGTGATTTGAAAAGGATGGACAGGTTATTAACTATCGTCACGAGTTTTTGAATGCTATCCTTATTTTTACAATTTTATTTAGATTCTTTTGTTTAATTTCAGTTAATTTTTACAGCTAAATGATAAGCTCTTGGGGGTGAAACTTCAGTTGAACGAAACGGAAGAAAAGAGCAAAGAAGAGAAAGATGAATTAATGCAAAATTTATCTACAACCGAAGAGTCTTTGAGGCAGATGCAATCTCAGTTGGCTCTTGCAGAGAAGGTAAATTAGTCCTAAACGTCGTGGTTACGTTGGTAGGTTCAGTATTTATGGTTTTATTTTATTTTCTTAAATTGGTTTAATATGGAAAATGTCTCTAGTATTTGAAGCCTGCGTTAAGCAGAATAGTTGCTTTTATTCCATGCCTAAATTTTATTACATAAAGAAACGAAATTATTGTTTAAAATCGAGTAATTGGTCTTTACTAGAATTTCGCTACAAGTATGAGTTTCGACAGGAAAGTGGTGTTGTTGCTTTGTTGAATGAGTTTCGTGGGTTTGCTGTATTTTTTAGTTGCCCTCGAATCTTAACACCTAACTGCTATATCTCAAAGACAAAGAAAGTAATTATGTTAAATTACAGGGTGTCTTTAAAGTCCGGACAGAAGGTTAATATTTAGTACACAGTCACATTGTTAATTGGAATTACATCATATTGTACTATATATAATTTTAACGATATTTTTTAATTAAAATATGATATGGATATTTTATATTACTCAATATTAAAGAAACTATGATTGATTTAAATAGCATTTGGGGGCGAGGCTTTTATGCCTGAAGTCAAACAAGGTCTGCTGACCAAAAAGTCGCATGCCTCTACTTAGTCTGATTTATGACCCCACCTAACATAATATAACCAAGCGTATCATATCATAGCCTAGCCTAGTATATCCTAGACTAGTATAGCATACCATATCCTAGACTAGAATAACCTTGCATAGCTTAGCCTATTATATCCTTGGTTAGCTAGCCTATCGTAGCCTAACATAGTATTACCTTGCTGAGCATAGCCCTCCCTAGCCTATTTTACGTTAGCCTAACCTAGCCTAGCCCTATCTAGCCTAGTATAGCTTAGCATAGCCTAGCATAGTATAACCTAGCCTAGCATTAACTATCCTAGACAAGTATAGCCTATACTATCCTATTATACCCTAGTCAATTATAGCTTACTAATGTCTAGCCTAACATACTATATGCTATCCTAGTATATCATTTTATAGCCTAAATTAGCATATTATACCTTACCCTTGTACATTATATCTTAGCATAGCTTAGCATAGTATAGCCTAGCCTATAAGAGGCCAGCATAATTTAGCCTATTCTAGGCTTGCTTAGCAGATTATAGCTTAATCTAGTCTAGCAGAGTATCTGCTGAATAGTTATGATGTTATTTCAAAAACAAAATAATTCCCGGGCTAACCTTGGGACGACTTTGGCAATTATATCATTCGAAAGAGAATGCAAAACAACATAAGGGTTTCAAATATTGTTAGAATCGGCTGAATAGTTCATGATGCTATTACAAACACAAAAAAAGAAAAACTGGGACCGACCGACCGTCCCACATAGTGAGATGTAGAATCGCTCGCGACATAGACTCACACGCGACTAAAAACTGAACATAAAAACAATGAACAATATAGCGCCTAGCGACGTCTGACAATCGCCTTTGAATTCGAAGTTAATGATTGGCTTTCGAATTGTGCATACTACTAGATAGTTAAAATTATTAGGGGGTCGGAACCCCCCATTAAAGGAAGGTATGGGAGCGAGGCTCCCATTTCGAAACAATTACCTCAGAGCTCGAATTCACGCCGTTTCCAGACGTTGTTAGACGCTCCAATGTGCCTTGTTTTTATGCAGTGCTCCGCTCCGAATAGGCGGAGTTAGAGATTTTCTTGAAATCGGTGGCTGTGCATTCGAAATTTACCATGCAAAATGCCTATTTTCAATAAAAAATGTAACCGCATTTTATTTAATTGAAATATTAATAAATAACAGCTTCGATGACATCTTCCTTTAGAAAAAGAAATCAAGGGGGTAAGTAAGTTCTTGGTGAACGAGGAGACCATTGGGATATTTCCTTTGTCAAGACTTTAGGGACACCCTTTAAGGTGTTCCATATATGCTCCGATTTGTGGCCGTGCTAATAAATTTGAGAATAATACAATACTGCGTCTAATTGATACTCGGTTATTTGTCCGATCACCTGAAAGATCGTCTCCGAATCGGATACACTCTCAGGATGCACTGCCATTTGATGGAGCGCTCCTCTGTACCTTACTGCGAGGTCCCATCACTCCCCGACCCATTCTTGTTGAGTTTTCCAGTCTAGAGCACCGCGCACGTTACCTGTCCAAGTACCGGAGGGGAGAATGTTCGCTACCGCTTGTCTCTTGTAATCGGTATACTTTTTGGAGGAGGTTGATGTCCTCCATTATATAGTGCTCTTGGCAGCGTGCTGCTTGCTCGTGCACTGGAGGGAGGCTGGTTCATTTTCGTTGTTTGTTTTGTTGTTTTGTGTTTTTATTTTAATATAGCCTAATAACTACGAGTATGTAGATTGTATGGTTAGGGCGACCTATGCCCATGCAAACAGTCGCCAGGATATATTCGTCAAAAAACCTAATGATTGAATGTAAGATATTCGTTGGTATGTGGATGGTAAGAAGAGAGGAAGGAAAAACGAAGGGAAAATCAGAATTGGGAAGTTTTAAAGTCAGAGAAAGGTAAGATCATGCGAGAATGCTTGAGATTCGGAAGGAGGCAATAGGTGTAAACTTGGGGACAGATCAAATTTGGAACAAATTTATGAAAATTTTAATGGGTATTACAAGGTGAGCTTGCCAGAAAAAGGAGGCAAATTTCTGAATGGTTTAATGGCGAAGTGAAAAAAATGGAGAGGAAAAAGAAATCGTACCTACTAATTAATAGTGCAAATGAAAATATTTCAGTGAGGTGTGAATGAATGCAAACGAGGAGGTGAAAAGAAAAGCGAAACGAGTGATTAATCAGATTACGAAAGCAACAAATTGAAGCATTTAAAGAGAAGATGAATCAAGATTTAGATAAGAACAGCAAGTTATTTGGGGAGAAAGTGAAAATGGTGATAAAATAAAAGAATGTGTAAACGCATTATGAATGACAGGGTACTTGTGAACAACGAGGTCAAAGATAACGAGACTACTTGGACGAAGTGTATAATGCGGATAAAGCAGATGACACGAATGTGAATATGATTTGGTGGCTTCTTGGGTATATACCAGGTGTTGTAACAGGGTATGGAGGAGATAAAGATGCGAAAGGTTGGTAGTGCTGTGAGAGGTCGGAAAATGAAAAGTTAAGTGGAGTAGACGAATTAAATGCGGAGATGCTATTTTTACATTGAATTTAAAGAGCATTTTCCATTGAATTTAAAGCGCATTTTTCATTGAATTTAAAGCTAGTTTTCCATTGAATTTAAGACGCATTTTACGTTGAATTTAAGGCGAGTTTTCCAGTGAATTTAAAGCAGATTTTCTAATTTAAAGCGCATTTTACATTGAATTTAAAGAGCATTTCAATTGAATCTAAAACGCATTTTCAATTGAATTCAAAGCGAAGTTCTATTAGATTTAAAGTGAGTTTTGCCATCGAATTTAAAATACATTTTACATTGAATTTAAAGTGCCTTTTACATGAAATTTAAAGCGCATTTTATATTAAATTGAAATCGAATTTTCCATTGGATTTAAAGCAGGTTTTGCCATTGAATTTAAACCGTATTACCCATTGAACTTAAAGCGCATATTTCATTGAATTTTAAGCAAGTTTTCAATTGAATTTTAAGTGGGTTTTACATTGAATTTAGAGCGCATTTCCCATTGAATTTAAAGCTCACTTTTTCATTGAATTTAAAGTGAGTATTTCTATTGAATTTAAAGCACATTTTCTATTAAGATTAAAGCGCGTTTTTTCATTGAATTTTTAGCGCGTTTTACATTGAATTTAGAACGCATTTCCCATTGAATTTAAAGTGCATTTTTCATTGAATTTAAAACGAGTATTTCTATTGAATTTAAAGGGCATTTTTTAATTGAATTTTAAGTGCATTTTTCATTGACTTTGATGTACATTTTACATTGAAATTAAATCGCATTTCCCAGTGATTTTAAAGCGCATTTTTCATTGAATTTAAAGTGAGTATTTCTATGGAATTTAAAGCGCAATTTTATTGAATTTAAAGTGCATTTTTCATTGACTTTGATGTACATTTTACATACATTGAAGGTAAAGCACATTTTACCTTGAATTCTACGAGTATTTTACATTGAATTTAAACTCCATTTTCCATTGCATTTAAACGTCTTTTTCATTGAATTTAAACCGCATCCTCATTGAACTTAAGGTGAGAATTCCATTCAACTAAAAACACATTTCCATTGAATTAAAAGTGCATTTTCCATTGAATTTGAAAAATAATTTTTCCACTGACTTTAAAGCGCATTTTCCCTTGAATTTAAAGAGCATTTTCATTGAATTTAAGGTGCATTTCCCATTAAATTGAAATCGCAATTCCCATTGAATTTAAAGAACATTTTCCATTAAAATTTAAAGCGAATTTTCTATTAAATTTAAAATGCAATAGCATCGAGACCGTATCGCGTAGAAATTTCATGGGTGGAGATCTGTAAATAAAGGAAAGTGAGAATGTATGGGTGATATATAAGGGCAGATTTTCCTGCAGAATGGAGCCGAGAGAGAAAATAGCAGCTATTGGGGCCTGGAGGGGGGGCACAAAATAATTTTTCCACTGACTTTAAAGCGCATTTTCCCTTGAATTTAAAGAGCATTTTCATTGAATTTAAGGTGCATTTCCCATTAAATTGAAATCGCAATTCCCATTGAATTTAAAGAACATTTTCCATTAAAATTTAAAGCGAATTTTCTATTAAATTTAAAATGCAATAGCATCGAGACCGTATCGCGTAGAAATTTCATGGGTGGAGATCTGTAAATAAAGGAAAGTGAGAATGTATGGGTGATATATAAGGGCAGATTTTCCTGCAGAATGGAGCCGAGAGAGAAAATAGCAGCTATTGGGGCCTGGAGGGGGGGCACAAAACTTCCACGTGTCACCTGATTACCATTGCGGGTTGACATGTTAACATACGGTGGGGATTGTGCTATATAATGGGTCGGGGGACTGTGCTGAATGAAATTTGGAAGTGAAAGCGTGCCTGAGAAGTGGAAGAATGCGGTGATAACATCTCTGTTTTGTGGGTAAAGAGATGAAAATGAATTCAAGAAATACAGCTGGATGTCTGTTGAGTGTTGTTGCTAAAGTGTATGAAAAAGTCTGAGAGAACATTTATGCAACACTCATCTATTAGTATAATAAGCATAAGAGATAAAAAGAAGGTCAAAAGTCTGAGAGAACATTTATGCAACACTCATCTATTACTTTAATGAGCATAAGAGATAAAAAGAAGGTCAAAAGTCTGAGAGAACATTTAGACGAAACTCATCTATTATTATAATGAGCATAAGAGATAAAAAGAAGGTCAAAAGTCTGAGAGAACATTTAGACGAACCTCATCTAACCTTTCCTTTTTTAGGAATTAGAAAAAAGGTTCTCCCAGACGAGCGCTTATCAAAACATGAAGAAGATGCTGGTGAAGAAGAATTCTCATTTGCGCCAACTGAGAAGAAAACTTCAAAATTACGAACCATCTGAAGAAGATTTCATGATGGAAGAGGACTAAAAATGCTTAGAAGAGGAGTAAGAAGGTTTGGAAGAGATTTGAGGCCGTTTTCGGATGTTATGACCTCATCAGAGTGGATGAAAAGAGGAATTTGATTTCTCTTAATTTTTATTAATTACAAGTGCGCAATATTGTCGAAAATTTGCTCTTGTAATAAGTTTAGGTAAGATCTAGAGTTGATGTAGTAGTCCAAAGGGGTGAATAAAATCTTTAGCGTCGACTTTGGAGTGAGGTATCGACGTATTTTTTAGATAATATTTTTCTCTCAAATTTATTTACCTTTTCCTTATATTACGAGTACGAGGGTCGGTCAATAAGTTTTGCGAATCGGTAGGGTAAAACAGAGGAAGGGGGATGGCTGTTTGTGGGGATGTTAGGACAAGTTATGACAAGTCAGGACCTGCAGCCGCACCCTTCTGCCTCGTCTATTTAAGAAGCAGTAACTGATCGCAGATCGTCAGTCACAAATTTTTGAAAAATGGAGAAGGTTGAGCACCGCGCAGTGATCAAATTTTTGACCAAGGAAGGCAAGAATGCAAAAGAGATCCATGAACGCATGGTTGCAGTGTACACCGACACCACCCCTTCCTATGAAACCATTGCTCGCTGGAAATAGGGAGTTTCGCCATGGTCGTGAGTCCCTTGAAGATGACCCCCGTCCAAGACGCCCCTCAGATGTGACCAACGAGGACAATGTTGCCCGTGTGGAGAGGATGATGCTCGAAAATCGAGGGGTGAAGGTTAAAGAAATCGAGCGAGAACTTGGAAGTGTTATCAACATGATCCACGACAATTTGGCCATGACCAAGGTCTGTGCCCGTTGGGTCCCTAGAAACCTTCACGCGCCATGATCGACTTCAACGTCGTCAAAGTCCACAAGGCCAGAGTTGCACAAGCCGCCCTGCGCGAGTGCGGATTCGAGGAGCTCAACCATCATCTCTACAGTCCAGATCTGGCCCCTAGTGACTACTTTTTATTCCGCCAGCTCAAGGCTGCACTGCGTGGACGCCGGTTTGGGGACGATGAAGATGTCCAGCTCGCCGTCCAGGAGTGGATTGAACAGCATTGGGGAGATTTCCTGTTGTCGGGAACTCGAAGCCTCAGGGACAAGTGGCGCAAGTGCATTGAAGTCGAGGGTAGTTATATTGAAAAATAATAAAACACTTTTCCTCCTATTTCGTTTCCTTATATCCGAATTGCAAAACTTAGTGACCGCCCCTCGTATGTTTATATAGCAATTCTTTCTCTGGGAGTAGATATCATGGAAGTATTACACTTTTTAGATGTATCCTGTAGCTGTAAGGGGCAAAGGTCTGTTGTTGGCAGAAGGAAATCTAGAAGTAACCTCGCTCATATGTTGTTCGTTACTAAAAGCACTATGTCTAATTGATGTTTGTTCTTTATTACTTCCTGCTTCGAATCGATTCAGAGAATTTTTATAATCTCCAATCTTCTCCTGAACATCTGCCAAGTGATTCAGAAAACTACCAATCTAAGATCTTCGATTTAACTCCAAACTCGGTCTGGCCGAGGGCTCATACAAAAATCCCAATAACCAAATGCTAAAAAAAACAAAAAAAACAACAACTCAAAATATGAATTTTTATTCCATTTAGGATAGGTAATAATTAAAATTGAATTATTCATTATGTTGCCTAAGAAGCAGAAGGAAGGGGGAATTAATTGGGGGGATGAGAGTGGAAGATTAGCTCGATGTAAAAAGAAGGCCGATATTAATTAAGGTGCATTTTTCGAGTAATTTCTAGCTTGAGTCAGATTTCGCTTTCTTAGAGAAAACTACCGTAATTTTCTTCTTTGATAGCTAGTTATTAGGAGGTTGCATTAGCATACTCTTTCATCTTCAGTCTCATAATATGTTTGGACTATGCGAGAAAGAAAAATGAACCAAGTCATAATGAATGTTGAAAGTACAAAAGACTTGCAGAGTGAAAGTGAGGTATCCAAAACGCGAAATAAAACAAATTAACAGCCGAACCATTTGATTCGTTCGTAGATTTAGTACCACTAGTCTTCAATGGATATGACTACTGTTTAATTTGGTTACACCCTCTTTTACTAGAAAAACATGAAAGGTGATATTGGGCCGAAAAGGCACATTTGGAGAGTTGAAGTTTGAAATTTCTTTTATAATACGGAATTTATGATTTTTTATTGGGAATTTTTCGTAGAGATACTCAAGTTCAGCTTTCTCTAAGCAGATAAAATGATTTTCATTCATCATAAGAGAGAAAAGACGGAATTTTCTTTGAGTTTTGGCTAGCATCAGACTAAGGAGATGAGCATTAGGTGCCAGGCCATCCAAGTTGAATGATAAGGACTATAATATGCAAGTGTCACTGTCAGTTAATTTTGAAAATATACTAGGACTAGTTTTTAATTCTACTTGCAAATTTGAAAGTGAAAACTTAAGAGATTGACTTTTACTGCCAATCGACTGATTTCTGAGGCTAGAATATACAGTCATGGTCGAAATTTTAAGACTAATATGTTTTTTAATATAAGAAAGTTAATAGAACGAATCAAACGTTGTATTTTTTGGATATGTTTATATCATAATTTGAGATGAAATATGCAGAAGATTTTGAGCTAAAACCCATTTTATTAATAAATACAGTCAAATGCTAAGGTCAATCAATATTTACAATGATGCTCATTGTTCTTTAGGACTACTTTAATTCGTTTCGGAGTACTGGAGATCATATTATATCTGATAATATCTTGACTGATATTGTTCTATTTTTGTTCAATAAGCAACCGCAAATGGTTACAATTGGGTGGCTTCTGTTTATCAACATCCTAGTACTAGGTTGCCTTGGTGAGTACGGCGACTTATGCTCAAGTAGGCAGTCGCCAGCTGGGCTCCTAAAAAAAAACCAATCTGTTTATCAACCGCTAGTTTGATTATCGCCCTCAAATTCTCTATTTGCTTAAAATCTGGCGAATTCTTGGACCAAGGTCTCAAAGGTTTGATGTTATTTTCAGCCAAGAACTTTATTATTGCTTTTGCTGTGTAATAATGTGCGCCATCATGGTGGAATATGAGAGTTATCATCCGCAAGTTGGTCCTGAACTGTTGGAAACAGGAGCTGATAGGCAAGTTTTGGTACCATTTTGAGTTTATGGTAATGTCCTTGAGCAAAATTGTTAGTACTTCAGTTACCCTAGATGAGAAGCATCCCCGGGAAAGGAGATTATCTGGATGCTTCACCATGGGTACGAGACAGGACTCGTGAAAGTGCTCCCCTTTTTGTTCCCCTAAAGAGGGATCTTCCAGAAGCTCCAAACAAGCGGAAGGGAGCTTCTTAGGAAAATATCACTTTGATCCAGTCTTCAACACTCCATTCTTTATATTTCTTACAAAAGGGCAGGCTATCACTAAGGTTCTTTTTGCTGAGATGAGGCTTCTTCGCTTCAATACGCTCGCTGAAGCGTTTACACCTGCCTCTTTCCAATCGTGAGCAAGCTTGACACTGGCGGCAACCCGATCCTTGAGCTTGGACCTTACCAGGAGGTGATTTTAGCGTTCATTTGAAGCTCTTGGGCGTCCAGAAGACTTACTCACGTGAGCATAACCAGTCTTATATAAAGTCATTAATGATCCTAAAGATGGCGCTCCTTGATGCAATAATACCCTTGGCAACTATTTCCTTGCATTTTCAGGTCACTTTGGTGCATGACAACAATGGTTGCTTTTCTTTGGAAAGAATCATTTCTGAAATGAAAAATATTAAGGCATTTATTTTTAGAAAAAAAAATGAGGAAATAGATTAAAATTACATGGTCATGACTGTAGAAACGTCTATCCTCATGATCGAATAGCAAAGTCCAGGAAGTGTAACTCACCTACAGCGAAAAAAAGAATTTTATTATTATTATTTTATAAATGCTGACTTTTTAATAAACCTGTAATAATTTTAATATTAAGAAAATTATTCCTGTAACGTAAATTTTAAAAACGTAAATTTGAGAATGAACTGAATAAAGTTCGAAGGGTCTTGGAAGCACCTTTTCATTTTTCCTGCGGGACATCGCATTCGTATATATATATATATATATATTAGTTTCAAACTTTTTGTCCAGACTGTAGAAATGTCTACCTACACTTAAATACCCCAAAGGTCATCAGTAAGAGAAATAAGGTCATATAAATTTATGTAAGGTGCTTGGATCATAAGTAATGCGACATTTTTTCATGTTTATCATTATTTTATGAATATAAATAATCGAGACCAGGTTCACTTGTATACTAGCCTAGTTTATTACACTCGAAGCCTTAGGCTAACCCAAAGCTTACAATTCGATATACCTTAGTCGTAATTTTATAGGCTATTAATTTGTATTATTTTTAATTTAATGTGAATTATTGTATCATTGAATGATGAATATTATTGAATTGTCAAAAGAGCAGATCCGCAATGTTATTTATGGTTTGGAAAATTCCCGGTGTCCGAAAAGTTTTGCTCACGGCCGTGCATACGGTATATGGGAGTCAGAAAAATTAATTATTTTGTATATTTTTAATCGTATGTAAAAAGTGATATGATATATTGTTAGAACGAGGAAAATTTTACGGTTTGTGTGATTTATGTTTATTTATGCTACAACAAATCTGCAAAACTTAACGGAGATATTGTTTGGGCATGACTAGCACATTACATTGTAAACTTCTTAACCCAAATCAGACATCACCAAAAAGGTTTATTGTGCTCATTTGATCGTCTACATGCAGCACTTGAAGAAAAAAAATGAGCATTAATTAATAGAACAAGAGTACTATTTTGTCTAGAGAACGTGCGACTTCATATCGCATAATATAACACATAAATCCTTATAAACATCGATGGGTAACTAATGAGACATCCTTTATACTCACACAACTTTTCTCCATCAGAATTGTTTTAGGAGTTTGACGAATCACCTAAATAGAATAAAGATTTCAACAACAGAAGATGTCGAAACAACTTTAAGAAACTTTTTTTAAATCAAAGTCAAACGATTTTTACAAAAGATGGTATTGAAAGGTTAGTAGAAAGATGGAAACGAGTGGTAGAAACTGATAGAAATTATATTATTAAATCAATAAATAAAAACTTATTTAAATATAAATAACTTCCAAGAATTGTTTCAATTCTAGTCATAAATAATAAATATTGGGAAAAATGCCGCATTACCTATGGGATAACTTTATACTATTATATAATAATTCGAATTTGAAAATTGCATTTGGAATGTTCAGAAAATGTTGGACCAATAATTCAGATAGATAAGTTATACTAGCACTGCGGCCTAAGCAGTACTGCGCATACACAATGGCAGTAGGATATGTGAGCTACTTCTTACACCTGACAAGCAGCTTTCAGTTCAAGTGTACTTAACACCCAAGCAGTTAAATTTGCAGTTCCTTGATGAAACTGCATTAATGCATTTTATTTGGCATTGAAAGAGTATAGGAGGGGGGGGGGGTATATAATAGGATTTAATAACTCTAAACTCTTTAACAGAGAAGACAGACATTTCAAATGTAAGTCCTATTACCATATAATTATAAATGACTTTGATTGCTTGGGGGCTGCAATTCCATATTATTATGAACCGCTCTTGTCTGTTGGTGCCCAATGTGAGACTAAGAATAGGTTCTTGGTTTCTTAACTTCTTGAACAGTTGCATTTTATTTTTCTCTCTTTGTTGTTAATTTCTCTTCGGGCATTTCTTGTTTAACAAAATGCATTTTTGACAAGAGTATCCAATTTACACACAATCAAAGCAGATTACTTCAGTTCTCTCGTTTATTTTATTCTATAAATTTTTAAATATATCCAGATATTTAAGCATATATATTTTTATCTGCGGCGAAGCGCCAGGACTAGGCGTTGCTTTTATTTTAAGAGAAGTAAATGAACCTTATGACCATGGGACGTAGGGTTATTCACCCTGGAGATTTCAAATCTGCCATCGGATTTGGCGCTGGGTGGCGCCATCTAATGTCAGAAGCCTCATTTAGCCATTCAAAGGCACTTGTAAGTGATTTGAACGATGGGAAACCATCGACGCAATTACCATTTATCATCTTATCACAAAACGCGGCAGGTCATTGGAGAGACTTTTTCTCTTGTTCTCTTTCAGCTTTAGCCTCTTAAATTCGCGTATTGTATGCCAGTAGTCCTTGATGGGCTACGTTATTGGGTATCGCAGTTGTCGCACAATTAGCCTTAAAAACGAGGGTATAATCCCCGAATTTAAGTACCTCTGCGACTTTTAAGCCCATTGTTTTCTTTTATAACTTAGCTTTTGCGTCTCTTTGGAGTTCGATCCAATCCTTAAATCTCTTTAACGTCAAATGATCCTATTGTTCACCATGATTGGTGATGATATCTTGGGAATTAGGCCATTTTGTATTCATATGTTCAGTACTTGGAGATATCATTTTTTTATAGGCTTTTTTTTTAATAGTAGAGAGGGAAATAGCATTTTGGTGCGTGCGATAATTAATGTAATGTTTAGTATTGAGCTGAACTTCGCCACTAGCAACCGCGATCGGTTTTAGTTCCATTATTTGATGTTTGCAATCCATATAAATTCTCCTCCAAACGCCTGAGGCGATTTGATCCGTGGAAACCAATTCCTACATCTCTACATTCACACATACCTGCAACACCAGGAGATTTGAGGTTGAATATGGCAAATTTATGCCTTCGTGTATGGGGAGTTTTTTTTTTATTCAATTCATTTTAATTGTAATTATTAAACGCTATTCAAGGCCATAGACCTTCATAGAGAGCCTATTTACCAACTAAGAAAAGGCTTGATAGAAGAGGATAGTTATCAAGGCACTCTTGAAGCCGCAAAGGGAGGAGAAACGAAAGTTTGGATGTAGGAAGTCATTCCACATTCCAGGAGAATATACGATCATCCATGCAGCACAGATGGCTACGAAGAACAAAAAGTAAGGGAGTAGATTCGGAACGTAGGACCTTTAGGGACCGAGACATGTTTAGTGAAGAGACGTGTGGGGGACCTACGGTGTTAAAGATCGTAAAGGTAAGAAAAGAGGCAATTGAAGGGGAATCAGTGTCTCAAAGGACCTTAGTGCAGTTTCCAAGCAAAGGGATTGGCGCGAGAGAAACGTCCCAAGTGAACAAGAACATGAACTGTAAAGTTTTGAACAAGTTGAAGGAGTCGCATAGGAGTAACATGAGGTCTAGTGATAATGAAGTTACAGTAATCAAGGCGCGCGGGGGGGGCGGTAAAGAGAGTGTAGATGCCAATGTCAAAACCATTGTAGTCAAAGTGGAAGTAGATACGGTTAAGAATGAGGAGAAAGCAGAGAGGATATGTGTACATTAACAACATGGGTTTGAGCGATAGTTGACTATAAAAGGTGATACCTAGATTTTTAACAGCATAAAAATGAGAACCGATGAGCAACCAAGGTTACTAAAAAGAGCAACAATAGTTTATCCACCCTTCCCTATCTGAAGGAGTACCTACCAATAACACTTCAGTCCGAGAGCCATTCATTAATAATGTATGGAAATAGAATATTTTTAAGTCTCAGAAATCAAGGATGAGGATAGAAGATTTGCGTGTCATCGACATAAAACTGGAATGATAGACAAAGCCTTCGCATAAGGATTCGAAGAGGAAGAAGAGAGATACTAAAGAGGAGGGTAGACCAAGAACCGAACCCTGGGGAATACTAAAACGCACTGCTACCATCCCATACATATCCTTTCCGATATAAACAGACTAAATCCAAGAGAGTATGACACCCGCACAACGAAATTAATCAGTTACATTTAGGAAAGCTGATTCAATGGTGCGTCCAACCTTGAATCCATACTTGAGGATCTCATTAACTTTAGAGGAGTAAATGTGATCTAGGATTTGAGTTGACACCAGCCTGTCTAGGACTTTTGAAAGGAACAGAAGTTAACAGATTGGGCGATAGTTCTCGGGATCGTTGAAGTTCAGGCTGAAGGGGTTCGAAATCAGACGGTATTTCACTAGATGAGAGGGAGGTTTTAGAGATACAAATGAGGTAAGGTAGAAGAGCATGGAGGAATCGAAAAAAAGAGACTTGGCAGGTAAGAGTACAAAGGAGAACAGGTCTTTTTCTAAAGAGATATAGAGGGAGGTTGATTCTTTTAATGGACATATAGCTGTTAAAACATTCGGTCAACTCTTCTTTGAACTCATGGAGCTTCGCTAACGCTCTCTTCGTGTACACCATTCCATTTTTAAATAAACATACATGAGTGAGGGGTGGCACTACATCACTTCCAAACCTTTGCTTCATTGTCACTTCCCGTTACATAAGTGATCTCGGAGAAATACGGCTTAAACTTTGCCCTTATTGAATCCCGTCAGAATTGTAAAAATCAGGTCATTTCTCCTCTGAATGATTCCCTTACCAAGAAATGCAAATTAATTTTCTTCAATCGAGCTTCAATGGATTTGTTTTTGTGGATGGGAATCATTATTGCGGCAAGACTCTTTGCATCCTTTTTATATCCATTCGAAAATATGTACATAAGAACTGAACCGCATGTCCAAAATGAAGATGAACAAGAGACAAAGGTGAAAGTGTAATTATTTACTATGATTTATATATAAATGTTTTACAAATTCATATAACTACTTTTTTAGCTTCCTTTATTATCATGACCTACTGCTTTGTAAACTGGAATTCTTTACCAACTATGACACTAAAGTTTTCTACTTCCGAACCTTTTCGCATCCAAGTCTACTGGAATAAGATCTCCCTCTCCAGATCCTTTGTGTAGAAATTTACATTTTTATACGCCAATAGTTTAATTACCATTGCATTTACCAGTAAACCAATTTGTTTATGTGGTTGGCAGGGCAAAGTTTAGCTACCGTCACACTTCATCGGACATGTTACGGCGACGGTTTTTATCTAAATCGATGCAGTCAGAAGGTGACTAACCATTGGGATGGCAACATCATGCCTCGTCTGGGTACATCGAAGCTATGTTTATGTTGTTTTCGAAGTTCATTCTGTCTTCATCATGAGTATTTGTATTATTTTCCTATAAAGATCAGTGGGTCTATAATATTTACTTCTAGAACACCATTCTTAGGAGCAGCGACATCTTGATTGAAATGTTCATGCGTGAGAGAAAACATATCTGAAAGTAAAGACGAAAAGGACTAAAGTATTATTATTCGATGCTGTCGGAGATGAAGCCTGTAATAATGCACAAATAATGGGGAATTTGAATGTATGAACGAGCTTGGATGTTCTATTTAGAACGTGGTGAGTTCATATGGCTATAAACAAATGAAAGATAGACAACCTATCATAGATCTTGTTAATGGTAAGTGTTTGAATGTTCATTGTGGTAGGAAACACTGGACTGAGAACACATGAAAATACATCAACAAGAGAAGAATAACAGCAGAGAGGAAGAAAAAAAAGACTACTTACTAAGAAACGGAGGCTTTTGACAGATTCAAACGTAACATCTCTAAGTCGGGGTTTTGACCAAAAAGCGAGAAGCGGTGGGGGGACTTTGAATGCATTGTACTCAACGTGTACGTTGAGCATCTTGATTCTGCTACGGCAGGTATTATAGGGGGGAGGGATATCTTGAAATATAATGGGTCAACATGGTATGAGCCAGGCACCAAGCCATTGTGCATTTAGCATCTCCTTCACATGTGGAAATAGATCAGTGAATGGAATTGGACTGCGTGGTGTGAGGACGAGGCTGACAGAACAGTTTTGTCAGCTGCTTTATTGGCCGGTACCCTAACGTGAGATGTCATCCAGCAGAATATAACAAGCTTATTGGATGAGGCAGAAAGCCATGGAAGATCAGTTAGATCTAAAGACAGGGGTAAAAGTAATGTTTTTCTGGAATCCTTTTACAACAATAATTTAGTGGGACTAAGTAGGAAATAATTGCGGATTACCTCGCATATGGCGTACGACTCAGCTGTGTACGAAAAACATCTTGGGGCAGGGAATAGGAGCGCATAAGCACCCTGTCCACAACGGAAGCCGACAAGATACGAGGAGCGGTCAATAAGTTTTGCAATTCGGAAATAAGGAAACGAGATATGAGGAAAAGTGTTTTATTATTTTCCAATATAACTACCCTCGACTTCAATGCACTTTTGCCACTTGTCCCTGAGGCTTCGAATTCCCGACAACAGGAAATCTCCCGACTGCTGTTCAATCCACTCCTGGACGGCGAGCTGGACATCTTCATCGTCCTCAAACCGGCGTCCACGCAGTGCAGCCTTGAGCTGGCGGAATACAAAGTAGTCGCTAGGGGCCAGATCTGGACTGTAGGGGGGATGGTTGAGCTCCTCGAATCCGCACTCGCGCAGGGAAGATTGTGCAACTCTGGCCTTGTGGACAGGGCCATTGTCATGGAGGAGCAGGACACCGAATGTCAACTTGCCATGCCGCTTCTGACGGATGCACTTCTTCAACCCAGCCAGTTCCTCGGAGTAATATTGGCCTGTGATGGTCCTTCCACGAGGCACATAGTCCACCATCAACACTCCCTCAGAATCCTAGAAAATGGTGGCCATGATCTTCCCGGCTGAGGGTTGGGTCCGAAACTTGATGGGGGTTGGAGAGCCCCTGTGCTTCCAGGCCATGCTTTCGAGCTTGGTCCGGGATCCCAGTGATGGACCTACGTTTCATCATCTTATACTATGCGTGACTCAAATCCCGCCTGGTCTTGGTTGTACAGGAGCAGCAGCTCCTCCGAACTTTGACGACGTTGAAGTCAATCATGGGGCGTGAGGTTTCTAGGGACCCAACGGGCAGAGACCTTGGTCATAGCGAAATTGTCGTGGAGGATGTTGATAACACTTCCATGTGATATTCCAAGTTCTCGCTTGATTTCTTCGACCTTCACTCGTCGATTTTCGAGGATCATCCTCTTCACACGGGCCACATTTTCCTCGTTGGTCACGTCTGACGGGCGTCCTGGACGAGGGTCATCTTCAAGGGACTCACGACCATGGCGAAACTTCCTATTTCAGCGAGCAATGGTTGCATAGGAAGGGGCGGTATCGGTGTGCACTGCAACCATGCGTTCATGGATCTCTTTTGCATTCTTGCCTTCCTTGGTCAAAAATCTGATCACTGCGCAGTGCTCAACCTTCTCCATTGTTCAAAAATTTGTGACTGACAATCTGCGAGCAGCTACTGCTTCTTAAATAGACGAGGCAGGAGCGTGGGGCTGCAGTTCCTGACTTTTCATAACTTGTCCTAACACCCCCACAAACAGCCATCCCCCTTCCTCTGTTTTGCCCTAACAATTCGCAAAATTTATTGACCGCCCCTCGTATGGAGTGATCAGGACCCATAAGTGAAGATAACAGTTCAAATTGAGCGGAAGCCTGGCTAAGGAACTCTCCCAATTTACAATTTAGGTTAAAGTGGTGAAATTGTGTGGTAGGTATATAAAGGTGTGAATATGTTTCCTAGTTTGCCCTGGTGTTAGGGCATCACTAGCATTCTTCTTATTTGTGTTTTAAAAATGAAAATTTCTCCGTCAAGGAACTCTCACAGGAGAACGCTAACTGGCTTTAAGAACTTGCCGGACGACAAGAGGTGGTTGCATATTTTTGCTGGATTCACCATTCCCGGAAGGACAGTCGTGGATAATAGTGATGGAAAGGGCGCAGAGGAAAGAGCGAAAATCCCACGAAGTCAAACGAAGAACCTGAGCGAAATTTAATACATGGAAGCGATATCTTAGTTTCCAAGCCAGGGGGTGACAAACCGGGCCCCACGGGCAAATTGTGCATGGAACTCGCCAAAAAAATCGTTTTGTTTTTTCGATAATTGAGTATAAGCGATAATCATTGATTAAATACCAGATATTTTATCCCTAACAAAAATATTCAAGCATCGTATTAAAAGAAAACTTACTAGTATTATTTAATTTTTAAAGTACATAATGGTTCAAAGTAGATTAATAAATAAACAGTGCATTTGAAGTTTACCCGTTCCACAACAGTACTTATGTTGTTTAATTCTCGCATCTAGGCTTTTTTTCGACTAGCCTATGTACAAACCAAGACAAGATTTTCACGGAATTTTATAAAGGCAGGCCATTTTATTAGGGGGAGAATTTTTAATTACTAAGTTGTTTAACGTGGAATTATTAGAGAATACAACATTAACATTAAAATATTTTAATAATTTCAGAACATGGGACAAGTGTTATTAAAAGGGAACATTAAAATATTATTTCGCGTAAATGATTATTTAATTTTATTTCCATAAACGGACTGCTTAGCTCTGCGCAGGGAACCATTTAGAAAATAAGATGGATAATTTAACTTTTTACTTATGATTTTAATTGATTCTAACTCTTCATCGATAAATTCTGGGTCACATAGATCACGTGTTTTTTGGTGATTATTTTTGCATATATATATATATATATATATATATATATATATATATATATATATATATATATATATATATATATATATATATATATATATATATATATATATATATATATATATATATATATATGTATATATGTATATATATATATATATATATATATATATATATATATATATATATATATATATATATATATATATATATATATATATATATATTAGTGAAACCACTGTATAGGGGCATAGAATTTACGATCAGATTCCAGGAAGAGGAGCTACATTTAAATTGACCATTCGAAAGTTGAAATTTGGAATTTCTCCCTTTAGTAAAATCGATACTAATAGGAGAAATTCCCGGATGGTCAATTTAAATGTATCCTCTATTCCCGGAACCTGATCTTAAACAGTATGATAAACTTTAAACTGATAAATAAATTCTATGATCCTATACAGTGGTTTCACACACACACACACACACATATATATATATATATATATATATATATATATATATATATATATATATATATATATATATATATATATATATATATATATATAATGTACTTTTAAAATTAAATAATATGTTGTAATACCTCTCTTTTGGAAGAGTTCGAATGAATAGTAGTCAAATGACAAGGGTTTTTGTTGTTCCTTAAGTTGGTATGATCTGTGCAAGCGGTGTAAACTATAATTAATAAATATACAAAACTACAAAATAATAACGAGCGTCTAAAGATACTGATAGATCACTCCAAGAAATGAGAGAGCTTGTTCTGGATCTTAGGAGCGTTAAGCTAAAGACTAAGTTCACCGAACTCCTGAAGTTCAAAGTTTGCCCCGAAAATTAATTAATATACCTTATGACAGTAAATACCGTCAACATTATAAATGATATATCTCCGAATGTAAAATAATAAACGGCCTAGTCCTATTTTTCTTTATTTGTATCCCCTAACTAAAGGATTTTTTGATTTCCGTTAAATCGAGGAGCTTTAATACCGTTTTAAAAAACAAACATATCAGGAATATAATATTTTTGGTTGAAATTATAAAAATATGTGCAAATGAGTGTAGGTAATAATTACAATGCATTGGCTTCTCTATATTTAATTTAAATCAAATGCATGGAGGGTTTAAAAGAGACCTTGTGCTTTGAACACTAAAATGAGAGATATGGTGGCATTTGACAACAATTGAAGGGATGTTTCTCAGACGTTACCATGTCAGTTGATTAAATATTAAATTTATCACTCTAAAAGACTTTAATCTTATAGAAAAACAATTAATATAATAATTTTGTTTTATTTCCGTTAAATTTCATATATCTTTAATTGAAAACAAACCATATACAATAAACAGAACTCTAAAAACCTCTATTTGAACTTATTAAAGGCTCTATGTATAAACCCATTTTATCAAAGAGATATTAAGGAAAACTATCTTATTAATTACTTAGGTATAATTAAATAACAATTGTAAGATTCTATAATAATGTAAAACATTATAAAATAAATTAATATAGCTAGCATGTACAAATTTAATGTTATTTGGAACTTATATCGCATGTACAAATATTAATTCCATATATATCTGTTGTTTGCCGTAGTGTATGCGGGCCATTTGCATAAAAAGGAAATTGGAAAGTACCTAATAATGAAGAGAGATACATCTGAAGACTTTCCAAGTGGCCACCGAATAAACAATACTAAATTTAGCACCGAAGATTTCTTTACACTTAAAGAAATCCATGATCACCTTTTCGCAGCCTTCAATCAAAATAGGTTATAACT
Source organism: Ceratothoa steindachneri (assembly GCA_963969495.1). Lineage (NCBI taxonomy): Eukaryota > Metazoa > Arthropoda > Malacostraca > Isopoda > Cymothoidae > Ceratothoa > Ceratothoa steindachneri. Next base: position 34,834,429 of record OZ018330.1, on the reverse strand, counting down.
CTACCACTTGGAGTCAGTGCCTCACGCAAAAGCCACTCCTCGAAGAATCGAATCGGTAGCCATCAAGCCGAACCAAGAACCCTATCTGGTTATCCAGGGGTGGTACCAAAACTCAATGATAAGTCACCCGTGGTAACAAACCACTCACAACACGGCAACTACACCTATAGAGTAAATGGAGTGCGATCGGGTGTTTATCATTGCAGTGGTAAAGTCTGTGTAGCAGTGATTCTGTTTGAAGAGTGGTATGATGCAATGGTTGAATAAATGTAAACTTAGGGCATTATGTGGGTGAGGCTGGGATTTACTTGAGTGAAGCTGTATGTGGTTAAAATGCATGGAGGTTTCGATGATAGAAGTGAAGCTAAGAAAGAGAAGGTTTGAAATGACTAGCAACGAGTGGATTTGGGAATGGTATCTCCTGATAGTTTGGGATTTGGGAGATATCAATGGATGAATAGGTGGCGGGAATTAAGAAGTAATAACTTGAGCTTTTGCTACACCCACAATAGATAAAAAAATGGTTGGGGTAAAAGAAAATGTATGCAGTGAGCAGTAAACCAGTGAATAGGAATTATTTGTTATGGAGGTAAGGAATGAATTCGGTTGAAAGAGATCCGGCGTAAGTGGTTTGGCATACGTCTGAGAAATGGTTGTGTGATGGTGGTATGGTTTTTTAATATCGTTATGGATGGGATACTGAGAGGAATACATGTGGGAATGTGGGAAATAGGGGTGAGTTTGAGGAAGAATTGTATCTATGTTGGTATCTGCTAATGGCCGGGTTGTAGTGGTAGATAGTGAGGAATTTGAGAAGCTTCATCGAATCGTTTGAAAATGTATGTGTGACGAAGTGACTAAAATTAAATGCAGATAAGAGTAGGGTGATGGTATTTAGGGGTGAGCATGTGGTGGAGTGTGATATTAGAGTCCGTAGTGTCTAGGGTGTATCTGTAATGGTAGTGGTACAGATCAAGCAGATTGCGGCAACAAGGTCGCAAATGTTAAGTAGGGGCGATGAAGGCTTGAGAGAATGCTAAAGGTTTGAGCGTTAAATGTGCCAAAAAGCAGCACGATAGTGTGCTCCTGTCAATTCTGGTGTATGGGAGTGAGACCATGGTACAGAAAGAGCAGATGAGATGTCGAGTGAGAGCAATGCAAATGGACGAGTTAAGAGAGATGCTCGGTGTGAGTTAGGGGGAGAGAGTAAGGTGTGACTGGGTAAAAGATGCTTATGGTTTGAAGGCTGTGGTGGCAGTGTGTTCTAAGGTGGCATGGGTATGCAAGAGGAGTGGATGGAAATAGACTTGTAAAAAGAATATACGAGAGTGAGAGTGAGGAAGAAGGCGTGAGAAAGGGTTGAAAGACCGTGTAAAAGGTGGGTTGACTATGTGAATGAATAAGTGTGTAGGAGAGAAAAGAGTGAGTGAGCAGGAAGTGGGTGATATTGTGTATGATGGATGTGCATGATGGGGGTTTGTGAGGGTGTGTGGTTGGGGCCCACGGCATAGGAACGAATCATAACTGGAAGAGACGCTAAGGAACCCCATCGCTTCAAGGGGGCCAATTTGACGTGGACAAGATGATGGGTGCCTGTGTGATTAATAAGGCATAAAGTGGGTGTGGGGTTAGTAGTGTTGATGCTTACAGACCTCAATTTGGGGTAAGGTTGTCTTGGATGAAGGATGAAAGATTTTAAAATTATCATTTATTTAATATCAAATTGTAATGAAATTCTCACAGTAACTGATTAATAATAATAGTAATAATAATAATATTAATAATATTATTAATAATAATAAAAACATATAATAATAGTAATAATAACAAAAATTATGTTTATATTTTCTGCTCTTCAAAAAATGGGGAAATTATATTTTTTAAACCAGGTTTTTAGAATTATTTCGCTCTTTTCGGAATTTTTTTTGGGGGGGTGGAGGAACCCCTTAAAATTCTTCTAGGGATTTTTAATATATTAGGTAAATAGCATGAATTGAACTGTATCTACAAATGACTTAAAATAAATGTATAAAGCAATAAATATCATCGCAACATTTAATCGCCTAACTTTGACATCCTTTAATTATTGACATGACAATTGAAAATTTACCTTTAATAAAGTTACCAAAAATATCAATTGATTTTTACATTTTAACACTAAGTAATAAAGAATGTCTACGTGGTACTTTAAATAGTCATATATATATACACGATTGCATGGTACATCTAACAAAGTATTACCACATACAGCATGATTTCATTAAAATCTTAAAAATCTGTTTCTTTAACTTTTAACACAAACAAGAGTTTGGGGAGAGAGTTAACCTTTAGCAAATCAAGAGTTTGGGTTTTTTTAACCTTTAAAAAAAACACTTCAGGTTTTCTTCATAAAAGAGAAAATGGTGAAAAGGGCTAAGTTAAGAGGATGTTTTTTATCATTTCTTCACTCGAGGAGGCTCCTTCTTCACTTGAACTATCATTTTTCAGTCTTTTTTTAACATTTTGACTAAGTTTCAAATGTTTGAGCGGTTTCTCGAAAGCTTTCGCTTTCGGGTTAAGCTTCATGAGTTCCATGAAGATGTTTCTCGCTTGGAATGAGATCAACTTCATCGATTTTTCGTCAGTTGTAATTTCCTTCGCCAGAAATTCATCATCGGGGACGTCGGGGTTTGATGACGTCTTCTTGTTTTCTTTAATGTGAGAGAGAAACACCTTTTTTGTGGCGTCGTTCTCGACCTTGGCTGCTTTCAATTTTCTCTTTTTGATTCGAATATGACGAAGAGAGGGAAGGCTTTCCCCCTCGGTTCGGTTTAAGGATACGAACCTCCCTTGCAGGAGGCTGGATGAGGGAAGGGACGCAAATGAGTTAAGGTCTTTTCCTCCCTCCAAGACCATTCGTTTTTCCACGAAATTGAGGTCAGAGATTGAGGGGGTCACTTTTTCGAACCCGAAATCTCGCATAACCGTCGCTAAGGAAACTGGATACTCTAAAGCTATGGTTTCTTCATCCAAGCGATTTGGTTCCGTTTCCATGGAATCGGAAATGATATGAATACGTGTATCATCATTCGTTTGTAAAGACACGTCATTTATCATTTCATTCCCCTTTAGAATGGGGCCAATGATAAGAACCGGATCCTGTCGTAGACGTAGAGACAGAAGTCTCAATTCGTTTTGAAGTTTAGAAATATCGACTGCCTTAAAGGAATCGCCATTGGAGCCATTGTGAATGGGTTCCCGGATCGCGCCCCGGGGAGTAGGAGTGTCAGCACTTCCGTCGACATCCTTCAGCGTCGATCTCGGCTGACCACCCACCGAATTCCCGGACGACCTCTCAGCATTCGGGTGGGGGGACGGCAACCCTGTCTCGCTCTCAAAAGGCTCGATGGGAAAAGAGTATTTTTCGAAAACACTTTCCTCTTTTTTCTTCTCCCTCGACAGGGGGAGGGGCCCCACGACCAAAGAAGTCTGTGAGGGAAAACGATGGACTGGTTCATATACATCGAGAGAAGCTCTGCAATAAAATGGGAAACATTAACCGCCAAAATTAGATGTTTTAGGGTAATACCAGTGCTATTTAAACCGATTGCGCATAGTATGCAAACAAAAACTGCCTGATAAGAAGGCGCCTAGAGTTATTTGCTAAATTTAACCAAATTTAAGCGTGTAATATATAAATTTTCTCTTCATAGAGAAGTTAGTTTATTAAATTGGTAGGGAAATGAGCTTGTTAAATTTTACTTGAATTGGGGGCAAATATGTTAGAGGATAATGTCATTAAAGACTACTATATTATTATTATTCAATAAACTTTGTATAAGCTTCATAAACTTTAACAATTTCACTTCTAATTGGCGTTATTTTTCACAGTTTCACTGTTTATATTTTAGCGGGTTCTCGATAAAACCCTACACAATGTTATATATATATATATATATATATATATATATATATATATATATATATATATATATATATATATATATATATGATAGTGAAACCACTGTATAGGAGCCAAAAGTTTAATTTACGAGACTAGTTTTGGTATGGAGTTTATCATAGCCTCTTCAGTCATTATGTATGATCTGTGCCTTTGAATAGTCAATTTGGTGGTAAAGATTTCCGTAAAAGAAAAATAGTGCAATCTATATTAATAGGAGAACTTCCCAATTTTAATTTGTCAGATGGGAAATTGAAATGCAGCCTCCATTCCCGTAACCTCATCGTAAACAGCTTAGTCAACGATCTTAGACTCGCACCCAATTAATGACCTTCCCCCCCCCTCGTTTTGTGTTTCTTTGTGTTTTTTTCTTTTTTCTGATCTGTACGCTATTTATAGACTTTTGTAACAATTGCATTCTCAGTATACGACTGAAGAGGGTATGATAAACTACATACCGAAACTAGTCTCGTAAATTAAACTTTTGGCTCCTGTACACTGGTTTCACTATCATATACCATAACTCGCCATTGAGTTATTTTACTTATATATATATATATATATATATATATATATATATATATATATATATATATATATATATATATATATATATATATATAGGAGCGTAGTTCACATATCCTTTATATAAGAGAAATGAAGCAGTGAGAATATTATCTCAGTAAGCCTAGTTTAAGATTCAGGTGAACAATCTCGACCCCAAACCGAGCTTGTGAGTTTAATCTTTTCGCTTGATAAACACATTCAAAGGAACAATCTACACAGGGTACCCCCCAACCCCTCCTGCGGGGTAAACCTGCTACAAACAGTCAAGGTTTAAGCAAAAAATATATTTAAAGAATCGTGTATGTTTTTATTTTCAACCATATTAACAAAAAAGTAAAATACTAGGAATTCTAACCATTTGGAAGTTATATCATTTCAAATTTTATTATTATTATTTATTTTAAAGGTGAAACCAAACTGGCCATCACCCCCAAAAGTTATTTTGAAAGAGGGATGAAGTTAGTAAAGGTAAAAATTATTATAGAGAGCCTAACGCGAGTAACCAGAGGAGAGAAGTGGTTGAAACCTTCAATACCAAGAAGAGGCGCAACTCTTCCAACATGCCCCCACCTTTGAACGACCAAGTCAGGTCTCATTGAGAGGTGCTAGAAATGGCTTCTTTATCACCATGACAACTGGCAATATTTTCGTATGTAAATTTCCACCAATTAATAGTGCTATTATATTTGGTTGTCCAGGAATTAAAGACTTTTTCGAAAATGACGTCCCTGTATGAGTTTTCTCGAATGCTGACAATAGTTCCAATATAAATCTAATCAACTTCAAAGAAGCTCTGGTTATGAAATGAAGCCTATCGAAAATTGGAGCCCGTTTTTGGGGAGGGGAAGGGTCACCCTGTATATTAGATCCTTTAGCAATGATGTCAGGAAGCAATATTACTTCTTCGGGTGGCCAATGTCTTGCAACCGAGGGAACGATAATTGACTTCAGGTATGGAAGGTCTCTCTCACACTCTATATCTTTGCTTCATTTGATTATCTTTTTGGAAAGTGAAACCATCCAAACATCACTCCACAAACGTATTTTGAAAGTGATGAAGTTAGTAGAAGAATAGAGGTCTGAGGGAAATGGAGAATATCAATGCTTATATTTTGCCAAAACCAAGTTAAATTTTGCAGTCAGTCATCTAAAACTTAGTCAATCGTTGATAGAGGGTTGTTATTGATAAATTGATAATAAAGGAGCACCCAGGAGGGTGTTTTGCAACCAAGGGAACGAAAATTGACTTCAAGTGCGAAGTTCTCTCTCAATTGTTTCAATCACTACATTATTCTAGTGGAAAAGGGTATGGACGAAGTTGAGAATAATATCAATGTTTATATCTTGCCAAAACCAGGTTATTTATTTTCATTAATACATCTAACACTGAGTCAAACGTTAATAGAAGGTTGTTTATAATAAAAGAAGCTACTTTGCTAATTGAGTTTACATTTAAGATTGTTTTTTTTCCTCTCTAGTAAAACTACACTAATTTTCAGGCAACCAATGCTAGAGGATTCCTCGCTCAAAGCAGGTAAACTCAAATGCCCCTTTAGGCAACGACGTTCACAGTATAGCATTTCTGTTTGGTCAAGGATTTCTCTAATTCAAATACTTAAACTGAAAGCCTCTAATGGCTCCGAGGACAACTGTATGCAACCGCATGGCAAACTCCACCTGTATCCTCTGCCGTCCGCGACGTATTCAGTGATGCGAAGCGCCCCATCGGGATCAACATAACCGTAACTGCCAGATACTTGTCCACGTTTGTTTCTTCTTTCCTCTCGGAAACTTTGATGCAATCCTGGTCCTGAAATAACAATGGATAATAATAGAAATAACACAAAATACTACTAATAATAATAATGTTCATCAAGGCATCCCAGCTATTTCAAAATCATAGCTCTGATTTACTTTCCACTTTTGCCAAGAGTTGGTATCGATAATGTTCGGAAGAGATAGAGAGAAGAATGCAATGTGGGTAAGACAGTATATCAGTTACAAGGTGACAAAATGCTTGTTTGATGGCCCTTGTAGAAGTTGAATACGAGCTGTCAAACAGGTGCCTAATTTAAGAGAGTTGACCAATTTGGATGTTGGTGTGAAGCATTTCATGAACTTAGATTAGTAACGGTCCATCAAAAGAAAAGGCTAATTGTAAGACGTCTAACTTCCTGACGTGACCTTAAAAATAGTTAACGACTCCGTTTATGAGATATCTAATATCAGGAACAGTGAATTGAGTGTATGGTGATTTGGTGTCGTACTTTTGATTTTTACTAGACTGTGTAACTTCTGAGCCAATCTTGTATATTATTCTTTCGCATATTTTTCTAATCACATCGTTCAGATATCAGTTTTAATATACGGTGGGTATTAAAATGCGCCAGATTATAATGCCTGATTGAAGGTAAGCCTCGTGGGTATTATCTTCGAATTTAAAGCGAAATACCCACGAGAACGTATCCCTTAGAAATTTTTTAATAGGGTATATGTAAAGTAAAGAGGGAAACTAGAAATTCGTGAAAAAGTATGTGTTGTGGTATAGCCGACTATATAATATAATATTTATTATTAGTAGCAAAGGGGAGAGCTCAGGCTATTAAAGTGAACCGTCCAATGACTGAATGCTACGTTGATGCAGGGATTAGAAAGGTCAGGTTGAGGCGCGGGGTCAATACGCTTAACTAATCAGGTCGAGTTCGAGGTTGGCGAGATTTTAATAACGAGGCCGAGAGTAACATTCAGGTTAATTAAAGATAAACATAAGAAAATATAAATTTTATTTACAAATTAAAAATGATCAAAATGATATAGAGGAAAATTAAAGGTTGGATAACGAATTATGGTTACCGGTGGGAAAGTTTCATTTCTATTAATTAGTTTCAAGCTACCTGCTCAGATCCAAATGGGCTCACAAGATTAAAGGGGGAAAAGGAAGGCTTACGGATCGGAGGGCGACAGTGACTTCAAGAGGCTTGAGGGAAAGTAGGGGATCGGCGAGACGATTTTGTCGGCGTCTTCAAAGGAAGGATCTTTGTCAGAAGAAGAGTGGGAAGGAAGGGTATGGTCGGCACCTTACTTCAGGGGCTGTGAAGGCGTAAGTTATAACCTTAGCTGGGGCTCGAGGGGGGAGCTGGAATCCTTGGTGATTCTTGGGAGAGGTATGGCTACCTTAGGGTAACTTCGACGGGGCTGGGTGCTTCGAGGACTTCAAGGAGAAATCCGGAGCAGCTGCTTCAGAAGACGGCGTGGGCAGAGGCTTCCGTTTGCCCGTAGATAACTTACTGGGGAGAGAGTATCCAGCTTTCGGTTGGGTACACAAAATAACACCGACTTGGGACGAGGGCTGTTTTCATGAGAGAGCCTTGTTCTTACTACTGTTCCAAGGCGGCTAAGGTGTTTAAATATGGAGAATCTCCAGATGCGGGCGATGGGGAATAACCTCTATTTGGGGAAATTCCTAGGAGGCAGCTGAGGCACCAAACTGTCGGCGATAAAGATTTCTTTTACCCCCTCTTTCGATTTACGCGGGGAAAACTGCTGGAATTTACGACCGCGTAGGTGGTGTTCTTCACACTTTACTTAGATCGTATGATGAGAGGGGCCATCTGGGCTTGCTTCGCCATGTGACTCTTGGCCGCATGGGGTCTGGCTTTCTGCAACGTGCGAAGCATTGCAAAAAAGGGAAAAAAGGGATATCCTTATATAGTATGGAAGATATGTAGTCAAAGATCTCCCTGAATGCATTGGGGCCAGAAGGCCAGGTAAACTTTCAGATGTTAACCAGAGCAAAACTGTCCATTATAGACATGGTATCTAATTGCGGGTACATAAACCTGAGACAGGAATCGAGGCAGAGTCTAACTAGACTTTTTCATAGATCACAGATGATTGAAACGTCGATAGAACGTAGAGTAGTCTTATGAAATTTAAGGAAATTTCAAGGTTCGATTCTCAGTGACGACAATTGATAATGGAACAAATTTATTCGCGAGATATGAATTTGGATGGAGGAGGAGAAGGTTGACAGGAGTTCGCGTGATAAATTTTGCAGGCTTACGTACCCGCAAGTGGATACTAGGTCTCCAATGGACAACATTGTCTGATATCTGGTGGTTTCTCCGCTCTTCCCGTCCCATTGCCTGCAGGAAGATCTTTGGCTATATATATGTTTTCCCTACTTTTCACTAACTCTAACTTCACTACTTTCTTTACAAACCTTTTCTTACAAAATTTCTGAGGTACACGGGTTGATTGAGTTTAATAGTCTATAGTCACAAGTTAGTCTATATATAAGAGATCGCTTTTACACTAAATTAATGGGACTGGTTAAAGGGGACTTTCTCGGGCGTATTTTTGCTTTATGTAATAATTATCGAATGCCAGCCCCATATAATTACATAATTAAAACTAGTTTAAAAAAAGGAATGATACGACATTCCATCGGATATAAATGTGCGTAAAAACTGCAATAAACTCCGTATGTTGAGCTGCCTAAAGTTTCTATAGGACTCTTGCTATTTCTTTCGTATAGGATATATGTTTCAGTTACATGTATTTCTATCAAAATTGTATATGACCGTAAAAATCAAGCCGTGAATAGCTCGGGTTGTTTCTCTATATATTTTATGTGATTACGCCATCTCCATATAAATATCCAATTAATCTTGGAGCTGGAATCCACACAGCGATATCAATACTTTTTGGTTACCCGATACAAAATAGTTTCCATCTGTTTCAGAGATCCCCTTCAACCTCCAATAAAAGTTTATCTATCCCTCTTAAAATTTTTCTCCGAGTGATTCTCTATCCAAAAATCTTTTCTTGCGAATCTGATTATCAAGTAAAAAAATTGGTGGCAATCCAGAGGAGATAGACGAATATGGTGGGGAAGGTAATAGGTCCAAAACAAGACTGTCCAGTGTATCTCGCAGTGCGATGTGTGGTCGTGCATTGTCTAGCAAAATAATAATAATTGCATTTGATTAGCAATGGATGCTTTTGGATATGTTCAAACTAAACTGTTTGCAGTTATACAAAGGTATACTTTCATCATTTTAGTATTATTACAATCAAGTTCAAAATGAAAGATTCTTTGATAATGATAGACTCTAAGTCAGACCTTACCAGACTTTGCTTCAAAGTCTAGGGAGTTTTACTCAGAAGCCTAAAATAAACATTTATTTTGCTCAGAAAGATCTCTGAAAAGGATAGAATCCTTTTTTTAAAATATATATTATGGCTTAATCTCTATTTTCATTTATTCACGTAGGTTACATACGTGGGGCATATTCATGACCGATGTATTTATCTCAGTCCTCTGGAAGAAGAGACTCGCAGTCTCATAGAAAGTAGAATTTCATTACTGCAGTTTAGCCTTGGAATATAGTCTAATTTGGAACTTGTAGAATATCTAGGATGATTTTATACAAGTTCGTATTATCATTTTCTTTTACTCATAAGTAGATGCAATATTATATCAATCAGTATGGCTTAAAGTTAGATAATCGGAATTCTTTTTGAATCCCACAATGAAATAGTTATGAAGAATGAATTCACTTTACTATCTACTCCAAAAGATTGCACAAATTTTCAAAGGCATCGGATAAATATGAATCATATTTTACATTCTTATTACATTTGCTATATTCAGAAGATATATATATATATATATATATATATATATATATATATATATATATATATATATATATGTAGTGTTGCTACATAATAGGAACAAAAAACTTTCAATTCTTCTCGCACTTATTGTTGGGACGATAGAGACATATGACTTAATGAAATTCATTTTGGAAGGTATTCATTACTCGCATCATAATTGGAATATCAGTGGTGATTTAAATGTAATTTCTTTACTTCGGGGACTGCAGCTAGCATAAACAAAGAATATGTGCTTCTTATGCCTATGGAACAGCCGTGACGACAGGAATCGTTATATTGTCAAAAGGTGTCCCGAAAGAGAAGAACACATAGTTGGCCGATACAATGTGCAGCACATGCCTTTGGTACATCGACAGAAGATCTACCTTCCACCACTTCATAATAAACTTCAACTTATCACGAATTTTGTTAACGTTAAAGCAATGGCTTATTATTCTGATGGGTTCCAGTATATATGTAATTCTTCAAATTTCTTTTGAATAGTTGATATTAACGCGATGAATCTAGTGATTTCATATTCATCAAATAATGCAAATTCATATCGGGTTTGGATTTATGATTTAATGTTTTTTTTCCAAAGTCCGAATTGAATATAAAGATTATCAGATGCAGTATGTCTGTTTACAACGAATTTAATGTTTTTATTTTGACATTCAATAATTATTCATTTACTTTCGGAAAATCTTAAATTTATAAAATATTCCAAGTCTCTAAAACCAGCTCAAAACTCAGAAGTAATTAAAAATAGTTTTTTGATTATATCTACTCCGCCAGTAGATAATTAAAAAAATAAATCAGATTACTCTCCAATTTGCTTGGAATTATCATAAAAAAATAATACTTATTTATGTTATATTAATGTTCAATTTTAATTTTCACAAAGGATCCCATACCGTCAGAATAGCTGTCCATATAACCTTACAGTATGAAGTGTGAACTTTATACTTCATTAATATGTGACCTACATACTTTGAATATCTCTGGAATGCTGTTTCTTTTTCTTGCTTCAGTTTGTTTTTCATGAGATTGTATAAATTATGTATAAAAGTGTTCAGAAAATGACTCGGGCGTTTTTCAATATCTTTCAAATTTAATAAGAATGGATTCAGGGAAATTTAATATCTGGAATTTGGTTTAATAGTCCAGAACAAATGAATTAATTAATCGTTTCCTTTTTATCAGATAACGAAATCAATAATACTAGTTCCACGGAGGAGTTTTCTATCATATTTTATTTCATCGGAGACATCCTAATTAACTCAATGAACAACGTTGAAGCTTAGTAAAGCCTCATTCCTTGAGATCTCAAATAGGGCGATAAACAGTCATGATCACAGATTTATTCGAGTAGGGGACAATTTATTTTCTTTCTGTTTTTCCACTCGCTTCTTCTTTCGTTTGTTTCATCTTCTTCTTTCGTTTGTTTCATCTTCCTCCCCGCTTGGCTGTTTGTTGGTGTTAAGCATAAATTCATATTATTTAAGGTAGTTATTTGATTTTTTTTTTTTTTTAGAAAGATTGCTTGTCATATGGATGGTTCAGTTGTGCGAATCGTTACGCGGTACAATGCTTTACTTGCTAAATTTTTCGGATCGTCAATTTTTCAGGAAGTAAATTGTTGTTTTTCGCGTTGATTGTGAGTGTTCGGAAAGATCCAAAGCAGCTTGCGTTCAAAAGTGGCTTTTCTTGCTTTGCTGGCCTGGATGAAGGCTAGTGAAGGTAAAGGGATAAAGAATATTTCGTCGCGCTAAAAGGTAAAGTGGTAAAAAATCGATTCGGTTTTTGGACATCATACACTAATTTTCAGCCACCTTCTCATCTTTTTCGGAAACGGCTCCCTACATATACATATGTACACACATACACTAACCCACACCCAAAACTCGTGTCCTCCTTTCGTCGCTCCCCAATTCCATCTCTCAGTGAAATAGAGGAACGATGAAAGAAACACGGTGAATCGCCTTAAGGACCTTGCATGACCGGCCAAAACCGGACAGGGGTAAGGTTTTTGAAAATATATACGGAGAGCTGAATATTGCGTTAGTAAGGCTAATCGACATACCAAATGGCTACTAGTTATCTGTGCAAGAGAAGAGGACACTGAAGCCCTCATCTCCCCGCGTGCCGCAGACATCTTGAAAAAATCAACCTACGCCCTCAGACCCCCCACAAATTAGATCGCACAGGAGTATTATCTGCTGCCGTCTCGGCCCCTGGGCTGGAGGACACTCGCCCGAGGAGATCACCGCGAAGATCCACCAGAATCACACTTGGGCCAAAGTAGCCTAAATTATTAAATTTAAAGGCTACACCCACGTATTCAATATGGTATTCGTGGAAACCTCGATGGCAGTAAAGTGAAACAGAATGATGGCATACTCCTCTTCCAAGTCCGAGTCTGCCCTGCGCAGATTGAGCGGGAAGAATTCGTTAACCTGCAAATGTGCTTTAAGTGCTACAAGTACAACGAACACACTACAGCGACATGCCCAAATGCGACAACTCTGCACTGTTCTGTGTGCGCGCAACACACGTGACTGCAAAAGTGAGGCGCAGAAATGCCTTAAATATGGTGGCCCACACTTGACAATGTTCATGAGTGGTCCAGTAAAGAAGGAGCAAATTAAAATTATAAAAGAAAAGGACAAAAAAAGGAGAGGAGAGAAAGGCCAACGCTACCTACGCAAAAGTTGACAAGGCCGCTGTCGCCGAGAATAGTGTGGTTGCAAAGACCACTTTCTGCAAATAGAGAACGAGAAATCAACAGAAATAATGTGTTGCATATATTATGCGCACATTGCAAACCTGACGCGATCTGGCACCTTTGCAAACAAAATGAACAATATGCTAGTGAAAAACGGCATGGAGGAAATGTGGTTTCCCGAAAACCCTCCGTCGGACAAATTCTGTCGGGTAAACTTCCAGCCCACGAGTGAGAAAGCTGCCAGAAAGTTCCGGCCCCGAGCAATGCCCTCACACGGGATCCTCGGAACAGGCTATGGCAGCGAGGCAAAGTGATAATGCAAACAAAGCTACAACTGCAAATACAAAAAAAAAACATCCACAAATCTAGGTGAGGAAGGGATAGTTGCTCCAGCTATGAGGCCTAAAACGGTGGAGCATTCACCCCGCCCCAGAAAGGCCTCGCAGTCACGTCCTCCGAGTAGATCCTCGTCCTAAGAATAACGGAGCCAAGGTATATGTACTACTCGAAAGCGCTCAACCTCCGAGTGTACGCTGCTGAAAGCGACCAATTTCCAGAGGATTCAGGCCCAGAAGAAATTGCTGATGGTCTGAAAACAGGACAATTCAAATGGGACTACTTTGATGACACTCCATAAGAACTGGTGGAAGAGGCCCTTCTCCGTGGATACGTAAAGCTTTCGTGCGGCGCTTTTGTTCTTGTTACAGAGTCTTGAGTTCTGTAAGAAAATATCCGGCAAGGGAAGGACTACACCGTCCACCCACCAAGGAGCAAAAGTAGAGCGAGGATAAACTTGTTCTAACTCGAACAACTACGCTACACTGCGAGCCTAGTGTCAAAAGATTCGCCGTAATATGAAATAAACCTTACCAAGATAATGAAAAATTACCTAATATGACAAAGAAAACAGATTTTGACAAGCAATTATACGACTTTAATCATCCCAATTACGACCTATCGTAGTAGCGGAAACCCCCGTTTGCTACAAAGGCTTGAATGTCACTACTGGATATTACCACAAATATAAATACTCTAAATAAATTATAAACAATGCCAGAGATACCCATTCACCAGGGAATTTTCTATGTTCTAACACTTTGATCATCTCTTTCTCAAACTCCGGAAATACCTTTTCACCAGGAACCTATCGCTGTCATTATTTTCTTTAAATAATCTTAAATATTTCCGGCATCCAGAGATACCCTTTCACCAGGGATAAAAAAAAACTGTTCAAACTCTGACTAAACTATTTATTTTCTATTTTTTTAAAACTTTCCCCACTATTTCCTCTCTCACTATTTGTTTTATTACTCTATCCATATTTCTACCTTTAATATGTGCAATGTCCAATTTCTTTAGAAAATCATTCGTCTATCTTTGGGTAAGGTGGAATCATTCAAAATTAAATCAAACGCTTTTTCCAGTATCGGAAAATTTTGATGAGTTGGATTTCGATTTAACACTTTCTCTATTAGGATATGATTGTGTCTAAAATGTATAAGGGACTATTACGATGTTTTTCAAGCTAAATATTTTGCCTAGATGGGACTTACTTATGGAAATGCGTTTACAAGTGTGCGATTTCAGAGATAGTATGGACTTCGGTCTCTATTTTACTCCTCTGAAAAGAAGGAAAACCCACTTTGCGTGATATAGCTGATGGTACAACATCCTAAACAGGCTTTGAAGAATCATATTAAGAAAATTGAAAACACTAACAAAAATGATACGAAGAGATATGTCATTTAAATTATGGAGGGTGGGTGGCTAAAGAAGCTACAGAAGAAGATGAATCAAAAAAGAAAGCTTGAGGAAATCTCGAAAAGTGATGGATTCTGACGTAAATATATGTATTCTTTTGATTACTATATCTTTTTCATCTAAGATTTAATCATTTCCGCGCACACTTTTGAACAAGAAACGTAACCATACATACCCTCCCCCCACTCATTCTAATTTGAAAAGAGAGCTTGTGCTATTCTCTATCTATCAGACTTAGACTTATACACTTTAATCGATTTATTGTTCACTTAACCCGATAAATTATCCTTCTGAGGATTTTCTTCCTATCTAGTACTTGATCCGAGGAAGTGTGGCTCGATATATTGAACCAAGAGGCAATTTTTTTTTTAAATGCTAAAGCCAAAATTCAAAAATTTATATCAAGAAAATGACAATTCATGTTCTTTATTCGATAACGATGGGATATCTAGGAATGATAACGAATGTTTCATCTTCAGGAAATCCTCTTGATGCCACCGCCAGATAGAACACTGTAAAAAAAAAAACCCTCCTCAGGAAATCATTATCTGTATAGAGCATACTTCAAATTTTACTCAACTTTTCTCTATAATGCAAAACAAATTTGTGATTCAAATTTAATAATGGATGGGATACTTTAGAGATAAAAATTGAGATGACAAAAGACAGACGATCTAATTTCATTTCGAGAAAATTCTGGTCAAACGGTTTCACGGACAGAATTAATAATAATCGGGTAAATGATAATTAATGATAATCTTTATTATAGAAAATATTCAAAATCGAGTAATGATACAATAAGTGTATTTTGAAGATTAAATTTAGATAATAGTTTTCAGCAGAAGTTATTACTAAAACGGTGTATCGATAAAACTAAAAGGTAAAAAAGTCACCGCACACTTTCTCACCAATAATAACAAAGCGTAAACGAGGATGTAGTGATAACAACTTTTGATACACATTTATAAACAATGAAAGTCAAATATTCACCTTCGGCTTAATAAAAAATATAGCATAGTTTGATAAAAACAGAGAGTGAAATATACAATAACAAGTGGTATTGTGAAATTATACACTAGCTAGTAGTGTATTAAGTTAAAGCTTGGAAAATGTGTCACTTGGAAAGCTTTCGACGCAGGATTGTGTGGATGGTTAAGCAGGTGCGGATCCAATGGGAGGGCTAGGGGGGAGGGGGGGTGAAGCACCTCAAAATTTCACAACTCTTTTTTTTAAGCCCTACTTGTATTCTACTATTTAGAAAGAGTTATGTAGTAATATAGAATATATATAAAAACAGTTTTTTTAAACTGTTGCAATCGAATGTATCATATAAGATACATATCTAAAATACAGCTAAATCTTAAAAGTAATTATTAAATTTATTATTATACTTTAACTGGTGTCCAAAAACTATAATAAATCACCATTCATAGAATAATATCTTTCCTCGATATTATACTAAAGATGATATAACTGATGTTCATGTTGTGTATAAGACAGATTATAAATTCCGATAAAAAGAACAGTCTAAAAACCACTGGATAGCGATTTATATTAACAATGTGTTATGTATTTTAACATTGTAAGAATGGATCTTTATAATAATGTATTTTTAAAACGATCTATAAATCATTAAACAGTTCAACATGCGGAGTTTGTGCATTCTTTTCGTACATTGTTTAGCGCAGGGAGTCTTTACTTTGCTTTAGCTAAGTAGTATCGCTTAGAATAAGCGAGATATTTTGTAAAGATAAAATAATAATAAAAAAATTAATTAATTTTCTCTTATCCTATCGTAAAAGAATTTATGGAATCTAATATAGCGAGGAATGGGATGATTTTGAGATCAATTTAATTTCACTTCGAGAAAATTCTGCTTTCTGGAAGGTGAAGCATGTTCACGGACAGAATTAATGGTAATCAGGTAAATCTTATTATTAATACTCAAGCGATAAACACCAGACAATCTAATTTTTCTCCAAATTAATTCCGATGTCTCTATGAGGAGATACCAGAGACAGTCTGGTAAATTAAGTCAAGCGAGAGAAAGCTAAACAAAAACCGCGAAATTAAAATCAAAGAGGCCATTATAACGCGAAAAAAAATCAAACGCTGATCGTAAATTATCATAAGGGGAAAACGCGCCTAAGGCCAGCCAGCTTCGCTCGCGTTTGTCAGCCTAATGGTATACACGGATAAGGGCTCGTTTTGCTCACATTTTTTTAGCCTGAGGAGAAAAGAATACTCAATGTAAAAACGCGAAAGGGTGTCGCTTCGTTGGGAAGTTGGTAATCCCGAAAAGAAATGATGACAATGAGGACAGATCTCCCTCCCCCCCTCCAGCCAAACCCTTCTGCCCATTCCCAACTGCCGTATATATGGACATAGAGGAAGTCTAGGGTGCAGATTTTATAACTAGAGAGGAATTATAAATGTAATTAAGAGGATTTTACTGTGAGTAAAAGGTCATCTATGGCAATCATTCTTTTGATAATTTCTTTATAGCAATTACATGTGGCGTAAAGGGATGCCAGCTGCAGCTGACATCTGGAGGAATACGTGCCGCTCGCTTTCTTTGCTGATCTCTTCTTATAAAGTTTGTGTGGGAGATTCTTTCGATGGTTTTCACTTAAAACCCCATCATGAGATAGCTTTATTCTCAGTCTTTCCTCGTTTCGTTATCGGTCCCTCAGGATGTGTCACTTTGCATCGTCCTTCGTCTCAGCTCAAAGATGAATCGTTGCGAGAATCTACAATGCAGGCGCGAGCTGCGCTTTGTGCTCCCGTGTTCTTTGTGCTCCTTGCCACATACCTCACTACACTTTTGACCTTTCGATATTTCTGGTGTCCCATGAATTTTATTCTCACTCTATCTCTTTCTTTAAGTTGTAAACAGTAAATTTGCATTCAACCCAAAGAATCCACTCGTATTACCACAGTGCATGTACATCAAGTGAATTGTCAAACTCCATAAATAATGAGGCAAATCCAAGTGTATTTCATAAATAAAAAACATATGTTAAACGAAGTTAGAATTGATAATAGAATTTATAAGAAATGGAATGTGTTAACTCGTTAAATAATTCCAAATTACCCACCCGAACTATTTAATGTATGTACTAATTATAATACTAGTTAGAAAGTGCACCCAATTACTTTGTATTTACAAAAAATTGGCTTGGAAAGTCACCCGTATTATACCACAGTGCATGTATCATAAGTGAATTATCAAAATTCCATAAATAATGAGACAAATCTACGAATGTACAAGAAGTAAATGTGTTAATTCGTTAAATTATTCCAAATTACCCATTGAAACTATTTAGTATGTGTATTAATTATAATGCTAGTTAGAGGATGAGCGCTATTGCTTTGTATTTACAAAATCTTACTTTGGAAAGAACCAACGGATGAGCTTTTCGCAATATTGCAAGCGCGAAATATCTTAAATATTCACAGACGATTGACTTGTAGGTCACGTCGAAATTTTGGCAACCATGAATAAAGAAAAGCTTACCAGTGTCATAAGAAAATAAATAGGAGCCATCAGCTGAGGTGTGAAAGAACTCTTTTGCTGTTGTAGATGGCAGGGAAACTGGGGCTGCAAAAGCGGTGAAAACGTACATCCAGGACAAGAGGAGAATCACGGAGATGGTAGATTTCGCGACTGGTTTTCGTCTTCTGCTTGAACCGCAGCTAAAATAGAAGCAATATGTCCAAAATGTGGTCAAATGAGTGTTTGATCTTGTTCCTTTTGTTGACTTTGTGAGGCAGGATGATACCATCCTAAACGAATCACAGGTGTCGTCCAGATCGTAGTCTTAGCATACCAGTCAAACCGCCTGTACTACGGACCTTGACATTTTCAAGTTCGCCTTAGACAACCACCTTTCTCCATTCCTGTAAGAGAAAAAGAACCACAAGTAGTGGGTAGTTTTCGTATCGGAAAACTGAAAACTGTTCCCTTCCACAGGGGTTTAAAAAAAAGTAAATTACTCTATAAAGCGATCTCCATTTTTATTTTGGCACTGCGTCATGTCTGAAAGTGAATTACCACCGTTTCCTCCTCTTTTGTGTGGCAATCAAAAAACTAGGCCCAAATACATTTCGTGAATATTATACCAATCAACAGCACTTGTTCCAACAAGGAAAAGTTCACGTAAGCCCCTCGATTAGTTGACTAAGAATATATCAATTACAACCGATAGTGACCTGCTAAGGGCAAGGCCAATGTGATCTTAGTGCAGCATAAAACACCTTTGCTTAGAAGTTAAGCCAATAAAAAGGCTCTTAAAATCTGCCCAACAGCACGGCGTCCAAGCCAATGCCGACCCGGGAGTAATATTTGATTTTTACTATGTAGGTTTTTACATTTTTATTCCAGAGGAGAGCCATGTAGTTTGTGTCCCCTTTCATTTAATAGTAATTGTACGAGATAAAAATCTATCATCCATATTTCAACCTTGAAGTTGTAAAATTCTTCGTGACCTTTCCTCTATATCTTCCTAATTGTACTGGGAAGATTGGCATTCGATGAGACAATAAATCAGGTACCTAATTCCTAGTAATATATAGAATTGAATTATAGCCGTTAATTATGAATTTAAACAACTATTTAACAGGAGGCATAAAAACATAAAATATGAAATTTTAATTAAAAAAATAGAGGAAAACTATACGTTTAATATTCTCTATACCTGAAAAACTATTAGAAAAAGCTATCCCATCCACCATTTTTCTTCTAGTTTATGACTGCAAATTACACCTTTTGTGAGAGAGAGAGTGTACGCCATCTCTACTAAACATGTACAAGCAGCACTATTGCCACTCTGTATCACACCAGGATTAAGAAATAAGATGGTACCATCACACTTTAGTCTTTTATTTTATTTGAGCAGATTTTGCTTAGTTATATACTGCCGGTAGTGTACCGCCCTCACCAGAGCAATAAGAGTTGTACACCGAAAGAGTTAGGCTTTAAGACAGGCTCACGACTAGATACTTTTTTGAATGCTGGAGCGGACTGAACACGTTGATCAAATAATTCAATAAAATCAATGCGAGAAGTGATTCTTTAAACATTATTGGGTGATTTGCTGTGACTCTTGAGCCATTATTGGGTAATTTTGTTTAAACCATAAGACTATTTATTGCTGGGTTTGATGTGAATCTTTAAACATTATTGGTCGAATTTGTTGTATTCTTTAAGTATTATTGGACGATTTTGTTGTCCCTTTAATAATTATTGAGGAATTTTTCTTAAAATAATTAAGTATTATTGGGCAGTTTTTGGTGAATCTTTAAGCATTTTTGACTAGTTTGTTGTGAATCTTTAAGCTTTATTGGGCGAATTTGTTGTGATTCCTTAAGTATTATTGGATGATTTGGGTGTCCCTTTAATCATTATTGAGCAATTTTGTTTAAAATCTTTGAGTATTATTGGGCAGTTTGGTTGTGAAGCTTTAAGCATCCTCTGACTAGTTTGTTGCGAATCTTTAAGCATTATCAGGCGATTTGTTGTGATTTTTTAAGCATTATTGGGCGATTATATTTCAGTTCTTTCTCAATTCCATTTCGTATATTTGCAGGATAAAACATCCTTTGTGCATCCTCCAAATATAAAATATGAAAATTTTGAGAAAAAAATCGAAAGAGAAAACAATTACTTCTTACAAGTCAGTGAAGGCGCATTTTGAGTCTTGTTTAGCTCTCGATTAAATTAAACTCAGGCTACGTGGAACTATATGGCTCCGGTTTTAATATTTTCTACTTTTGTGATAAATCCTAAGGGGAAAATTCCTATTGGGGAAAAAACTGGAGGTCTAATGACACATGGGATAAAAGGACTGAAAATGACATCACTCGTGTGATTAGAGACAGAAGATCTCATGACCTATGAGGTGAAAGAGTGAGTTATTGGATTTCAGTCTAGATATCTCATGATATCTGGGAATTATGGGAGTAAAATAATGAAATATAATGACTTATGGGGAGAAGGACTGAAGATCTCCGGACTTACATTATATAAGACTAGAGATTTAATGAATTCAAGGATGAAGACTGAAGATCTCATGACATTTGGGGCGGAAGACTGAAGATCTCATCATTTATGGGGAGAAAGACTGAAGACCTCATGAGTTATGAAATGAACGACTAGAGATGTCTTTATCTATGGGAATAAATAGTGAAGATCCCAATACTTGAGGGGTAAAAGACTGAAGATCTCGTGAGGTGGAGGTGATAGACTGAAGACCTTACGCCTATTGTAGTTAAAGATTAGATATCACATGATTTATCTAGTCACCTAGTGAAAGACTCAAGATCTCATGAAAGATGGGATTAAGGGCTAGAAGTCCCATGACCTATGAAATTAAAGACTGAAGATCTCATGACATATGGGGAGAAAGAGTGGAGCTCTCATGACAGGTTAAAATACTGAAATGGCATTAATTGCCTGGTGGAAGACTAAAGATTCCTTTACCTGTAGAGGGAAAGACTAAAATTTTCATGAGTTATGGGGTTACAGTAGAGATCTCATGATTTTTTTTTTTTTTTTTAATTCTATAGAGCCCATCTGGCAACTGCCCACTTGGGCATAAGTCGCCGAAAAACACGACAGCCTAGAACGAGGCTACTTTAAAGTAAAAATATGAAAACTTAACAATGATAAAATTTGGAAAAACTTAACAATCAGGAAGCAATCTCCGGCAGCGGGGGGAGGTCCCCCTCACCCCGGTGCAGGAGAAAGCAACCTACAAACAAAACAATAACAAACGAAAAATAACCTTAAATAAAGGAGGGAAGCCCGGCCTCCCCCCAAAAGTCGACAAGTCCACAAGTCAATGTGCACGAATCTGTCCCGAGTACAAGGGACAGGCGGTAACGACCCCGCCCATCCAGGTACCGGGACAGGTATCGTGCGCGAAGATCACCCAGACTGGGACATTCGACAAGAATGTGCCGAACAGTCTATGGGACGACGCAGTCGTTGCAATAGGGCACAGGCGAGCGCTCCATCAAATAGCGATGCGTCACACGAGTGTGTCCGATTCGGAGACGACAGAAAGCAACCTGAAGCCACCACGGCATTGGGGGATAGGTCCATGGGAACAGTCGCGGCGCAATGGCACGCAACTTTAAGTTCTCTTCGACCGTCTCCCATCTTCTTTGCCAAGCAGTCCGAAGAGCTGCCCGTATTCCTGCCATGTAGTCGGTGTGAGGAAGAGCGAAACGCTGGTCCGGTCGCAGAGTCCTCGCGGACTCTTTGGCGCCCTCATCAAGGCGCTCATTCCCCGCAATTCCAACATGTCCAGGAACCCAGCAGAAGATAATCTCGACATCTGCCCGGCTCGCCAAAACCGTGGCGTCACGGATATCGCGAACCAGGGGATGCGGAGATTCCAATGCCCCGAGAGCACTCAGGGCGCTTTGTGAGTCGCTATAGATCACAATCCGGTCTCCGAACCGGGCACGTCGCGTAATCTCCCGTACCGAGTGGTGTATTACCACCAGCTCGGCAGTGAAGACAGACGCAGCGCCTGGTAGAGCCCCGCTGACTTCAAACAGAGGGGATACGGCGTGGAAGCCGACCCCCTCTTGGGACTTGGAGCCATCCGTATACACTGGCACGGTTCCCGCGTGACACGATGTGTGCTCCAAAAAGGTCGAACGCAATACTCCCGGCGCAGTACAAGCTTTGGGAGCAGAGGCGTGGCGACAAATAGCCAAATGTGGTACCCTCCAGGGTGGCGTCCTGGGCAGAACCAGGGGCGCCACCGGCCCGAGAGCTATATCTAGCTCTCGAAGGAGTTTCCTGGCCCCAAACCCAAAGGGCTTAGTGTATGACTGGCGTCTCTTGGCGGCATAGGCACCATCGAGATCAGTTGCGGATGCAGTGAGAGCTATTGGCGACTGAGAGAGGCACCGGGCTCGCGCGTACAGGCGAGTAATGCACTGCACGCGGCGCAGAGCGGGTGGCATCTCCCCAGCATCGAAAAACAGGCTCTCAATGGGGAAAGTGCGGAAGGCACCGGTCAAAGGCAAAGGCGGGTGTGGTGGATCGAATCCACCTTCCGCAATAAACGCTCGGCTGCGGATGCATAAAACTCGCATCCGTAGTCGAGCTTCGAGCAAACAAAGGATCGATAAAAAAGTAGGGCAGTAGCCCTATCAGCGCCCCAGGTGCTGAACGTCACGGGACGGATAATGTCCATGGCGCGGGTACAAGAGACCCTAAGGCTGCGAATATGAGCCTCCCAGGTGAGGCGTCGGTCGAATACAAGACCAGGAAAACGGTGCGACTCAACCACATCTAGGCGCACCCCATTAAGAAACAAATCTGGATCGAAGTAAAGCCGTGGATGGCGGCAGAAGTGCACCACCTTAGTCTTGGCCAAAGAAAACCAAAACCTGTGCGCTTCGGCATAGCGAGAGACGCGGTTCAATGCCTGTTGGAGTTGACGCTCCAGAGTTGGCATCTGGGCTGCGCCAAAAGAGATCGAAAGGTCGTCCACGTAGAGCGTAGCGAGAACATCTTCCGGCAGCACCGAGGTGATGCCGTTGATGCTCAGGGCAAAGAGTGTGACACTGAGGACACTTCCCTGCGGGACTCTCTCTTCCTGCTCCTTTGGGCCGGAGAGGGCTCCCCCCACTCGTACGCGGAATCAACGATCTCACAAAAATTCAGATATAAACATTGGGAGGCGTCCCCTCGCCCCCATCGTGTGGAGAGTCTCCATGATACCGTATCGCCATGCGGTATCATAGGCCTTCTCCAGATCTAAAAACACCGTGGCGTAGTGCTGTCTACAAGGGTAAGCCTCGCAGACGGCATTTTCCAGTCGGAGCAGAGCATCCGACGTGGAGTAGAACTTGCGAAAGCCGCACTGTGCGGAAGACAGATGGCCTCCGCTGTCCAGGAAAAAGGCTAATCTAACATTTACCAATTTCTCCATCAACTTGCACACGCAAGAGGTTAGATAGATTGGGCGGAAATCGGTCGGAGTAGAGTGATCTCTCCCCGGCTTGCGAAAAAGGAGCACAGTAGCGATTCGCCAGGAGTCTGGGAGAAGACCTTCCACCCAGATCCTGTTGAACGAATCTAACAGAAAGGCCATGCATTGCTCACCCAGGTGTCGAAGCATAGCGTACGGGACATCATCCAGACCATGGGCGGTGTCCGCGCACGAAGCGAGAGCGGAACGCTCTCGCTTCTGGAGGTAAAGTCCAGCCGGCGGGCTTTCGCGACATGACGACGTGCATTGAATGCTGGCGGAGAAGCATCATGGCTAGAGAATGCGGAAAAAGCGGTCGCTAAGGATTCCGCCACGGACGCGGGGTCCGAGATTGTGGTCCCATTCTCTTGGAGAACGGGAGGGGGGTCCTGCGAGAACTTGCCCCGAATCCTTTTGACTTGCTTCCACACCTCAGCTAAATGGGTCTTCCCGTTAAGTGAAGACACGTATGCCCGCCAAGAAGAGCGGCGGGCGTGCTTCAAAATATACCGGAACCTAGCCCTAGCCCGACGAAATTCAGCGACAGTGAAATCGTTTGGGCAGCGCTTATAGCGTATGTAGGCATAACGCTTCTGTTTGAGGGCCGTCTCACACTCGGCCGACCACCATGGGAGTGGTCGGTGTGCAAAACGGCCAGACGTCCTAAGAATAGTAGTCAGGCCCACGGCGATGAGGTTGCCGGAGAAGAACTCAACGGCCTCATCTACCGACCTAAACTCCTCGACTGAGATAGAGAATTCAGTCATTTCCTGAAATGCAGGCCACCGCGCCCGCGCCAAGCAACACCGAGGTGGTCTCTCAGGCGGCAGTTGCCCTGAAAATGATATTTGAATGGGAAAGTGATCACTACCATGGAGGTCATCGACCATCTAATCAAAATCAGGCTGTGCATCCGAAGAGCACAAAGATAGGTCAAGGCAAGAAAATGAAGCGGTTCTCGGACAGTGATGCGTAAACTCATCCACGTTTAGGACACCCATCTCAAGCTCTTCGATCAGATCGGCAAGGACTCGTCCCCTGGGATTTATGGAGTAATCTCCCCAAAGAGGATGCCTGCCGTTCAGATCTTCAAGCAAGAGATAGGGCCTCGGCAACCGTGCCACGACGCGGCGGAAGTCCCCCGCGTCGAAGTCAGCTGACGGTGGAATGTACGCAGAAATGATAGTATACCTCCTATCCAGGTGCAGCTGCACAGCCACTGCCTGAAAGGAGGTATCTAAAGAGAAAGGAAGAACGGAGACATCACGCCGGGTGTAAACGGCGCATCCCCCAGCCCGGCCATCCCGCGGTAGTGGGGTCGCAAGACCCTTATACCCCGGGAGGGCAAGCAGAGGGCACGCGCCTAGCATGGTCTCCTGCAAAAAGATAGCTAACGGGGAACGGGACGAAACGAGCCTCCGCAGCTCCTCCCAGTTGGCCCGGAGTCCACGGCAATTCCATTGAAGGAATATGCCCTCCAGGCCTAGCTCGGAGGAGACGCGGGGGCCCTCCTCGAACAGAAGACCCTCACGGGAATGGCCGTACGCTTCCCGGGGGCAGAACCCCGGGCGCTGTTGGCCGGACAAAGCGCTGAGGGCGCTGTCGCCTTCGATGACTTATTGGGGGAGGTTGGGCTCGCCATGCGAGTCTTTTCCTCCCTCCGCCTCGAAACCTTAGGCGGGCGTTGCGGCTTCGGAGGCGAAGGGCCCTCTTTTCGAGGAGCTACCGTCTCCGAGCCACTCGCTCCACCTTTGGGCGTGGGCGAAGGAGCCGAAGCTCCTTTGTTGCCGTCCTCCTTTCGGGGGACAGCTTTAGGAACCACCGAAGATGGCCTAGCAAACATCTTCAGGGGTGTTGCCTCGTGTGAGTCTAACGACTCACGGAGGCGCGTGGCCGTTTCGCCTTACGGGAAACGGTCACGCTGGGGGAAGAGGGGGGAGCCCTGGTTTTAGCCGGGGCTGGGTATGAACGCTTTTTGCCGCCAGCTTTACCAGGGGAGCGCCCAGGTTGGGTAGAGCCCGTAGAAGGGCTCCGAATGGGCACGGAAACAACCGTGCTCGTTGGCCTGGATGGGCCAGGAGCAGAGGGTGCCTTTCTAACTATTGAAGCATATGACGTCCCAGGCAGAGCTGGGCGCGCCAGGACCAAGTCCTTAGCCTAGCAGAATGAGAGTCGATCCTGGGCCTGAACGGCCAGGATTTCTTTCTCCAGGAGATATGCACCACATTGCTTCGAAGAAGCGGGGTGCGGCTCTCCGCAATTGACACACTTTGCCACACACAATTTGGAATTATCGTGTGCGACCTTGGAGCAATTTACACAGACTTCGGGTGACCCCGACTTTGCACGTCTGCATGTGTGATTCGTATGGCCGAAGCGCTGACAGTAATAGCACCGCCGCGGCAGTGGCACGAATGCCTTCATGCGGTAGCGGTATCAACCGGCACGCACTGAGTCAGGGAGCTTGTCACAGTCAAACGTGACGAAGAATGTAGGGGTGGTTCTCTAGGCCCCTCCCTGTTTTCTCATCAGACCTTTGACCTTGACCGCCCCATGGTCGGCCAGCTCTAGGGTGATGTCCTCAATGGAGTAGTCAACGAGTTCCCTCGCATAAACTACTCCTTTCACAAAGTTCATGGTAGAGTGCGGCGTCACACTCACCGGGGTGCCATGAAATGTCCGAAGAGCACTTATCTTGGCCACCTCAGAGGGATTCACCGCATTCGCCAGAAGGCTCCCGTCCGAGAAACACGGCACCTTCGGCTCTCTACCAATTGCACTAGCTAATCCTCTCCTCTAATGGATCATGTTGCCCTTGGACAACATGGTGCCATCAGTGGAGCGAATAACGAGGAAGCGTTTGAAGCCAGCGGGATCGAAAACGCTAGGTAACCTCTGAATCAAGGGCCCCGACGTCATCAAGGCTCCGCCCTGTGCCGATCTTGGCTTGGTTACTTGCCAAAGTGGCAGCAGACCCATCCGTCCCCGTAGCCCCCGCGGATGGAGAGGAGCCCCGAGTCTTTTTTGTCTTTTTTTTTCTTTTTTGGAGAGGAGGGCGGGGAATGAACCCGCTTCTCACCTCCACCGGAAGGAGCCCCCAGGCCAGATGAACCGGCCTCAGCCAGGTCATTCCCCGAAATGAAGAAGGTCCTGGTAGCCGTGGGGCACCGGTCCGAGGAGATCCCTTCCCTCCTTGTACTGCTTCGAAAACCACAGCCGTTTGAGGAGGACCCTGCATAGGGGCAGATTCGGGTTGGATGCTTAGCGCTGAGCCCGGATTCCCCCCATAGAAGGCCCTACCGTCTGAGGCTGGGTTTCCTCCAGGACCATGTCTATCTCAGGGGGGGGCCTCCATTTGGCTATCCCCTCCCACAAGAAATCGCATGTCCCGTTGGCAGTATCGTCACTAGCCTTGTGTGGAGAGGCATGGGCCTTGACCCCGGCAAGGTTCAATATTCTTGCCAGCAGGTCTTTTGAGGGAAGCAACCGAAGGGGCCTGGCTTCCCTTTCCCATCTAAGGGGGTTTGCCCTACCGAGCCGCTTCGATGTGGAGCGGCTGGCTAATGGCTGCCTGCTGGCTTTCTTGGCAGTCCCCTTGGAAAGAACAGAGGGGACTGCCGCTGGTAAGAGGGAGGTGCCCGAAATCACCTCCAGAGAAGGGGGTGAGGGGGAGTCCCCTTCACCCGCAGGCGTAGGAGAGGAGGCTTACTCCTCTCCGGTTGAAGAGATATGGAGGGTCCCCTGCGCAAGCACAGGGGGGAAAAGACCTCCATTTTTTCGCTGGAGCTGCCCGAGGGCGGCTCCGTCGCTGTTTCAGGGAAAGTTGGGGGTTTGGTTTTTTTTTTACATACATGGGCATGGTGACCCTCTTTTTTATACGGGACGCAATAGCTCATCACCTCTTGCAGTTGCCCGCACTGCAAGAGGTGCTTACAGGCCTGGCAGAGCCAGGCGCCGCCATTTCGGACCACGCCTCCCGCCTGGTGGCCTGGCAGTCCATCGGCATGGCGGCTCCACCTTAGACACGGCGTAAAAATGGATAGAATGTGAAGAGGAGAGGAAAAGGGATGTGAGGAAGGTATGGGTGGGGATGAAGCAGGTTGTTAAAAAAAACACATCCCGAACCGGAGCTCAGGGGTTAGGGAACATTGTCCCCTCCCTCCTCAGCCCCGATCCGGGACGGTTGGCTTGAGAAGAAGGTCAGCATCTACCCTGTGAAATTAGAGGCTGACCAGAGAAAGTTGTTGGAGAGGTTGTGTGAAAAGAGAGGAAACAAGTGTTTTGAAGGAAGAAAGAGAGGCTAAGCTGGGATCGGACGGGGTGCTGAGTCCCGTCAGCACGGTGGCCAGGATGGCAAATCGCCGCGCCCCTTATGGGGAGAGATCTCATGACCAATTATGGTATTAAAGGATGAAGATCTCATGACCTAGAGGATTGAAGACTGAGGATCCGATGAATTGTGTGGAAAAAGACAGATCTCATGACATGAGGTGAAGGACTGAATGCATCATGACTTATAGGGTGAAAAACTGGAGATTTCATGACTTTTATGATAGAAGACTGAATATCTCGAGTTATGAGATTACGCTAGAGAGCTCATGACCTATTATGGGATTAAAGCCAAAGGCAGAAGATCTCATGACCTATAGGATTGAAGACTGGGGATCAGGTGAATTTTATGATGGAAGCCTAAAGATTTCATTACTTTTATGATGGAAGCCTGAAGATTTCTTGACTTTTATGATGGATGCCTGAAGATTTCAGACTTTTATGATGGAAACCAAAAGATTTCTTGACTTTTATGATGGAAGCCTGAAGATTTCATGACCTTTATGATGGAAGCCTGCAGATTTCTTGACTTTTATGATGGAAGCCTGAAGATTTCATGACTTTTACGATGGAAGCCTGAAGATTTCATGACTTTAATGATGGAAGCCTAAAGAATTCATGACTTTTAGGATGGAAGTCAAAAGATTTCATGACTTTTATGGTGGAAGCCTAAAGATTTCATGACTTTTATGATGGAAGCCTGAAGAATTCATGACTTTTATAATGGAAGGCTGAAGATTTCATGACTTTAATGATAGAAGACTGAATATCTTGAGTTATGGGATTACACTAGAGATTAATGGCAGAAAATCTCATGACCTATAGGACTGAAGACTAGGGATCATATGAATTTTATGATGGAAGCCTGAAGCTTTCATGAATTTTATGATGGAAGCCTGAAGATTTCATGACTTTTAGGATGGAAGCCAAAAGATTTCATGACTTTTATGGTGGAAGCCTAAAGATTTCATGACCTTTATGATGGAAGCCTGAAGATTTCATGACTTTTATGATGGAAGCCTGAAGACTTCATGACTTTTATGATGGAAACCTGAAGATTTCATGAATTTTATGATGGAAGACTGACGATTTCATGACTTTTATGATGGAAACCTGAAGATTTCATAACTCTTATGATGGAAAACTGAAGATTTCATGACTTTTATGATGGAAGCCTGAAGATTTGATAAATTTTAGAGTGGATCAAGAAAAAAAAAGACAGGGTGATCCAACGTATCGCCAAAGCTGGGATATTGTACAGAAGAGACTAGCTTATCCAGGGCGCCCCCCGAACCAAGGTGAGAAGAAGCATTTTAAAATACCAGGTGATCCTGGGTATTGAAAATGCCGAGAAGAATTAGCCAAAAAAAGTGATCTAAGGTATCCCCAATGCGGGGGAGGAAAAAGACAAAAAAAAACAAGGTTATCCAGGTATTCCCAGAACCGGGAGGAAGAAGAAAATAACCAAGATGATGCAAGATATCTCCAAAAGCAGGAAGAAGAAGAAAAAAAAAGGGTTGTCAAGATCCGAAACAGGGACGAAGAATAAAAAAGATCCGATGAACCAGGGTATTCCCAAAGCACGGAAAAAGAATAAAAAATACCTTTGATTCAGTGCTCCCCCCCTCCTGTTCTCTCACTTGACCCGACACGGAATTGTAATACCCAAGTCATTCCGCGGACGCCATTTTTGCCAAGCGATGCCCATAGATAATAACCATCATCAACTACCTACCATCCCCGCAACAACCCCGCCCATTACCTCCATTTCGTATTGTGCTCTCAGGAACCTAAACGCTCGGGTGTGCGGTTTCCCCAATCAACGGCCCATATCTGGGTTTAGTCACACACACCACACATCACTCTCTCGCCCCACAACTTATCGAAGTGTTCTGCATATTCACTGAGACGGATAGGGTATCTCCATCTTGGGCTTTGGGGGTTTTCTCCGTCGCTATGAGCTGTCTACACCCAGTACTACACCTCTACATGCCATTCTTCAATAGTATACTGGTCCGTGGGCGAAATGGACTTGACATCGCTTGTCTTTCTAATTTTAAAGCGAATTTCATAATTCGGCGGAAGATTTCCTCCGTAATTAAAAGGGGACAGATGGCTCAATTAACTAACCGAATTTAGTATAATAAACAAATTATACTATTATATTATCGCAGTATAAAATGTTTCGTTATATTAAGTTGTATTAAAAATAATTTTCTAAAGTTTTATTGTAAGTGCTCGTGTTTAGTTGGGATTGTTTATATTTCATTGTTCCCGCAGGGCATATAAAATGGCGACGGGTCGCTCGTCCATCAGGAGCTCAACTCAGGCTTTCATTACCCCTTTGTACGTAACGTGAGCTTTTTGATATGTCGGGAATAAAATGCTAGTATAATAACATAGTATAAAATCCTAATAAAAAGACGTATAAAATCCTAATAAAAAACCTAGTATAAAATCCTAATAAAAACCTAGTGTAAAATCCTAATAAAAAACTAGTATAAAATCCTAATAAAAAGCCTAGTATAAAATCCTAATAAAAAGCCTAGTATAAAATCCTAATAAAAAACCTAGTATAAAATCCTAATAAAAACCTAGTGTAAAATCCTAATAAAAAACTAGTATAAAATCCTAATAAAAAGCCTAGTATAAAATCCTAATAAAAAAACTAGTATAAAATCCTATTATAATACCATATTTTAAATCCCTAGCATAAAATCCGAGTTAAATAATGATAATGAGTCGTAGTGTAAATCTTAGTTTAAAACGAAAATATAAAACACTAATATAAAATCCTAGTATAAAACCATATTTTAAAATCATAGTATAAATCGCTAGTTTAAAATCCTATTAAAAACCCTAGTGAAGAAACAGGTATTAAACACTAGTATAAATTCTAGTTTAAAATAAAATATAAAATCCTAGTGTAAAAACCTATTATAAAACGCAACTATACAACCTTACTTTAAAATCCTATTCTAGAATCTTAGTCAAAAACTGGTATTAAAGCCTAATATAAACCTTAATTTAAAATCGAATTATGAAACACTAGTATAAAATCCTAGTATAGCACCCTATTTTAAAATCATAGTATAAAAACTTATTTTAAAATCTTATTATAAATCCCTAACATAAAATTCGAATTGAGGGACTGGTATTAAACCCTAGTATAAAACTCTAGTATAAAATCTAAGTATAAAACAATACTATAAAATCAGAGTATAAAACTATTCTTTAAATCATATTATAAAACTCTATTCTAAAATCCTATTAGAAAACCCTAGTATAAAATATTTATAAATAAATTGGTTTTAACACTAGTATAAAACTTTAGTTTAAAATCAAAATATTAAACACTAGCATCAAATCCTAGCATAGCATTCTATTTTAAAATCATAGTATAAACTTTAGTTTAAAACCCTATTATAAAACCCTAACATAAAATCCTAGTCAAGAAACTGGTATTAAACCGTAGTATAAAATCCTATTATATAACCTTAGTATACCTAGTATCCTCCGCACTTCCCAAAACTAGTGGCCGACTAACGTTTCCATTATAATGGGGGTTTAATCCTGTTGATCGCACCCTGTTAATAGGGATTATCAAATGTTTTGGTCCGCCCTCTGTCAATATTTTGGTGCGACCTTTGTTTTTGTTTTGCTCGATACCTTTGTCATTGTTTTGGTCGATCTTTGTTTGCTTAAGCGAGACCTTTCCATTTTATTTTGCTGCGACCTTTGTATATTTTTTGTTTTATTTGGTCTAGACCTTTGTCATAGTTTTTATCGATCTTTGCTTTGTTTCAGCGAAACCTTTCCATTTTCCTGCTGTGACCTTTGTTTTTGTTAAGGGGGGGGGGGGTATGGATATTTCTCATTGTTTTGATGAATCTTTGCTTTGTTTCGGTGAGACCTTTCCATTTGTTGTGAGCTTTGTTTTTTTGTTTTGTTTTTTTGGTCGAAACCTTTATTATTGTTTTAGTGATATCTTTGTCATTGTTTTGGTTGATCTATGTTTTGTTAGGACGAGAGCTTTCCATTTTTTGGTGTAACCTTTGTTTTTGTTTTATTTGGTCTAGATCTTTATTATTGTTTTGGTCGATCTTGTTTTGTTTCGGCGAGACCTTTCCATTTTTTTCCCGTGACCTTTTGTTTTTGTTTTATTTGGTCGAAACCTATGTGATTGTGTTGGTCGATCTTGTTTTGTTTCGGCGAGAACTTTCCATTTTTTGGTGTCACCTTTTTTTTGTTTTATTTGGTCGCGACCTTTGTCATGGTTTTGGTCGATCTTGTTTTGTTTCGGCGAGACATTTCCTTTTTTCTTTGCTGACTGACCTTTGTTTTTGTTTTTTGGGTCGATAGCTTTGTCATTGGTTTACTGAGACATTTATCATTGTTTTGATCTATCTTTGTTTTATTTCGGCGAGGCATTTATCAGTATTGATGCGACCTTTTTAATTGTTTTGGTGAGACCTTCTCATTGTTTTTCATTCTTGTAATTCGTATTCTAATGGAGCTCCCTTGACAAGGGGGAAGGAGCCTTCCCAGTCAACTAATCTCTGACTTACCAGTATGGCTGGGACCAGCCCTTGAAGTAAATTGACCTCTCTCTCTTCACCCCCGTTACAGGGAAACGTCCTTAAATGCCCCCACCCTACCCCCACTTCATTCGTAATGGCTGGTGGAAAAATAAGCGTTCGACCCTCGCAATCTCTACCTTGGCGGAAATACCATAGTATGATTTTTAATGGAAGCAAAAAATAAGGGACTGGATTAATAAATACCTATACGCCCCTGCCAAATTAGAATGACGGGAACAGACAAAAAAAAAGAAGTTAATCTCTAGATGCCCTGGACCAGGATATGAGCTTGACACCCTTATTTGCCCTCACTCCTGACTCTGGAAATCCTGTTTCAAAATAAAGACCGCTCCCTCTTAAGGGAACCGGTATAACAAGTGGAAACAAGCGTCAATGTAGGAAGAAGAAAAGAAACTGAAAGAGGGAAAAAAGAAAGAAACAAAGGGCGGTAACAGGCATCTCAAAGCCTTTGCAAGATTGATTGAGAGGCAAAACTACACTAAATTTAGCTCTTCTCCGAAGACCCAGGAGGAGGGCGAAGAGGCAACGGGATGCATACGAGCGGATTTCAAGTTGCAAGGGAGGATAAAACATGCAGGAGGAGACTGATACCTGCAGGAGAGCACAATAGGAGTACTTAAGCCCCCAAAACAGATCTCGAACACCAAGGTAGGGCGCGGTCGCAAGGTATTGATGTGGTGTTAAATGGGTCCCAAGGAAACGCTTGGAGAGACACTCAAAGGGGGCAAAGGCGAATACACCCTTGAAATAGAAAGTTACCCGTGAATAAGTACGATTCAGATTAAGTGTAAGAACATGTCTGTGTAATGTGGAAGTGTGGATATATGTAGTGTGTATGTTAAATATTCAACCAAGAAGGCAAACCTGACGTTCTCAACTGTTGTGAAATCCTTCTCTTTGGTCAAATTCCAATAAAAGTTCATTTCCTGAACATGCCAACATTTCACAGATTCTTCTTTCATACATCTTGAAAATTTATTAAAATTTATCATTTCTTCCATTAAAATTGTATATTTTTCTTCGAGCTTTGAATTCTACAGCTCTAAATGCCTAACTTTATTTATTAATCAAAAATAAAAAAAACATCCACCTTAGAGTATCAATTTCCAAGTCTACAATTTTGCAATGAATCAGATCGTTATTTACTTACTTTTCTTCTTCTTTATTATTCTAACGCAGCTCGTAAATGAAATTGAATTACTCATTCATCCATTCCCATCCTCCAATTTGCACTTACACAGGTATAGTGGCTCATTCACACCACACACAAAAAAACGTGTATCAGGTATATTTTTGCATACGAGCATCCCCCGTGGAAATTTATAATCCTCTACTTCGACGTTTTCTGAATGTACAAATCTTTTTAAATAATAAGAGATAAATCCTTACCTGGCAGGTAGATTACAACGGCTATAATCCCTCCAGGGGCCAAGACGACTACTTTTTCAGTACCCCACCCCCCTTTCCTGACCTTGGACATGTCCCCACATCTCATACCCATCTCATCATACCCGCTGAGAGATGCTTCCGCATTCTAATATAAAAGCGATGGCTGCCTCATCGACAAGAACCACGCATTTAGTTCCCATACCACGAATATGCACACGAGCACGAGGACTCTACACGCACATATTCACATACACACAGTCGGGCATATAGGAAAAAAAAGGCATCTGGGTTCGACTCCGCTGTTTTTAGCATTTATTAGGGCGGATGAATTAATCAACGGCATTCAACTCTTATGAAGGAAAAGAATAAATAAACGGCAACTATCAAAGCCATGCATACTTTAAAAGAACGGCCATACACAAGAAAAAATGCCAAACATTAAAAAACAAAGCATAAAAGGCTAAAAGTTTAATCAAATTGAATAACATCCACGCCTTAGACCGGGAACGGTGCCTATTCAGAATATCTTACAGAAGCATCTGAAATGCTAAAACGAGGAATAAGAAAAGAACGGGGTTGAGAGAAGGATAAAACTGAACAAGGAACGCCTGCAGAGGGGGGGGGAGGTCACAAACTATGAGCCTCCCTCCCATCGTGTGTAGTTCCAGAATAAGAGGCCCGAAGAAATCAAATGACAAGCACAAAATATCCTAAACGGGAAGGGAGGTGTAGCTCGTATGACTTGCTATTCCCAAACAACGCGAGCCAAAGAACAAACAACGATTATGGCAGCTACTTTATCGTGTCTTCAAAGTATTTTCCACTAAATTTAAGATCCCGCAAAGTGGTTTGAATATTAACATAAGGGAAAATATTTTAGTTGATTTAATGACATTTTTTTGCTAAAGAGATCCTAAATCAGAGAGACAAAAGCATTTATTTTGAGAAACATTGAAGGAGATGAGATCGGGCAATATATCGTCTTCCATAATATATCGATGTATTTATCTACAAAATTTATAGGTTAATCGTTTTCCTTTAGATATTCTATGTCTGCTAAACTAGTTAGGAATTAGGAGGTAAGTTGAATAGATATTAAGCACTGTGTAGTTGCTTGTGGAGTAAATTTAATTTGAATATATTTAGCTCAGATGCAAAATCATTAATTTATAACTTAATTCACCTCTTAAAATCTATTGGTAAATTTTTGTATTAATTTTTTGCTAGTTTTAATATTGTTTTGTTTCAACCTTTTTTGTATATATTGTTTTTTTAATGTGAGACAGTCGTGCCTGACTCATCGAGGTAGAATTTATGGCCTTCCCCGCCTGGAACCGGGCGGATTCTTTTTTCTTCTGCTCTTATCTATTTCTAAAAAACCCGTGTCATTCTATGGGGTTTTAAAAATAGAATTTGTATGGGAATAAAAGTATCCTCATTCGATAAATTAAAAGGAAATTTTAATGAAATAAACCTTTTCATCTAGGGGTGAGGGGTAGGAGGGGGGGGTATTGGGGTAGATAGGATTGGAGGTTTTGGCCTTCCATATCAAAACCAAATCCAAAATGAAAATCGATGAATTTCCGAAACTAAATTATGTCTTCAGTTTTTAGAATTTGGGTATTAAAAAAAAAACATTGCAGAAAAAATTAGTCCCGAAATACTCAAATTTAATCACCTTTGCGTCGCTCTTGATCTGATAACCACTTAACGAATTTGCCCGCATAAACTCGGGAATCAAACCTCCAACTCTATATTTTTTTTTACTCAGGTTTTACATGCAACGGGACATCGAGCGATTGATGTATCAGGCCATACGGTAAGTTCGTACCGCTATGCAAAAAGGTAAACGTTTTTATTTCACGGTAAATTTAGTCATTTGTATATTTAATTTGTTCGACAACGTTCCATTTTATTGGTTTAAAAACACACGAATTTCAATGATAAAATGAAAGTTTTCTGCAAGAGAAATTGAGCTAACAGCGCTGCTCTCCCTACTTTGTTCTGCTCTGTTCGTTACGGTCAAAATTCGCTTATTTCCGGTAATGGGCTACTGTGGTGCTAGTTAATAGACTAACTAGGCTAGCTTAGTCCTAGTTAAAGGCCTAACTAGGATAACCTACTCCTAGTTAATAACCTTTAGTCCTAGTTAAGAGCTTAACTAGGCTAGCCTATTCCTAGTTAAAGGGCCTAACTAGGATAGCCTACTCTTAGTTAGTAGGTTAGTTCTAGTTAAAAGCTTAACTAGGCTAGTCCTAGTTAAATGCTTAATAAGGATTACCTATCCTAGTTAAAGGCCTAACTGGTATACACTAGTCATAGTTAAAGACCTAACTAGTCTACCTCAGTCCTAGTTAAAGGCTTAACTAGGATAGCCTAGTCCTGGTTAAAGTGCTAACTAGGATAACCTACTCCTAGTTAATAGCCTAACGAGGATAGCCTACTCATAGTTGAAAGCTTGACTAGGCTAGCATATTCCTAGTTAAAGGACCTAACTAGGATAGCCTAGTCCTAGTTAATAGCCTAGTTCTAGTTAAAAGCTTAACTAGGCTAGTCCTAGTTAAAAGCTTAACAATGATAGCCTAATCCTAGATAAATGCCTAACTAAACTAGCCTAATCCTAGTTAAAAGCCTAGCTAGGTTAGCCTAGTCCTAGTTAAATACCTAACTCGTCTAGCCTAGTCTTAGTTAAAAGCCTAACTAGGTTAGCCTAGTCTTATTTGTCGCTCATCTGGGGAAGAGATGCGCTAAGGGATTTTTTTGTGCATAGTAAATGTTATATCTTTTCCCTTCTTTTTTTGAAGCCCTAAAATGAGAAGAGGTTGGAGAGCAAAATAGAAAATTTGCATAATTTGCATAATTGAGTCAATTTACATTATTTTTTTAACTTTTTTTTTCAAAAGCAGCCCTGGTTTGTTGCTTTTGACCATCTGGGGTATCCCATACCCTTTGTTAATTATGAGTCTGGTTTGTTTCATGCCCTGGGTTACTGGCTACCAAGTGGTGGGGCGCTTTGTTCAGCCCTGTACTAGGGTGGATGGAGCTTACACTCCTCATGACACACATAGCCAATTACAACACTACTTTCTTTCCTCTCCCGTCTTCGCAGCACAACACACACACTTTTTCAAGGATATCTGCCGAGGGATATCTATATCCACATACCTCTGACGCGGAGCAGGCCCCTCTGCCCCGGGGCGACGAAGGTTCTACCTTAACGCTGTTTGGTGGCCAAAACATAATACTTCCTGGCACCTCTCCCCAAAAGAGGACCGGCCCCTGGTGGCCTCGGGTTCACTAGCAATTGTCATACTGACCTTTATGTCTATTTCATTATCCGGTCGCGATCCACCTGGATAAAGCAGATTGGCGAACCACTAATACGCTGAGAGAACCTATTAAAATCTTTACCTTTATGAATGTGTAGTTTGCAAAAAATAGATACTTAACTACTTAACAAACCTTTTATTTTTAACAAGTTAACAAAAGATGCCTATTTTCTTTGTTCATTAATTGTACTTGTGTCGATTACGGCTCCAAAAAGGTAACATGTCGGAATAATTTTCAAAGCGCTTCAATCTGATTACCCGAATATATTCGGGAGATCTTTTAGAGTCGAAAATTCGCTTCCGGAAGATATAAACGGGAAAATTTCCTTGAGTGGTTAAATATATTTTCAGAATCTTTTTTTAATTTTAAATTTTCATCAAAACACTCCTTTAGAGTCGAAAATTCGCTTCCCGAATATACATACACACACACACACACATATATATATATATATATATATATATATATATATATATATATATATATATATATATATATATATATATATATATGGGAAAATTCCTTAAGTGGTTAAATATATTGTCAGAATCTTTTGTTAATTTGAAGTTTTCATCAAAAGACACTTTTAGAGTCGAAAACTCGCTTCCCGAATATAGATACGGGAAAATTCCTTAAGTGGTTAAATATATTGTCAAAATCCTTTTTTAATTTGAAATTGAAATTTTCATCAAAATACGCACCTACTTTATAGACACCCTGTATATAAGAAAATGTTTGGGAACATTTTATTAGCCGATAATGTTTATACCTCTCTAATATCCGACCTCACTCAAAGTCCTCTTTTAATTTAATATGATAGGTGTTTTAGTAACATAACTAATACCTTAATCGTCCTTTAAACATTTCTGGACAAAATATCTTCATTTGGTAATATATTATTTTTTAATAATTAAATATTTAATTGTGCTTCCAACTTCTTCAAGAAGGTATCTCAGGGAGACAAAAAACCTGACAGATGGTCGAATTTATCCATAAACTATTAAAATCCATTTTAACTCGTTCTTTTTATCGGACCTCAATTTTAGAATCTTTTCTAGCCTATTTTATCCTTACCTTTGCTTTTGATTTTTTACCATCTTTTTCCATTTCCCGTTAAATCCTTTATAGCCATGTATTCAATCCGAGTGCTCTAATCGCATTTTTATTTAACTTAATGTCTTCATTGCATCTCCTTAATGTTTCTCTTATCTTGTTGTCTCTCTACTAGACTCAGAATATAAACTCTAGTACTACTTCCACGTTTCATCTGTCTTCCGCTTTTATTTAACCTTATTCTTCGTTCTAAAGATTATGGTTATCTTCAGAATTCAAATTTATAACCAAGGGGGGATAGAACGTAAAGTCTGATTCGTAGAATTTGAAGGTGGAGTAAACTTTTAATTTATGGACATCCAAATTTACAACTGGCAGAAAATAGACATAGGTGGTTGTAGGAGGATAGCATAATGCACCCACATTTCCCCCCCTGTCTTCCTCTCGGGCCGGTTATCAAACCATCCCCTTACGGCCTGATATCTGATGGTCCCCCGCCGGAAGAAGCCGCCGACCATTTTAGCTAACCACCGCGTTCCTCCCTCGACTGGTTATCGATAGATGGGAGCCCATCTTGGCTTCCGGTGGTTCCCGGAAGTTTACAAAGGACGAAATGGAGGAGATAATCAAGACTCTACCGCCCGAAGAAGGGCGCTTGATATCAAATCTACTTCTGGAGCCATGTGAACCTCTCCCGAGTTTCGAGTATAAAATATGAATTCTTTTAACCCTCGGTAGTAGAGCTCGCACAGCGTCTGGTGGGGCAGGAATTGCCATCTATCTCGGTGTAGTAGTAAATCGTCGAAGCACCAAGTCTTCAGAGAGGAGATCGGTCCCAGTTAGGGAAGCTCCTTACCCAGTTGGTCTGCAAGTCAGTGCGGACCCAGGCTCGTACTCACGTTTTCAGAGCCGAAGCTACAAACGGCCTCACTCTGGTTCGCTAAGCGAGAAAACTACATCTCGGCTTTTCTCCGTGACCCTACGCGTCGATATATCACTTCTTGGCCCTCATAGAGTCACCCAAGATTCCTCGGAGTTCAAGAGCGTGGGGCCCTCTTTAACAAGAAGCTCCCGTCACCGCCTTCTTCCAGCAGAATCATGACGGAATTGTGGGATCAGGTCGGTCCCTGGATAACCTACCTCATCGTCTCCTTCCCTTATCTCACCACCTTCACTCACCAGCGCCACCCGGACATCAGGTTCCAAGGTAACTCTTCCCTTTCACATTCCCCAACTTCACCGCGAAGCTTACCAACATTACTAGTGTATAGGGATTTACGTAGTAAATATCCGAGATTCGCTTATTGATTTAGCTCTCAAAGCACATTATTTTGTATATATATACGAGTATATATATATAAATATATATATATATATATATATATATATATATATATATATATATATATATATATATATATATATATATATATATTCTTGTTTAGTGTTCATTGAAACTTTATTTTCATACTGCTGTGTATCTAACTTTTTGGGGGTCGCTTGCTGGCAAAGTTCATTCCAATCCCTCCGTAGCCAACTTCTAAGCACTCTGATTCAATAAACCCATTCAGGGCACGGGCCGAACGACCCCCTTCGCATTCGGGATAATAGGATATATATATATATATATATATATATATATATATATATATATATATATATATATATATATATATATATATATATATA
Organism: Ceratothoa steindachneri; assembly: GCA_963969495.1. Taxonomy (NCBI): domain Eukaryota; kingdom Metazoa; phylum Arthropoda; class Malacostraca; order Isopoda; family Cymothoidae; genus Ceratothoa; species Ceratothoa steindachneri. The sequence continues at coordinate 34,794,391 of OZ018330.1, read as the reverse complement.
TATATATATGTGTGTGTGTGTGTGTGTGTGTGAGAGTCGGGGAAAACTCCAACCACCCCTCGGCCTATTCCTCGACTGTGGTGCTAAAGTAAAATTAATGTGATCGATTATCTTCTTTCAAATTTTATTTAAGATATATCAGTTATCCAATTCTTTAAATAATGAGATCAAATATTACTTAAGAATATCATTAAAATAAAGTTAAACATTCAAATGTCAGTCAGGAAAAAAGAACAGGAAATATACACAAACATGGCTACCGAAAGAAAATTAATGTCATTCAAATCACTAGCACATGTTTAACGAAATTGGTCATTATGTAGCCTTGTCCTCATTAGAATAAGAAAATTTCAACATAAATATAACATTCTCTCACCGGTCATTTTTTCTTGTGTGCTCTGCAACTGTATAAACAAATTTTGCTGAAGATAGAGAAGTTAGAAGTAATGATGAAATTTTACTGCAAGTAGAAAAAATGCATATACATATTGCGGCTCGTAATTCTTGAGGTAAGAAAAACAAAACTGAGTTCAAGGTGAGTATGGAAGCTGAATTACACATTCAGAAGCAACAAGGATTCAGAGTTAAAGCGTAAATTATCAATTCCAGACTGAAAAGAAGAAAACTTCGACATGCAGGTGAACTGCGAACTCACAGACATTGCGTCGCTGAGACTACCATTGAAACTAAAAATACCTGGTTCATACACAGCTATTAGCAGGTTGTTTTACTCTTAACTTTGCATATATTTCACCCAATTCCTGATAACTGGCATAACAAATAATGCCTACTACTCTCTACTCAAGGTCATCATGATCCTTCTGGTAGAGCTTAAGCCTTGCAACGGGTTGAGGGACTATATTTCCGTGGAGAGATTTTGGAGATCGTTTCCGATGATCATAAGAAACCCACTTTTCATTTCATCATTGCCTCGAGGAGTGGATCCCCGATTTAAAATTTACTTCAATATTCTTTTGTTTTGATACTGCCCTAATGAGTTTGTTTTGATTCTTGCCACGAAGAGAGACAATCTTGTTTCCATGTCGGCAGTTCTGTAGAGTGTGTAAGCCATTGCTAAGCAATGTCAGTCACAAGACTGTATGTAATTGTATATTGCACTGTTGCAGTCTGTTCTCAAACAAATTTCTCACCTCTAAAGGAAATAATTGTCATTATTATTTTGATTTTGCAGAAGCAGCGCAGGGCAGAATATATGGCATTTTTTTTTAATGCTTACGTTAGATATGGAGAACCCATTTGTCTAATAGGAGTCTTCAGAAAGTTCGCGGAGAATGTAAATCAATTTAGCCTCAAATTTCAAAACTTATGACTATGGAATTATGTAATCATAAACGAAACCTTCATTGCTTTCTAGACTCTCATTCCATCAGTTAGCAAGCTTATAAACGATAGCCTTGTAAAATTCCTTATGTTTTGATGCAAAATATGAATCCAACTCGAAATCAACCTCTTCTCTTGATGTCAATCTAAAACCATCCGAATGATTCTGTAATTCCCTAAACAAGAATCAGAAAGAGCAAATCCAGGAAAATATGGAGGATGAAGCAATATTGCCCAACGAAACTCCCTCAAGAGATCTTGAGGACGGGTATTATCCTGATAGAGGACGACACCCCTTCTGTTGACTAAGGAGGGTCGCCCTTGGTCCAAAGCGGCTTTCAAACGACGAAGTTGATTGCAGTAGAGATTAAAATTAATGGTTTGATTGTTATCTAACAGTTTGCAACGGACAATTTCTTCAAGATCCCACCATGCACACAATATTATACAAGTGGAAATGCTTTGATGATATATAACCTGTGATTCAACTGCAGATTTGGGGGCAGAGATGGTAGTACAATCCTCCTTGATTAATCGGTAGGTGCATCTTAGGGACCAGAATAAAAAATAGGGTTATTCCAACAGGGGCAGGGCCCCCCCCCCTCCCCTTCGTTTTCAGTTTGCTCATATATCAAAAATCAAGGCTATTTAACACTCGTCCCCACCCTAACAATAACCTAACTTAAGAGAAGAGAGACTCCACTCCCATTCCTGCCTTGGAGGAAGGTGTGGTTGGGTGGTCATATTAAGTGACGCCCTTGTCCGTCTCAACCTCGACTCATCTTTAAAGAGACCCAAACATGGACATTGTGTTGAACGGCCAAATCAGTATGAGAGCGACAAGTGAGATTGATGACTTCCTCTAGGCTAATAGCAACAAGAACTATCCTTCTTGAAGTTATCTGAGAGGAATTTTTTGTTGTCATTTATGTAACGAGACCAAAGCCACGGTCGTTCTATTGGTTTTAGTGATTCATAACAGGATCTTAGACTCGCTATACAATCAATTATCGGATGAAGGTGGAGATAGAGTTAGAAGTAACAACAAATGGAATAATTATTTTAGCGGATGAAACATCAAATTATACTTCTAAACGATTCGTACCATTCTTTCCAGACTTCATCGCTCAACTAGTAGCGCGGCTTTGGTTAATAAGAATAATAATATCGCAATGAATTTTTTAAAATTATAGTATAGCAGTAAATATATAAGTTGACTTACACCCTTCCCCCGCTTTATATGAATTTGATTGACTTACCGTTAGCATTCACAATATCAAAAATACTTAATAAAATAACCAAATCAAAGTTGAAAAGTGAGACGACGAATCTTTGAAATATAGAGAGAAATTATGCGAAATTTTGAAGTCTCTGCAAAGAGGTATTCTGTTGATCCGAATCAGAATAGATTTTGTAGGAGCTACTTTATTCTGCGGAATACAAATTTGGCCGTGGCTTTTCTACACACCAAGATAGGTGAGAGAAGAATAGATGATAGATGGATACCATGAGAGGTGGGTTTATTTTTAAATAACGATAAAAGTAATAATTGGGGAGGGGGAGATGGAGAGTAGTTGTGTGTGAGAATGTGAATTGTCAGGATACTGACTGATCTCTTCTCTTTCTTATATTTCTTTGTTTGTTTATTCTTTCTGAGTTTAATTTGTTGTTAGTTCTATCCATTATTCTTGAACATTCTAATTCAGTTCGTGGTTTTCAGGAGAGTACCATTTCGGGTAGCGTTTCATCTAATTAATTATTATTGATTATATATATATATATATATATATATATATATATATATATATATATTTTATATATTTATTTATTTGAGGCATTCATGCCTTTTTCTTTTAGGTATACTTGGGTTATTCTTTGTTCCTCTTGGTATTTTATTGTTCACGTTAGGATCGGGTGTTCCTCCTGTAGTAGGCAGTGCCTGCTACTAGGGAATTTGTTTTTTCGGAGTCAGTTTCTTTGTGGTATCGTTAATTCTTCGCTCGTATCTTCGAGCTACTCCTCGATTTTTGTCCATATATTCTTTGCCCGCTTTTCCAGGGTTTTATTTATTGGGTCGATATTGGTTGTTTCTATTATTTCTCGGAAGCTTTTTCTATCTCTTCTTCTTGTATCCATGATCAAATAAGCCACCTTATTTTGAATTCGTTGTAGCTTCTTTTTGCAAGATTTCGAGGTCGTGTGCAATGGTATCAATGGATATACCAGTACGGATTCAACAAACGCTTTGTATAGCGTCCTTTTTCTTTTTCGACTTAAATTCTTAAGGTTGTAAATCAGTCTTAGGCCTGATTTTGCCTTGGCTGTCCTGGTTTTTATATGGTTGTGGTAATCTCTTGTACCTATGTGTAGGCCTAACACATTCTCTTCGGTTGATTATTGGTACTCGATTCCGTCGACGTTAATTTGATTTTTTTTCCCTCCTTAGGATTGGAATAATCTTGAACTGTGTGACATTGGTCTTAATCTTCCAATTTTTTTCAAAGTTGTTTATATTTTTTATTTTTCGTTCGGTGGTTCTGTCTTGCCATCTGAGGTTCGTGGAGCGTGATGAGATCACCTGGCTGATATCGTCTGCGTACTGGATATTCTATGAAAACATTAATGGGACTTAACCCCGCCTCCCGGTGCAGCTCTTCCTGGCGTCTTCTTTCTCGTCTGTATGTACCTGTAATTAGGTACACTCATTTGTTCTGCACCACTTGTAGTTTCCTCTTTTGTGCCTTCGAGACACACGAGAGGGCGGAAGCGAGGTATAGCAGCGTCGATCTTACAAGTGCATTGTAGATCTTTTTCTTATTGCTTTCACGGAGATTTGTGAACATCTATAGAGTTTTTACTGCAGCTGTGGCCTTGATGATTCGTTCATGGACGTGCTTCTTGTACCCAGTTGAAGTAATCTTCATTCCGAGTGCAATGCACTGCGTGGTGTAGGGATAGAGTCTATTCCCCACCCTGATATCGTATAGTAGTCTCCTGCCTACATGGACTACTTTGAACTTTTCCTGGTTCGTGCGGATTTTCCACCGGGCCTCGTAGGTGTTAAGGTTTTCGATTTCTGCTGCTGTCATACGAGCTTGCCAAGGTGCATTCCTCCATGGACAAGTGATTATCTGGGTGAAATTACCAGGGAATTGAATGTTGAAGCAAGTGCGGCTTACAGAAGCTGGGACATCAGCGGTGTAAATCAAGTAGAGAGTAGGGAACAGGCAGCCCCTCCCCCATCCCTGTGGGAGGCCTGCAGTGAGCAGATACTTTGGGACGTCCGTGCACCCTAAACTGATATACGCCGCTCTCTCCATGACATAGTCACAGAGAGTTCTTTCTAAGTTTTCACTTAGGCCCAGTCGTAAGATCTTGTACTGCATTCCCCGTTGCTACACCTTATCAAACGCTTTTGATACATCCCGACAAACAATGTCCACGCAACTTCTTTCCAGTTTTGCTTGGGCTAGTTTTTTCGTGATGACATTAATCGCCACCTCTGTACTTCACTTCCTCCTAAACTCGAATTCATGTGGGTCGTAGAGGGAGTTCTCTTCCAGGTGAGAAACCAGTCTTCAGGTGAGGATCTTCTCGAAAAGATTCTCGCCAATTTCTAGAAGTGAAATTGGCCGGTAGCTCTCCTCCAACGTTGGGTCCTTTCCGTGCTTAGGCAAGAAAATCATCTTAGCCGTTTTATAAGCAACTGGAATGTATCCCGTGTTCAGACAGGCGTTATATATCCTTCTCCTCCCTTCGATGACATCGGTTGGTGCCTTTACAAAGTTTAACTTTGTAAGCCCCGATTGTCCTGGGGCTTTTTGTCGGAAGGGGCAAAGCGCGCCGAGTAGTTCTTCTTCGGTAATATCGGTGTCTCCGTCGCGCTGTCTATCCACCTGGTTGTGAGGGTGTGTCTTGTGTATTTGGTGGTTAAGCTTGTATATGATGTTGCTTTCAAACTCTAAGTCATAGTCTTCGTTTTCCTCATCAGTTATACTGAAGACGTTTTCCCAATAGCTTCGGAATAGTTCTTCAATTCTTCCTTCTTCCGTTTCGATGTTTCTGTCTTCTTTTTGTAGTTCAATCTTCTTCTTCCCAGTCGATCCTTTGAGACCTCTGATCTTATTCCAAAATTCTTTGGGAGTTGCTTCGTGATCGAGGCTATCTATCGCATCATCCAATCGTCTCCATTGTTGTTCAAGGATCAACTGGTTGAGTTCTTCTTTGATTTCTTTACTTCGTTGCATTAAGTGAACTGCTGCATTCCTGATGTTGATCTCATACAACAATTTCAGCTCACAGTATAAGTCCTTCATGTATTCGGTCCATCTGTAGATAGAGATGGTCCTATACTCGTATTTAGGGATACAAGCCCTATCTGCGTTGATGAGATGGTCAGTGAGGTCATCAAGTGCCTCGTCAATCTTCTGAGAATTGCCTCGTCCAAGTTGGGTGGATCGTAGGCCTCGAGAAAGCGCGCGTACCGTGTCTAGTCTGCTCTTCTGTAGTTCTTTCTGACTACAGCTGGAACTTGTTAGAGTTCTTGTTGATAGTGAGTAGGATCCTTATATGATCACTACATGGTACCTGGACTGGTTTCATGTAGTAATTTAACGGCAGCCGACGATTCGCCAAACAGATGTCTGGTTCTGTGGCACTTCCTCCTCTGATAAAGTCGAGTCCTATTCGCTGGGCAATATTTCTGTCCAGCAACAGTTTCAGGCTTTTTCCTATACCGTTGAAGCTCCTGTAACCGGATTCTCTCCATCTGGGGTTCAAATCCTTTATTAATGTAGTGGGAGCTCTTCTGCTAAATAGTCCAGTAAGAGAGTGAATTGGTAACACGTCTCTCCTTGGCGGTTGATATCCGGCAGCAATGGCCAACTTTCCTATGTCGAGTTCGACCTTAATCGCCAGGTAGGATTCTTCTAGATTTCTTATTTGCTTGTATTTAATCCCTTTCTTTATTGCAATAGCGGTACCGTCGAACTGCTCCTGCGAATAATTCGTGATCAACACATCGTAGTTCCAGATTTTCATTTCTGCACTACGCGTGTCGATCCCGTGTTCCGAAATTAAGATGATGTCTGCATCAATTTCTCTGAATACATTTCCATAAAGAGTTCTTTTCGTCGTCCAGCCGTTGGTATTAATTTCCAATATCTTCATTGCGTTCCGTAGCATGTTGAATTGTTTTTACCTATCCTTCTTCTTATTCTTCTTTTTCTTCTTGGGGATTGGCGTGGCGGTTTTACTAAGCGCAGGATTTCCTTCTTCTAGACTTGGAGTAATGGACCTGCTCTTCGTAGCCCGTGTACGGGTGCAGGGGCCTTCGTCGTGGTCTGAAGAGAAGGATCCCTCCTCATTTTCAGCTTTTTCTTCTTCTTCTTCTTCGTCCTCTTCGGATTCCTCCGATGAGGGAGCTTCGATGATCTCCTCCAGTCCAAATTTAACAGTCTTATATCTTATGACTGATTCTTTGAATACCTTGGAGCATTCAAGGTCTGCAGGCATGATCACTGAAGGAAGATTCTTTCCCTTTAAGAGTGCATTGAGGACTTGGTTGTAACTGCCAGGCTTCACTGCATTAGCCACATTTGCGTGAGTAATGCAGATCAGAATCTTTGCACTCAGGTCTCCTGTGATGTTCATCTGTGCAAAGGTAGTCTTTACTTCCCCATTCTTCTTGGCGGCGCTCGCTTAGGTCATGCCCTTAGCTTTCTTCTTTTCTTCTTCCTCCCTTTTTATTATATTTCGTCGCTTTGGGCAGTTCAGGGCCAAGGTCCTGTGTTCCCCTTTACAGTTGAGACATTTCTTCTTAGTGCTCTCGCACTTATCGAACCGATGTCCTTCTGTGGCGCATTCACCTCACCACAGTTTGTTCTTGTCCAGGCAGGTCGTGGTTGTGTGATCTTCTAGTTTATAGCATACACAGCACATATATATATGCTATTAAACCTCTCCTGGGATTCTCATATTAAAGACCAAGATCGCGCCCGTCGTCGCTTTCCTGGCCATGTCGGTGGTGGAGAACGTTATTTTGAACACGTGGGTGTGTTCACGGTATTTGATTATAGCCCGGACTTTCGCTCACGGGTTGCTCCTCATAATCTCATCTTTCAGATCTTCGGTTGAGTTTTCACCGACCCAACTCTCCACTTTTCGGCAAATTACACTGCCGTTCACTGCTACTTGTGGGCGGGGGAGTCTTTGCTTCGAGTCCGATGCGTTTCAATGTGGTAGCTCCTTCTTCCGACAGGAGCCGGTCCACATCTTTGGTCTCTGCACAGATGGCAATATAACCTGATGAAACTTCAATCAATTTCACCGGGGCCATCTTGTGCTCGAGGTAGAGTGTTTCACACGGCTTCCTCTTTTCCGGGGCATTTTCTCCTTGTATGGTCCTGGGGGGACCCGCTTAGTGAGGGTCTCCATGGTCTTTTTCGTTCCCTAGTATGTCCTCTTCTTTTCTTCTTATCCTCTGTAACCAATGTATAATTATTTGTGTATTTTGTGAGTGAAAAAGAATGTGAGTAGGTGGTAAAGGCGGTAATGGTTATTGAAAAGTTCAAAAACGTCAGTGAGATCGCTCCCGTACATTTTATAGTTGGTGCCCCGCTCGGCTGCTGTCAGGATGATAGGTGATGGATGGATGGGCTGGATCTCGAATGGGAACCTCAAGAGGGATGAATTATGGTGGACTTGATGCAGTAGCGGTCGAATCAATGGCCGCTAAAGTATGCCACCGCTCTCGGGTACTTGCGCCATAACTGGATCCAACTACATAGAGACGGGTGTTACTTCTCTCTATGATGCTGGCTGGGTCCCCCGGGTGATGAGGATCTCTCCTTCGTCCGGGACTGGCAGTTATGCCCCAGTTTCGAGATAATTTCTGACTTATGCTTCCGCTGTGGGCTAGTCCTCAAACCAGTTTTCACACAAGCCCTTAATTATGACAGTCCAAGTGGCTGGCATAGTTAAGACGAAATCAATGAATGGCAGGCATCCGAGCAGGTTTCCACGCAGGGCGATGGACGGGAGCAGTGAGGTCCTTGAGCCCTCATTGAATTATGAATCCTCGGTGAAAAATTGTATTCTCCCTTTTTGAAGGGTGAAGTGAAATTCACCAAAAGACTTCCATAATAAGCTCTTTTCTAGGTAGGCGGAGCTCAAAGTCCGTTACTAAGCAAGTAAAAATGCTTCATCCGTAGGTAGTCAACAGTGCGTATGAATCGAATATTCGGCCGTCATCATATCTTTCTTCATTAGGGTTCTTTTTTTATGACGTCGTAATTGGTGATTTTCATGTGTTCGGTGTCCTTAATACCGTGTTCTGAGATACAAATTATATCTGCATCCAGATTCCTGAATATATTGCCATACTAAATGTCTTTACTCTTCCACCCGTCGTTGTTAAGATGTAAGATTTTAAGTTTGCTGTCTGTGTTATCCATTGTATTTGTTTTGCTTCTTCTGCACACCCGAAAGGAGAGAGAGATAGTTGTAGCTACACACAAACCATAGCCCCGAGCCCGGGAGAAGAACCCTACAAAGAACAATTGTCAAGGGCAGCAGGTAATAAAAACTAGCCGCAGCCAGATTTACAGTTCGAAAAACACCGCTATAAATTGGGCCAGTTGGTGTAGAGGAGAATATTCGAGTAATTTATGTCTTCCGTCCATTTGTATACTTAGACAGGCGATATTAAGTACTTAAACCATGATCTTTTGTACATGTGTATTATTAATAGTAATTTTAGTAGAAGTAGTATTGTTATTATTATTATATATTAGTATGTATATAATGCATTAATTTTGCGCTCTGCAATGCTGATCCTGCACTGACGGAAGAAATGTCTTTTCAAGGCATTCTTGAGGGCAGAGACGGAGAGGAGCAGATAATGGGAGACAGCACAAACCGCTTCCCCACAAAGTTGCAGATAAGGTATTTACAAACCACCATAAGCAAGTTTGTACAAAGGTCACATGCACGTAAAAGTGAGCATTAACTCTCGTGTTACAATTGTTACAATTTCAATATTCATCAAAAGTAAATTGTTAAAATTACCTCCAAATTCTAATAAACACCTTGACATCTTTCAATTTTCTCAAGCTTCAACTTAACTTCCTCGTTAGAGAACGGACAAACACGTTGCTTCATCTGTCCTGTGTCCTTGATGAGAAATATGTAGGTACGTACGAATTTAAAGGTAGTAGCATCATTTACAAAACTGTTATACCGCTTCGTCACTTCTAAGATTCTTCCTTTTCATGGCATTTGATACAAGATACGGACGAAGACGCGTTAAAAGAATAGATATATACTTTGACCAAAAAAGGCGAGAAATAACTTAGTAATCTTATATTTTACGGTATTTGTTTTTCACCGTTTTAAGAGTTTCTTTCCATATTTGGCATTTCAATTAACAAACTTCGTTGTTGGTCATGTCGTACTGGGTATTTTTCTTCACTTTCTTCATCTGTTCATTTTACTTGTTGATTTTTCTTTTACTTCGTTAGATATAAAAGGTAATCCCGCACGTAATGTTTTGTGGTTAATCACGCTATTTATTTTTATAATTTCAACACATTTTAACTTTCATTCACAACTCTCTTTGTTGATTTTATTTTGTTAATAAAAGAAATCTCTTCGAGGTATCTCTCAATTTGGAGAAAATAGCCGGAGAGAAACAAACCCAAGGAAAAAATCTTAATTTCATTAAAAATAATATATAAAATACCCTTAAAGATACAAAACCTTATAAATGGTGTATATTTTTCACTAACGATGCTCTCTTTAATTAAACTGCGGCCTTTTTATTCGTTTATTATTATTTTATGAATAAATATAATGGACTAAAAAGTTGACCATTTTTTAGTAGGATTGTTACAGAAGACGAAAAACGGTTTATGTATAATAATATTAAATGTTTTAGACAATGGATTAGTCCTGGGGGAAAAACCAATACCCCACAATAGCAAAAATACTTAATAGAGTAACCAAATCAAAGTTCAGAAGTGAGACGATGAATCTTTGAAATGTAGAGGCAAATTGTGGGAAACGTTGAAGTCTTTGGAAGGAGGTGATCTGTTGACCCGAATCAGAATAAGTTTCCTCAGAGCTACTTTATTCTGCGGACTACAAATTTGGCCGAAATTCTTAAACACACCCGCAAAGGAAGAAGAGTTAGTTGTAACTACACACAAATCATAGCCCCGAAAGAGAGGACTCATACACGGTGGGTGGGGTATGGATGGCATAATCCAATTTGAACTTCTTAGCCTAAATAGGACTGTAACCAAAGAGGTTTACTGTTCTCATTGTGCCGTTCGCATGCTATACAAGCTATACAAAAGCTTAACAATTTCGATTGAGGACTAATGAGACATCACCCATACTCACCCGAAGTATGGATTACTATTTTTTTGAGAGTTTAGAGACTCACCTGAAGAGAATAAAGATGCCAACAACAGAAGAGGTCGAAAGAACTTTAAAGAAGTTTTTGTACCTCAAAGTCAATTTTCTTTTGCAAACATGGTATTGAAAATTTAGTAAAAAGATGAAGACTGGTGGTATAAACTTGTGGAATTTATATTTACTTATTAAATTAATAAATAAATACTTATTAAATATAAATAACTCCAAAGAGTTGTGTGATTTTCATTCATAAAATAATGATAAACATGTAAAAAAAAATGCTGCATTACTTATTGGATAACCACATACTATATATAGAGTGTCAAATGCCAGGTGATAAGTACTTGGTATTGTGTAGGAACCCTCATAACTCGGTGAACTGCAGCATATCGATGTGGAATCGACTCAAAAAGTGAACGGAATGAGTCAAGAGAGATGGTGACCCAGGCCTCTTCGATAGAAGACCACAGTTCCCCGATATTTTTTACGGGGCGATGGGGGGTTAAGTGTGAAATGGGCTGACCACGTGTTTAGCCGGACCAGCGGCTCAACCCATCCACGTGAACACATGCCACACCAGAATCACCACCAGCCTTCAAGGTATCTTGTTAACAATTGTGTTCTATGGTTTCATAAGATCTGCGGCACATTCGAACACAACCATCAACCCGAAACAACTGGTTCCGTGCCTTATTGGCGCACGTCACATTGCCCGTCCTCCAGCGTCCTATCAGGAACCTTACGAACTCAGGTGTGGCGCTGGGTGGTCGTGGTGTGAACAGGGGCCCTCTTGTGGGTCATTTGCTGTCATACCTCAAAGAAGCTAAACGACTCTGCAATGACTTAATGAATGTTTGTGTAGTACCTCCTGCATTGAATGTGGATTCGATTCGAGCCAGTGTCGCTTGTATGTTACAATTGACAATGGAAGCAAGACACGGCTGGTTACAGATATTAATCAGCCGTGGTCGGCCACTGTGTTGTTCACGGTGTGCGGTAATGCCTTCCATGAGGCATTCTCGCTCGGTTCAAACATAACACCCCAGGGAACGAGAGGTGTTGGATGCCCGCAACGTTTCAGCAATGGAACTTCCCATCCGTCTGGTATTCATTATCAAGCTCTGCTTCGACGAATCCCAAGACTCGTTAGAAGATGATTAGGAAAGTCGAAAGAAAGCTAACAGGGGAAAAATATTTATTTATATATTTATTAAAAATAAATGGATCTACCACAGTTAATTTTCCATTGCCTACCTGTAAAATTAATTTGTGATCTGTAATTATATATATATATATATATATATATATATATATATATATATATATATATATATATATATATATATATATATATATATATATGTCTGTGTGTATATATATGTACTAATAAAACACTAAGAGCGAAATGTAATTTAAAGGCCCTGTGAGGGAACCCCACGTGGAATCTCTTAAGCAGACGGAACTTCCACGCGCTGCAGAAGGCCCGGTTAGGCCTAAATTGGTAAGCCTACCCCCCCCCCCTCCCCAAGCGGTAGCCTCGAATCGAGTCCCCCCACGAATCACCTTTATGCGGGCTAAAATAGCTCTGCAAGAAGATTCGAGGCCCTTCAAGAGTAGAGCTGTTTCCCGCTAACCCCCAACTCCGGGGAGAGCCTTGGACATAAATAACGCTCGACTCTCCGGAAGACACACACAGTTGAGAAGTCTCGCCGAAACCCAGAAGATTTCCCCATGGTTCCAAGTCAAGTGCTAGCTATCAACAAAGCAAAATGACAGCTGGACTTTTTTGTGTATTTGGAATTAGCCCCAGCCAGGAGGTAATTCCACTGATTTTCCCGACTTCCCTCATGAACTCTTGTGGAAGCCCTCCTCATTTCGGGTAGCCGAAATACTCTCCCCTGGACCGGAAGTTCCCCACCTCCCTTGTTTTTTGGAGAACCGTCATCACTCCAACCTCCCGCTCAGAATTTCCGAACGGCCTCACCTTACGTACAGAAGACAGCCAGGAGGTAATTCCACTGAACGATCGCCCCCGAGTGATTTTCCCGACTTCTCTCATCAACTCCTGTCGAAGCCCTCCTCATTTCGGGTAGCCGAAATACTCTCCCCTGGACCGGAACTTACACCCCCCCCCTTTTTTTTGGAGAACCGTCATCACTCCAACCTCTCGCTCAGAAGTTCCGAACGGCCTCACCTCACGTACAGAAGACATCCGTAAGCCAACCCCTCTCTTCCCTTCAGTAACCCAATTGAGTCTGATTTGTAACTACAATTTACCCTTTCATTTACCGATGTGATTTTGCACGTTAATTCTCTGAGGTAATTTTACCCATCAATTCTCTCATTATTTTTGTTCATGCCTCTTTAAATAACCTTGAGCTTTGCCATTGTCCATAATTTTCCTGACCTCGTTGCACTCTCTCGCTACTCAGCCCGTCTAAACTCATGGTTTTCCGTCCCTTTTGTTGGTTCGCTTTCAAGTTATTGGTCCCTCCCTCATAGATATAATATGTTATTGATATAATGTAATGTCATACCACGCCAGGCCCAAAGAAATGAAAACTGGTAACACAACCCGGAAAAACGCCAAGGAAATTAATTACATGGTCCATTAAACCTTAAGAAAGAAAATGGGAAAATTATAGAAACGGACAATAGGGTAAACTATTTTAACCGTTATATGAAAATGAATAAAGGTCTTGGATTTGAACCTGTAACATAAAGGGCTCTTCGTTAAAATGACCACGCCGCTCATCGCCAGAGCGTCGTCCTTTTAGCAAAGAGCGATTTATGACACAGGTTCAAATCCTACTCCTTTGTTCATTTTCTGATAGTGGTTAAAATAGTTTACCCTATTGTCCGTTTCTATAATTTTCCCATTTTCTTTCTTAAGGTTTATAGACCATGTAATTAATTTCCTTAGCGTTTTTCCGGGTTGTGTTACCAGTTTTCATTTCTTTGGGCCTTTAAAATACATGTATTTTATATCACGTGCCATGTGATTTTCAATTATTAGGAGCGGAATATTTAATAACGAAACCAGGCAAAGGCTTCGCTACTAAGATTCAAATTTAAAATCTAAAAAAAAGCAGCCATGGTTAAATTTTTATAAATTTTCTGAACTTCGCCAATTATAATAATTTTAAAAAGGAACTCTAAAATAAATTTCCCCCCTTTCAAAATATCACGTTGCTAAAATATAGTTATAGAAGAGTAGAAGAAGATATATAAAAATGAATCTTCTGAACTTCGCCATTTGTAATTCTTTGGGTTTTAAAAAAATCACAAAATTTCAATACTTATATTTATTTCTGAACTTCACTATTTTACTTTTTGATATTATAAAAGAATTATTAGAAATAACTTTGATAAAAAAACATAAGTCATAACCAAACTAAGATGAAATTATTATTCAAATACTTTAAAAAATCCCCTTCTTAAATTATAGAGTTAGTGATGATGATGATGATGATGACTAGTTTCAGCATGAAGTTTATCTTACCATCTTCAGTCCTATATTAAGAATAGATACAGACTCACCAAATATATAATATGTAAAAGAAATCAGATCAAAATTCCTAAAAAAGGGGAGGTGAATTTCAAGTTATTAAGAATATCTTTTAAGATTACATTTTGGATGTAGGGGCTGCATTTAAATTCGGGATTTCTCTAATTAATGTGGATTCCTTACACGGCTAAATTATTTGGGCCTGAGGGTCATTTATCTATTGCATGTTTAAAATTATTAGTACGTATAAAAATACTCGAGGCACCACTTGTACGCCTAACATCGCCTGTGTCCATAAAACCTCTTTTTCAAATCCCTCTCTGTCTCGTCTATTTATGTAGAACAAAGGGCAATTAATGGCTTTACCTGGGATTAAATAGGCACCTGCTTCATTAGTTTAGTTGAAGTGAGCGATTTTGAATAGTCCAATGGTACTTGAAAGTGGTGTGGTTGGGGCCAGAGTGTGAATTAATCCTTTCAGTAACGGAGAAAATAGAAGGGATAAACAATTTAGTGTTAACATCAGATTTTCTTCTTTTGGGGTAATAAAAGTTTGATCTTGCTTTGGATAAGGTTTCGCTAATGATATGGAAGCGGAATTTCAATTCTATAAAGATTCAGGTCGTAAATGTTATTTCATCGGACAAAAAACATGGATCGCAAATTCTCAAGCCTCTTAAAAACATAGACATTTCTGTTGTCTTTTTTATCTTAACATCATGACAAAAATAAAAATAAATGTAGGAATTAGAATTGGTCGGTTTATGGTAAGCAGTAAAAGTAGTTCGGTCATTAACTCGTATAATTTAAATTTTAACATCAAGGAAAGGTAAACAATTGAAATTTATGTTGAGGTGCAGGTTACTAAGATTGTTTAAAAAATTACCAAAAGCGTCTAGCTGGATTAAAGGCAACATCGATATGATGTCATCAACATACCTGTAGTATACAAAATTTGGAGATGTGAAAACAGAGGGGAGTAGACGTAAAGACTCAGGGACTAGACTCTTTCCCTATTAAGCTTGTAATTTTTCATACTGTTCTGTTATATTTGGACTTGTGGTACTTATTGTTTTTCCAATCACTCCCCACAAGTGCTCTAATGTATTTAAGTAAGTTTGAGCTCTCTGTTGAGCACCCCATAAGGGTTTTAATGAATTTAGGTAAGTTTGAGCTCTCTGTTGAGCACCCCATAAGGGTTTTAATGAATTTAAGTAAGTTTTAGCTCTCTGGTGAGCACCCAATAAGTGTTCTAATGAATTTAAGTAAGTCTGAACTCTCTGTTGAGCACCCCATAAGGGTTCTAATGAATTTAAGTAAGTCTGAACTCTATTGAGCACCCCATAAGGGTTCTAAGGAATTTAAGTAAGTCTGAGCTCTCTGTTGAGCACCCAATAAGGGTTCTAATGAATTTAAGTAAGTCTGAGCTCTCTGTTGAGCACCCCATAAGGGTTCTAATGAATTTAATAAAGTCTGAATTCTCTGTTGAGCACCCCATAAGTGTTTTAATGAATTTAAGTAAGTTTGAGCTCTCTGTTGAGCACCCCATAAGGGTTTTAATGAATTTAAGTAAGTTTTAGCTCTCTGTTGAGCACCCCATAAGGGTTTTAATGAATTTAAGTAAGTTTTAGCTCTCTGGTGAGCACCCAATAAGTGTTCTAATGAATTTAAGTAAGTCTGAACTCTCTGTTGAGCACCCCATAAGGGTTCTAATGAATTTAAGTAAGTCTGAACTCTATTGAGCACCCCATAAGGGTTCTAAGGAATTTAAGTAAGTCTGAGCTCTCTGTTGAGCACCCAATAAGGGTTCTAATGAATTTAAGTAAGTCTGAGCTCTCTGTTGAGCACCCCATAAGGGTTCTAATGAATTTAATAAAGTCTGAATTCTCTGTTGAGCACCCCATAAGTGTTTTAATGAATTTAAGTAAGTTTGAGCTCTCTGTTAAGCACCCAATAAGTGTTATAATGAATTTAAGTAAGTCTGAACTCTCTGTTGAGCACCCCATAAGGGTTCTAATGAATTTAAGTAAGTCTAAACTCTCTATTGAGCACCCCATAAGGGTTCTAATGATTTTAAGTAAGTCTGAGCTCTCTGTTGAGCACCCAATAAGAGTTCTAATGAATTTAAGTAAGTCTGAGCTCTCTGTCGAGCACCCAATAGGTGTTCTAATTAATTTAAGTAAGTTTGAGCTCTCTGTTGAGCACCCAATAAGGGTTCTAATGAATTTAAGTAAGACTGAGCTTTCTGTTTAGCACCCAATAAGTGTTCTAATGAATTTAAGTAAGTTTGAGCTCTCTGTTGAGCACCCAATAAGAGTTCTAATGAATTTAAGTAAGTTTGAGCTCTCTGTTGAGCACCCAATAAGGGTTATAATGAATTTAAGTAAGTCTGAGCTCTCTGTTGAGCACCCAATAAGAGTTCTAATGAATTTAAGTAAGTTTGAGCTCTCTGTTGAGCACCCAATAAGGGTTATAATGAATTTAAGTAAGTCTGAGCTCTCTGTCGAGCACCCCATAAGGGTTCTAATGAATTTAAGTAAGTTTGAGCTCTCTGTTGAGCACCCCATTAGGTTCGAATGAATTTAAGTAAGTCTGAGCTCTCTGTTGAGCACCCCATAAGGGTTCTAATGAATTTAAGTAAGTTTGAGCTCTCTGTTGAGCACCCCATAAGGGTTCTAATGATTTTAAGTAAGTCTGAGCTCTCTGTTGAGCACCCCATAAGGGTGATTCTCATTTCTCCCAACCACTTCTTGGTGAGGTTGTAATGTATGGCATGGGAAATCGTCCTGAGGAAATACAGCTGCCTTTTGGGGTGCTGTGGGATGCAATTTGTGGATGGATGGGTCTGAAATCTGTCATAACATGGTGTATAAGTTGTAGCGTTCATTTTTCCCTGGCATAAAAACATCTACCCTGGGCCTGGTGAAGACATGCGCCCCATACCATGGTAGAACCACCTCCATACTTCACAGTTGGTACAACACAAGCAGAGTGAAAGGCTGCTCCAACTCTTTGTCTCACTAAGGTTGCCCAGGAAGTCCTAAAAATTTGCAAAATTGATACAAAAAGTAAATTTTTTAAATAGTTTTCTTCCAAGATACATTGAAATGGCATTATGTACATAAATTAAATGCAAAACATTACAATACTCTTTCTTACATACCTGACATCTACCCTCATATGACAAGATAACTTTAGACCATAGTCCATAAGTTCATTTTTTTTCTTTGACACAATGAAGACATTTATTTTTGTTGACCTCAGATATCCATGGCCTTTTTCTCGCCTTGTTTTCTTTTATCCCTTGATCTTTAAGTCTCCTTCAAACATTTCCGGGTGATACTTTGGAACTTGAAACTTCACTGTACTCCCCAGCAATTTCAGATGTTTCTTTGTGATTCTGTAGTAAACCCCGAATTATAGATGTCTTCTCTGGGTGTTGTATGACGTTATCAGCCACATCTCTCCCTTGATACAAAGCTTTTTGGTCACTTGATAGTGTTCTGTAGTGGTTTGGACATCATATCTTAAACTCTTCTTATTTTTAGCAATTTCTACTTGGGATAACCCTTGGCTAAGGAGAAGTTGGATTTGTACTCTCTATATAGTCATTTCACTTATTTAGAACAATATTGAATACACAATAGTTATAAATTTAAGCTAAAACATAAGAAATATTAGTTAAATTCTGATTTTAGAAAACATACTATTTTATTAATTACAAACCATATATAAAAATACTAAGTAATTCAAATATATTAACATTCAAACATTAGCAAACTACACATTATTATCATACCTATTTACGATAATATGATTTTTTTTATTTTGATTAAATATGTTAAATTTATAAATCTATGAGTGGTGTTTCATACTTTGGCCAAGGGTGTATATATATATATATATATATCTTTAGGTACTGCAATAGCTGTTTTGGGATAGCAGCAGTGAAAGCATGGAGGGGGGGAGGGGATCCTTTAGAGACCATACAACTAATCTTATTTACATGCAAGTCTAGCTTAAATACAGAGTGGAATACCAGTTAAAAAAACTTCTTCAAACAGAGATGAAGCGATCAAAGAGTAACAAAGCAACAAAACTTGGACGCGAATTATAATACAAAGGAAATTTTAGGGACAGTAGCAACTGCTACTATTTGAATTCTTTGCCAGGACATTTTCTTTCACTGGGTTTTTAATGAAAAGAATGAATCTAGGAAAATGAAGAAATGTGGAAGCTCCAAAGATCCCAGTTGCCTAGAGAGAATAATACTTTCGATGCTCAGATAGGAAGTTCAAGTAATTCTTCTAGACCTACCCAACATCAGCAATGAAGAAAGATTCCATGGCAGGAATTGGAAATGTAGTTAACGAAAATACGTAAGGAAACATTTAAATATTCATTATTTCTCTCTTAGTCTTTAATGTTCTTCGATGCGTCCTGCGTCCGCCTTTTATAATCCCGCTGAGCGTCAGGATTCAGTGGCTCATTTGGTCTAATTTTCTTGTCTCATTGGACTCAGAAATGAGCGTTTCTTAGCGCTCTTTCTCATTTCTCTTGTTAAATCACTCAACTGTTAGAGATAAGTAGTGAAGACTATTTCAATTATTTTGAGTTCAATCACAATCTTCATGGAATATGTCATATTACATTGTCAATACATAACGAAATAACTTAATTTGAAGGGGAGGGTAATATGCGAATAGATCCATTTTATAGAGTTAAGGTCTAAGGACGTATGTTTTCGATACCCAACTCAAGATTCAGGTCAAAGAGTTTCTTAATCTTCGGAATCCAGAGATATGTTGTTTCGCTCCCCAGGAGCAGATGGCATGTGCTCTCGAGGACCCCTTTGGGAGTTCAAGGGAGAAAACCTTTGATCCTACACCCTCTACTGGAGGCCCCTCCATCGTTACTATAATTAAGTGGGGCAGCGCCTTCTGTGAGACTGTCCTGAAGAGCCGGGTTAAGCTGGTGGGAGGCTGTTGCATGCTGTGGGAATTGTATACCCCCCTCCACCTGTGCTAGAACCCCATACAACAGCGTGGGAGTTCAATTCCAGCTTGGCCCCACCGGTATTGCATCTACGTGGGGTGGCTTCATGCCAGGTGCCTCCAAGTGCGGTGGTCGCGTCATATCCACTTGGACTAGCCACTCTACAACTCTAGTTGTTTCTTCCCCCACCCCCCCATAGAGTACCTAGAATTTAAAAAATAGTCTTGACCTGTGGGTGGATCAAACTCCAGAACCTAAAACACTGATAAACCTCATATTATCATTCTCTCATAAATTTCAATACACTTCTTTCCTTCACCACCCTGTAATTAGAACTTCGCAAACGGCGACGGTGAAATTGAAGGTTAAAATAAACAATAAAAAACGGTTCTTTTTCAGGACTGTCAAATGTGTTTCCTGGATGGTTGAGGCATTGGTGAGGAGCGGCGTCCCAGGCATTTTCGATACAGTGTAACGGTGGTTAACCATTGCTATAATTCACCCATACCATGGTTGCGTACATTGCTGTTAAACTGATAATTATTTCAAGTATCGTTAATTTGTTTAGCCTTGAAGAGAGACTCGACAATAAGTGGTTTATTTAATGTTAAAATCAACCTAGGTGTAGTTCCGGCATTGCCCACCCCCGAAGGCGTTTCATACTCCTTCCTGACACTTCTGTTCATCGTGTTACCTTTCTCTATGTTGATATTGATTTATTCATTAATATACATTTTATTTTATATCTTCCTGAAAGGTTTTTTTCCAAAGATACCGGTCGTTGAGCTCCAAGTGAATAGGCCTTTGTTTATTTCTCCATTAGAAAAAATTCTGGAGGTGATTGCTAGGCCTAATCTTTCTACTGGGGTCAGCTACTTGTTCTCTTTATTTGATATGTATTGTGTTAAATCGGTAAAACCATCTAAAATATGAGTTGCCACATTAAGTAATGACTCCAACTGAATAGGCCTTTGTTTATTACTCTTTTTTAAAATCACCGGAGGTGAATGCTAGGCCTAATCTTATTTCTACTAGGGTAAGTTACCTGTTTTCTTCATTTACTCATTACTTTATTAAATCATTCTCCATCTAAAATAAGGGAGGCTACATTAAGTAATTGCTCCAAATGAAATGAATATGTTTTTTCTCCTTTTAAAAATCTCCATTACGTAGAGATTGATAGGCCTATTTCTACTGGTGACAGCTAACTGTTCTTTTAATTTATCCATTAATTTATTAAATCGGTCTCCATTTAAAATATCAGACGCTACATTTAGATAATTGTTTCCAATTAACATGATGCTCAAATTTCTACCCATAATTATTTTCATAGTCGTTATCTTTCCATTTTCTCTGAGATGAAGACAAATCATCTCTATTTCAATCTTGCTACTGATTGTGACTTAACATTTCGCTCATGCTGACTTAGAGGAGACCAGAAAATACAAAGCTCGTGTCGATTGCGAGGATGGGCAAAAGACAATGTCTCCTACAAAAATCCGAGAGCTTTTTCGTTTTTGTTTTTCTTTATATCGGCGAAAGGAATCATTCGATCCTGAGGTAAAACTATATCTTCTGAAGACAATTCAGGTTAACAGCAACTATTGTTTTAGTTCTTTAATGTTCTAAAGCTCGAAGGAATGGCTCTTTTAAACTCAAGCATAGTAGGAAAAATTATTATGCTACCAGGAATCTAATGCAGTTTTGACAAAACCTTTTAAAGAAACTAACTACCCTTTATGCTCACAGCCTTATATATTTGTGGTAACTAATCTAAATTACCATATGGTGAATTTCATTGCAACGATCCCACGCCTTCGATGAAATTGTTCGAATATTCGCTTAGAGGAAAGATCCTTGACGGCATATTTGGCTGCCCCCATTCAAATGACATATATGAATACATGAACTACCACCACCAGCTATGAATGCGTGAATGAGGACACGACAGGCTCCTTGCAACACCCAGTTTCCCACACCCAGACTGTTGATTACAAGGACTTGGACATTATGGTCCAAGAAAGGGAAGCCTACCGATGTGGAAACATGAATCTATAATGACAATAATATATACGAAGCAAGAATCTACAAGGGCTATTCACCGATACTAAAGCCACATTAACGGCAGGCAGAGACAGTCATCCACACAGACCAGGTAAAATAAACACTGACTCACATCATTAAATCCTTTATGGTTGCAATGTTTTATGACTCAATAAAATTTGCACACTTTAAAATGCGGTGAAAATGGTTTGACTTTTCTTCCAAAGTCTAAACTTTTAATTCATATTGCTACAACAGGAGGAGAATTACTTCAACTCAATATAACTCACTAATATAATATTAAAATGGGCCACCCAAGTTTTTAAATTTATCGTTATAGATCCACCATTCATTAAGCTATACTACAAAACGAATGAAAATAGACGTTGATTGCGAGAGAGAGAGAGAGAGAGAGAACATATTAGCATTGAGCGTTCTGTCGGTACGAAAGTGACCGTGCGACGAATGGTTATTTGCTGTCTGGGGAATTCTGAGCTCCCCGGGAAATTCAGTTAGAATATTTTCCATAAAATACGAATTTGGTCCTTTTTCGCCACTTTTAGCGGCAGAATTAAATTATACAAAAATAAAAGAGAAAAAATAAATTCCAGGGAAATCCATAATTAATCTATTTACCGTTGTTACCCGCACAGCCAGCGGTCAAAACTGCTTCTTCATCCACGTCTAGTCTTGGCACCTCCAGTCCAGAGGCTCTCTCTCCAAGGCCGCCCAATCGGGCCAAGTAGGTGGAAAACAACCGCCGATTGTCGACATTCCCGACCGGCGTCAATGAGTCGTCAACGACATACAAATCAATACCGTATGACATCACGTGTTGACATGACGGACAACATCCGATGACGTCACCGTCAAAACCATAATAGGAAGGAGATGAGAGACACCGAGGTCAGTGTAGGAATGGGAGGAAGCGCGATACGAACATTGTGGGCTTGGATAGGCAAGAATCTTACTCAGGGTATGACGTTGGCACGATATCGAAGCTCTGGCTGGGTATTCCCAGGAAAGATGAGGGCATGGGTGGAAGCGCAAACGCCTCGCCAACACTGAGAGTTGAAGCCATTTTCCGGGCATCAGGACCCGCCTATACCCCGGGGACTAATTTGAATGTAGTAAACAAAAAATCGCATTAGTAATTCTAATCATGGAAGGTCACTGGAAATAAAATAAAGAAAAGGGAAATAACTAGGGTTATTAAGCAAGAAAAGGGGAAGAGAACAGATGGAAACATGAAAACAATCCACTCTCAGATCACACAACAATACTTGACACACAGAACCCACAACGAAATATTAAGTGCACCACCTCTAATCATACACAACTCAGAACAAACACTCACAAAGCAGATCAGAAGAACACTAGCACAGATACGAACAAACAAATCACCACTTCTAACATCATACATGCACAAAATATCTGCCACCACCCATAAAACACACCAAACTGCCACAAATGCCTAACACAGATACACGACACCACACATCTCTTCAACTTCCCACACAGATACACACATACCTGGGCCCGGTGGATCTCTGGGAAAGACCCCGGGGTGCGGCGGGTCTGCTCCTGCGATGGGGTGGGACCTGGAATAGGTATGAGGGTCCCCGACCCACTGTCGGGCCGGGGACGGGGTCGCTACCACCACCACCACAGATGGAAAGTTAAAATATATAGAGAAAACAAGGAAAAAATAATTCAAGGAGAGCAGAGAATATTATAGCAAATATTCTGGAACCTGAAATACTCATCAAAACTTATCAGAAGCTTCTAAAAACCATCCATGAAATAATCTCTTTCGAATGGAGAGGAAATCTTGACATCAAAATGAACGCTTGTTCGGATTTCTCAGTTATCCGTGAAAGAAATTAAAACGAATTAACGAACGAAGCAACAATAATGATAGAAGAAAGATAAATATGAGGGAGAAATAGATGAAAATGGGAACAACGAGGAGTTCAAATGAAGCTAAAAATTGAGGAAAACATGAAAATAAATATATAATAAAAGAGTATAAATGAAGACTATGAGTAGCGTTTTGATCTTTTGTATCATCCGTGTTGCACGTAGGACGATGTTACGGGCATTTGATTTAAATATGTAAATTTTATCATGCGATGATAACTTGATTAGGTTGCAGATGTTTCCTTCGTGTACACAAAAGTGGAATTAGAGGATTAATAGAGAGTTGAGCTAGGAAATGAGCGAAAATTGAGAAATTCTTGAGTCCTAAACACGTCGGTGTAAAATACGATCTATGATGCTAGGGGGGGGAGTAATCTTTTCTCTTCTTTAGTTGAACAAACGACTAGTTCAAATCAAGTTTTCAATTATGTTGATTCAATCACAAAAAGCTTGCTATTTCAAGTCATGTCACTTTTTCAATTTTATGAATTCAATCCTCCAAAAGCTTGATATTTTACGTTCATTTCAACTTTTCAATTTTTTCGATTCAATCACAAAAAAAGCTTGATATTTTACGTTCATGTCAACGTTCCAATTTCATTAATTGAATCACAAATAAGGTTGATATTTCACATTCACAACTTTTTAAGTTATTTTTACTAACATGTGACTCCACTCTCTATTTCAATTACTTAACCTAAACAATCACATCAGGTTATTCAGTTGATTTAAATGTACATCCTATGCATCTAAAGTGGACGAATAACGCATCAATCAAAACACTTGGAAAGTAACATGGCTGCGATTCATGAATTATCACTTTTTATCTTTTTAATCCCACAGGCAAGGTCAGCCATTATAATTAATATTCTCCATTATTCTTCTTTTATTTCTGTCCAATCTCTTTTACGTCTGCGTTAATGATCTATCTCTATATAAATACTGTGAAACATTTCCAGTAGAAAATTATACATGTCTCTTTTTACTTTTCAATATTAATAAAAACTAAGCTGTAATTATTAAGTGTAGGCCAAGTGTAGGCCATGAATGGTCTTTTGCAGTCTCCTTCTTTTCTTATGTTTTTATGTAACCCATTCAAAATTGATCTGTTTGAAAGAGAGGAACTCTCAACGTAATCCGAGACCAATTAACACTTAACAACTAAATAGATTATGAATAATGTGGAAATAAATAAATTTCTAAAGAATAGTTGTAAGCACAAAAAACTAAACGTCCAAAGAATAACTTTAAGCAAGAAAGAATAGTAAACGAAAAATAATAAATACCAAAAGAATAATTGCAATCAAGAAAGAGTTATGGTGAACAAAATGAATAAATATATGGAAAGAATTGTTGTAAACAAAAAAGAATAAATATTGAAAGAATAGTTCCAATTAAGAAAGAATAGTAGAAAAAAAATATCGAAAGAATAGTTATAAGCAATAAAGAATAAAAGTAAGCAAAAAGAATAAATATTGAAAGAATAGTCATAAGCAAGAAAGAATAATAGTAAACAAAGAATAAATATGGAAGGAATTGCTGTCAAAAAGGAATAAATATCGAAAGAATTGTTCTTAGTAAGAAATATAGTAAGCAAAGAAAGAATAAATATCGAAAGAATTGTTGTAAGAACGAAAGAATATAGTTAAACAAAAAATAAATATCGAAAGAATAACTGTAAAAAAAACCCAACCACAGACCCCTACGAGAGAGAGAGAGAGAGAGAGAGAGAGACTTCCCTCCCCATTCGCTCTTATGCAATTCAAACAGAGGCAAATCCACAGCCATAAATTTCATCTTCGAACGACCTTCGAAGAGCCATTCATCTCCTTCGTCGTCAAAGGAGACCTCGGCGCAACGCTACAATTATCATTCGAGCATCTTTCCTCCCTCCATAGCGCATCTTAATTAGCCACTTTTTTTATCTCCTTTCTCGCTCTAGAGGGCTCTTGTGTATTCACCCCCCCCCCCCCGCGTATTTAAGGCGAAATACCAACGAGGGCAAATCCCGTAGAACGTTTGTAAGGAGTGATGTGTAGGTTGAGTGAAAAGCGAGAAGAAAGAGAAATGTCAGGCAGCTGCAGACCCTCCTCAGGGAGTGCGCCCTTAGGGAACACTAGAATTTAATAGGTAAGGCTCTAAAACAAAGGAGATAGTGTATGTTGTGCTGTAAAGGCAGGAAGGGAAACGATAAGGGGTTTTCATTGACTATGTGCATAATGTTACGTGTGGAGTTAGCCCCGCGGAGATGAGTATCAGCGTATCCGGCCAATGGGCGGCTGGATCATGACAGCGCGGAAATTTTGTGTCGCGCTCGTTGGGAATCAATCCCTGCCTTGATATCAGAAATCCAACCCCATATGGACTTGGTTAGCGGGATCTCCACCTATTATTTAGTTCCTTAAACTTGTTTATGTGTAATTTCGAAAGGGTTTTTTTCCGTTTTTCCCTTGAGTGACAAGTTTTAGTAGTTTTTTCACTTTGCCTCTACCCGTTTTGAAAGGACTGATAACCGATATGTCTTTAATGAATTTTTCCGAGTGAAGCGGAGGTAATCGATTACATTTTTTGTTAAATTTAGTATCATCCCTGTCCATTTTCTTCTTCGTCTCGTTTGAAAGTTCATACTATAAAGGTTAGCTGCTTCTGCTAATTCTACTGATGTTTCCACGTTCAATTCTGTCGCTTTCTGTTAATTTTTCTACCGATCGTGTCTCTGTTCTCCATCTTTGACTTCTAGTCCCCTATATTCATTTTAAAATAAGGGTTCCTTGTGTATGAGCATTCATAGACGCTGTATTGAAGTCCTAATCTTCACCTGAGTGAGATGTTGCTGAGTTCAAATATCGCCTGTTTTGGCATATCATCAGTATTTTTTTTAGAGATTTTCTTAGTTTTACATGGGGTCTTTATATGAGAAATCTTCCCCTAGGGAGCCACAGGGGGGGAGGGGCTGTTACATTTAGTACCCGTGTGAGCTGTATGTCCTCTGGGTCCAAAAGCAAACTGGGGAAGCTTCGTCACTGGGTTGAAATGAACTCTGACGGGGCTTGGGGAAGTTGTTGGTGCGCTTCCCCCTCGCTCCCTCTCAGCATTTTTTCCCTACGACTCTCCCCTCAATCCTCTGTCTAGGCTTAAGGACCTGACCAGCTTCCTTATGCTGTCTCAGAAATGGGGCTTTGGTACCTCTATAAACAACGCCCTGTAACGCACGCAGCTTGTGAGAACGGACTCGAAGGGTCCTGGGAGTTGGAGCGTAATTAATAAGAAGATCGATTTTACATGCCTATAAATGGCTGACTATATTAAGGGCCGTTTTTTGGGCACATAGGTCTGTACTGCATTGTTGACAGCGAGGCCAACTAAAAGTCTCTGGTACCACCCGACGGGTCTGCCGCAATAGAGCTTCAGATCTAGGTAGTCCTGTCGACGATTAGCACGACCTAATAAGGAAATCCACCCTATCTCATTGCCTCGATGACTCCTCAATTGGGATCTTCAGCTCCCTCCTCCTCACCCAAGACTGGACTGGGCAACTCGGAGACGCCGTATCCTCGAAAAGAGGGACCCCCGACTCCGAAGAAGCCCCACCTCGCCTGACAAAGGTTTCGAAGCGGGGAGAGAAAAAGACGCTTCGCGAGTCCAACCTCCCCCGCCCCAATCACTTTTCAAAGGTACGGCCATTCTCGGCAGGGGTTTCTCTTCGTAAAAGGTCTCTTCTTATCTCATCTGATTTAGGTCTGGAGGGCATATTTCTTCGAAAGAATTGCTGTGTGCCCTAGGCCAACTCGAACGAGCTGAGGAGGCTCACCCCATCCTCTTAACCATTAGCCATTTTTTTTGCACTAGACCATACTTGGCGCATGATTCGTGCCCACCTTCCCGGAGTATAAGGGTTTTGCGACATCTCATCTTGATTCGGGGCCAGGCGGAAGGATGCGAAATTTACACCACGCATGACGTCTCTGTTTTATTCTCGCTATAGGTACCTCATGTCAGGCAATGGAAATGCAGCTACACCTGAATAAGAGGTATAATGTCATTTATGCATTTATGCGTATATTCCACCAACAGCCGACTTCGATGCAGATGACATTCACCGCGTTTCGTACGATTGCCCAAGCGCTAAATGTTTAAAGGTTTACGCATCACTGCCCGAAAATGACTACGTTTTCCTACCTCAGTTTGTTCCTCTGCTCTCCAGATGCCCTCTAATTTTAGGTCGGAGGTGGGAGATGACCTCAAGTATGATTTTCTGGGCCGCTTCCGCCTGAAAGCCCGCCCCGGTGCTCGGGCGTGGTGGTACGCATTTGAGGAAATGTGTGAGTAGTTTTCTCTTCGTCGATGGGCTTAGGTCAGTTGATGAGGCCGTTGAATTCTTTTTGGGCAACTTCATCGCCGTGGGCCTAACTACTATTCCTAGAACGTGTGACCGTTTTTCACGGGGTCCGCTTATAGCCCCTCCCCCGCCATATTTCACCGTCGGTGAATTTCATCGACCTAGGGCTAGGTTCTGAGTATGTTTCGAAGTATTCTCGCGGCTCTTCATATCGGGCATACGTGCCTTCACTTAACGGGGAAACATCTCTTGCAGAGGTGTGGAAGCAAGTTAAAAGGATTCGGTGCAAGTTCTCGCAGGACTATCTCCCGTTCCCTAGGAGAACGGGTTTACAATCTCTGACTCCTCATCCGTGGCTGAGTCTTTCGCGACCGCTTTCTCCACCTTTTCTATCTGTGATATTACTCCACTAGCATTCAATGTACGTAGCATTCAATGTAGGCAGAGAACCATTCAACGACAGGTTTACGTTGAGTGAGTTGCACTCCAGTCTCGCTTCATGTGCAGACACTGCCTCTGGGCCGGAAGATGTTACGTATGCCATGATTTGACACTTAGATGGGCGAGGCATGGCTTTCTTGCTATATTTGTTCGATAGGATCTAGACAGAAGATATCCTCTTAGATTCCTGGCGAATGTCTATTGTACTCACTTTTCTGAAATGGGATTGAGATTATTCTAATCCAGACGGTTTCCACCCAATTTATTCAATCTCCTGCGTGTGCAAGATGATGGAAAAGTTGGCAATGTTAGTTAGATTAGCCTTTTTTTCTGAACAACGAAGGCCACCTGTCATCTGTACAATGCGGCTTCCACAAGTTCTACTCCACGTCGGATGCTCTTCTCCGGTTGCACTATCTATGAACGGTTGCTGTTTCGCACCAAAATGCTTCAATCTAATAACAGTAAACGAACCATTCATATCTTTGCAGAAACACAGAATCCCACTAATATCAAATTATTTTTTTTAATTTATCATGTCGTTTCCAGCACAAATATGTCTGGCAGTGTTCTTTTCGATGTTAAAAGTTCGGCTTCTGTAATAGTGAGACTTAAGAAATCGCTGATCAAATCATCCATTGATTTGGAAATAGGGGATGTGTACTCATTCTTGGCTCGAATGCTTCATTACCCTCTTTGATGCCGCTACTTAACTCTTCGGATGAAAAATCTTTTGCATCTTTTGTCTAAAAGAAGGTCAACAGACCTAAGTCGAGTGCTCTCAATTATTTCAATAATTTTGAAAAAAAAGAAACAAACGTATTATCAATTAACAAACATCATCTGACCTTGCGACCTTCAAAACTTTCAAAAACGCATTGAAAAGTAAAATGGTTGCCATCCAACCGACCAACATACTAACTTATAGAGTAGCGTGCGCGCAACTAAATATCACTACAGATATCTATCTAGCGGCTTCAACCAAAACATGAATGAAATTTATACTGTAGACTGGATTTAATACGGTGGACTGAAATCAATAATGTGGACTGGAGTCTACATAAAATTGAAATTTATGTAGAATATTACGAGAACATTTCATAGTTACTTTTTAGGGTCGATGTGGTACTTACAAGTTAGTATGATTATGAGAGACAAGTACTACGGATGATGGTAAATCTGGATATTAAAGAGCTCGTCTTCCAATAACTTTTGTGCACTTTTTAACATCTATCATGCACAAATAACAGTCATTATGGCAGTTCTTCCGCTCTCTTCATAATATGGTAATAGCAATAGGCATTGTTATTCTCAATCAGCTTTCTGGAGGAGATCAACAGCTTTCGCATACCATGTGAGGTGCCCATGGGGTCACTCCAACCATGGGCATTCCAAAGTAGAGCCTGCACACGCTATCCAGAATTTGACACGTTTCACGATTTTATGTGATTTATGCTTTGTCAGAATATAGTATAATCAAAAGAGCTAAAATTATATCAGAGAAAAGAATCTGAAAGAGAAAAAATACATTGAATTGTAGAATATCGAAATCATTCTAAATAGCGATTTTTAATAATATAAAAAAAATCAATGTTTTTCTGTAGTGGTTGACGATACAGAAAAAATAACATTTTTGGAATCAAGGCAATCAAAAAATATCCGAATTCGTTTGAAATACGAAATAAACAATACTCAAGGCTCCCCTCCCCTCAATCTAAATTTGCTTTAATAATTTAATTTTGCTTTACTCGTCTTTGGGGTCCAGTAATTATTTCCTCCTGTTAAAGATTAAAATTGAAAACCTATTTTAGAAAGAACTTCGAATATACGAAAAGAACAACCAGTCCTGCCCGAATTTTAATCATTTTTCTGAACTTCTTCATTGTGTTTTTAAAAAATCCCACGAATATATATATATATATATATATATATATATATATATATATATATATATATATATATATATATAAAGTACAGTAGCGTACGTGTAACTATAGGGATAAAACCAGAGTAATAGGACTAATTTTATATGCGAAACCAGGTTTCGATGGAGATTTCCGTCATTGCCAGTCGCTAGTGACTGAATGACGGATAGTTCCGTCGAAACCTGGTTTTGCATATAAAATTGGTCCTATTACTGTAGTTTTATCCATATATATATATATATATATATATATATATATATATATAGTAGGAATATGAAGACCCAGGAGATTCCACTAATCATTTATTAGCCGGACACTGTATCGACTAATGAGAAGGGGAAGAAATATTAACGATAACAGTTAGACAGTTAGAAACATGCATTATATAATGGCTAAAAAAGCGGAAGAAGACAAGTTAAAAAATAATAGAGTTGACAATTATTGAGATGGAAGTAAAAACACAAAGGACAATAAGTGATACTATCCAGTGTAATTTTGAAAAATAATAGGAAGAGGTGAAGTTTTAACATAAACTGACTTGAGTATCAAAAATTAAAGGAAACTGGAATAAACAATAAAATAACATATTATATTAAATTGTAACAAAAGAAAACAAAATCCGAAAACAAATGTGAACAAATTAAACAGAGGAACTAACCTTAATCGTAGGAGTTGTGAAATCAAATAACTAACGCTAGAAAAACTACTAACGAGAATTGTTCGGTTGGTTGGTTGGCTAGTTAATGTATTGAATTGTTGGTTGGTTATATAGTGAATAGTTTATATATATATATATATATATATATATATATATATATATATATATATATATATATATATATATATATATATATATATATATATATAAATGAAGAGGCTTCAGGTTTAGAGATGGGAATACCAGTCCTATGAGACAAACCTAAGTGCTTCCATCAGGCAACATTCAGAGTATCACCATCATCCTCTTAATTCTGATTCATTTACCATATTATCTTCATCTTTAAATGCTCTCGATATTAGAGTCACTGTACGTACATCAATAAAATAAATCCAAACCTAATTAATTACTCCTTCTCAATTAAACTATTCACTATATAACCAACCAACACTTCAATACATTAACTAGCCAACCGAACAAATCTCGTTAGTATCTTTAGTTAGTTGATTTCAAAACTCCTACGATAAAGGTTAGTCCCTCTGTTTAATTAATTCTAATTTGCTTTCGGGTTTTTTTTTGTTTTTTATAATTTAATATAATAGGTTATTTTATTGTTTACTCCAGTTACCCTTAATATTTGATATTCAAGTCAGTTTATGTTATAACTTCACGTCCTTCTATTATTTTTTTTTAAATTAAACTGGATAGTATTAATTAATTCTATATATTTTTTGTGTTTTTGCTTTAATCTCAATAATTGTCAATTTTATTATTTTAACTTGTCTTCATCCGCTTTTTTAGGCATTATTTAATGCATTCTTTTAACTGTTATCGTTAATATTCCTTCCCCTTTTCATTTGTCAACACAGTCGCTGAAGATGTTCCTAGTGAAGGTCCGAAATGTCCGGCCAATAAATGATTAGTGTAATCACCTGGGTCTTCATATTCCTACTACATATCAGATTCCCAAGGAACAAATCAATTACAAGTGTGTGTGTGTGTGTATATATATGTGTATATGTATATATATATATATATATATATATATATATATATATATATATATTAGCGGCCATAATATAAGTGTCAGTAACAAAAAGTGTATTTAATTATTTATTATATAAGTTTAACAAAAAATTGAGACTATATAATATACAAATATAGGGTGACAGCAAAAAAACGGGCGCCAACTTTCGATAGGTTTCATTTCTTAATTTTAAAAATATCATATCAAAACATGAGAGTCTTTGGCCTTTTATTCTTTATTCTAGAACACGTGTTCGAGATGGCTCCATTTAGCTCTGTGCATGAAGGATATATCACAAAAAGTGTTTCCCTGCCCGTTTTGGGGTTTACCCTGTATTTATTTATATTTAATATCAATCTTTCCTGAAAATTTTAAGTGAATGGATTAAATATTTCGTAAGTTATGAGGAAATAAACAAACTATCTTCAAAATTGCAGTGGAAAAAAGTTAAGGATCACTTAGAAAAACAATGTAAAATGGAACAAGAAAAAACAGAAACCCTTACTATAAATATTTTGTGAACATCCCTTTACTAGCAATGACCTCTCGACATCTGTTACCACAGGATTGAATTAATTTCTTGCAAAATGATGGGGTAATATTGTCCATTCGTATTTCGATAATTCCCAGAGTTCATCTTGGTTCTTTGGATTTCTCCTTCGCTCCCCATCTCCAATAATCTTCCAAACGTTTTCTATAGAGTTGAGATCGGGAGTTTGAGGTGGCCAGTCTATAAGATCAATCCCTTTATCATTCAAAAAATGTTTGACTTTCTTCGCAGTGTGGAGGGAGCGTTGTCCTGCACGAAGATAGGAGGTTGAACTGACGAGGATCGGAGATGTGGAAGGGCATGCTGTATAAGAATCTGCTTGTAGATTTTAGCATTGATACTCCCTTGTAGGTGAATAAATGGACCAGGACCAATAGCAGCGATCACTCCCCATACCATTACACTGCATCCTCCATAGTTTATTGTCTTCTTCACACATGCACGATATAACCGTTAGCCCCATCTACGTCGGACGTACATCCCGCCATCAGAACCAATCACATTAAACTTCGATTCATCGCTAAAATGAACATGCGCCCAATGTTCTTCTGTCCAAACGATATGTTCATGTGCGTAACGGAGACGGCCTCTTTGATTCTTCTTGGATATCAGAGGTTTTTTTGCCGGTGCCTGAGAAAGCAACCCAGAACCTCGTAACCTCCAGGAAATTGTTTTAAGCGATACGTTGACATCGAGGTAGAGCTGAACTCGCGGGATATCCCAGCAGCACTATTAAACCTCTCCTTCAGTGACATCCTAACCATAATACGATCCTGCCTTGGTGACCTTTTACCAGGTCTACCGGTCGGTTTTGGGTTTAGCATCTGTCGGCCATGATAACTTAAAACGAGCTACAATTCGTTGCAAAACACTTCCTGACCTTCCTACAGTAATTGTATCACATAATTTGACTTGCCCTCTCGGTCAAGGCACACAATCCTTTGTTTTTCATCACAGGAGACCGGTCGTCTCTCACAAGCCGCCATGTTGACAGTTGAATGTTCCAATAATGTATGAACATAAGAAGTAACTGTTAGCCCATCAACAGTCTCCTAAAGACAAATACCTCGGTTGATAGATGATTTTTTTCTAAGTGCCCCTAACTTTTGGTCGCTGCAATTTGGAAGATAGTTTGTTTGTTTTTTCATAACTTATGAAATATTTATTTCATTCACTTGAAATTTTCACGAAAGATAGATATAGATATATCTAAATATGTGTATAATATATATTCTCAACGTTTTGTTAAACTTCTATAATAAATATTTAAATACACTTGTTGTTATTGGCCCTTATATTATGGCCGCTACTGTATATATATATATATATATATATATATATATATATATATATATATGTATTAGAACTCAATGGCGAGTTATGGTGTATGATACTGAAGCCACTGTATAGGAGCCAAAAGTTTAATTTACTAGACTAGTTTCAGAATGTAGTTTATCATACCCTCTTCAGTCGTATACTGAGAATGCAATTGTTACAAAAGTCTATAAATAGCGTACAGATCAGAAAAATACACAAAGAAACACAAAACGAGGGAAAAAGGTCATTAATCAGGGGGTGCGAGTCTAAGATCGTTGACTAAGCTGTTTACGATGAGGTTACGGAAATGGGGGCTGCATTTCAATTGCCCATCTGACAAATTAAAAGTGGGAATTTCTCCTATTATTATAGATTCTACTATTTTTCTTTTAAGGAAATCTCTACAATTATATATGATTTGTGCCTTTGAATAGTCAATTTGGTGGTTGAAATTGCTAATATGATTATATATATATATATATATATATATATATATATATATATATATATATATATATATATATATTCATCATGATTTCTTTTACAAAGTTTAAGTTTAATGTTTATTAAGCACAAAACGAAGTAGGTGTGCTACATGTTTAATTTGAACGTTTCGGGTTATTACAAAATCTATCTTCAGGAGCCATAAGCAAATTCGAAATCAGTACATGGAATAATCTAATTAAAAATCTATACTATAGCACATGTTCAATAGCATAATGCTATAACTATGAGAAAATTACACATTAACGACGGTAAATACTGAAATCAAAGTTATGTTAATGAAATAAACAAAAGAAATTAGTGAGGTAAAGTACATCAGAAAATATTTGAAAAGAAATGGTATAAATCAAACGCAAATACTGAGAGGGAGGAAAAAAAAGAGAGAATTGGATGCATATACAATATAGTAACAACTGAATAAAAACTGAACATTATTACATGGTCAGATCACAATGACAAAGAAAAACAAGAAGGAAATTTAAAATTGAATACAGCTAGGTTGGTGTTAGTAGGTTACATACAAACAAGAGAAAGTGGGGCGTCTCATTATTTAAATTTGGGTTGTTGTATTTAATACTGAGATTCTTTAATATGGAGAGTTAATATAGATTTAGCAAATTTTAATACCGAAAAATTGCCTAAGGACACGGCTGTTTTACAATCAATCAAATGTTTCCTATTTGAAAAATACTCTATATTACTTAATGTTTTCCGATTCTATAACTAATACTGATGTGAGAACAGAATCGCGACTGAAGTGAACTCTCTGTGCTTCCTATATAGGTCCCCTTCTTAACTCTATATACAATGTACGAACTCATCGGCGTGAGAATACTATCTTTCACAACTAAAGAAATTCCAATATATTTGTTATTGATGAATATAAGTCTAAAATTGATTTGAGAATAAAATTTTCTTAAAATAGCCGTTAAACGTTTATAGCTCTTGAAGATGTTTGATAATTAACCGAAACTATAAAAACGGAACATATTATATATATTTTAGAAAATGATCGATTGGACCACTATTCTGTTGACAAACTAATCGGGCATTGCGGCGGCCACTCATGGGTGTATAATAATCAATATGAAACGACTGTATGACGTTACTTAAATGTAAAGGTTCCCTACCTTGTCGAAAACAAAAATCATTTTCCGGATAGAGACGACGACAGTCTGACAACAACATTGTCCTTAAATGTTATATGTAATTTGCTGAATTCACTTTTACTTTTTCGGTTTCAATAAAATGAACGTTATTTTTACTTTTCTAAGA
The DNA here is from genome assembly GCA_963969495.1 of Ceratothoa steindachneri. Classification (NCBI taxonomy): domain Eukaryota; kingdom Metazoa; phylum Arthropoda; class Malacostraca; order Isopoda; family Cymothoidae; genus Ceratothoa; species Ceratothoa steindachneri. Next base: position 34,759,131 of record OZ018330.1, on the reverse strand, counting down.
AATTCCTGGATATATCATTACTTTTTTAAAAATCTTGATGTCTCATGATACAATTTATTCATTAGAATATCATATTTTTTACCGCCCCCGTAGACAACGTCATTTTTACAGTTTCGTGGAATTTCTAGTGTAAAATCCCTTTTCCTTCGTGAACAATATTTTAACATATCAACTGAAAAATTATTCGAGAAGATCTACATCTTGATTTTCTTTTATATTTTACATTATTGTTTTTTTCTTAAAGTGGGGAATTATTTGAATGCTTTTAGTTTCTGCAATTTCATTACACGTTGCACAGAACTTTGACCAATGTTTAGATAATTTTCAATTGTCTGTTGCAATAAATACGTCCCTGGTTCCTTTTCTTGAGAGCATATTTTATCATTTATGTAATTCACATTATTGGGAACTATAGAATGTTCTAAGCCTACCACTTCCCGTTTTCATTGTGGTGGTTTCTGTATCTCGAATCTTCTTTAGAAGTTTTTCAAGTGTAAGTTTTTTCCAACCTCTGACAGGAAAATCGCGTAATAATCTTACATTCTTCCATTCTTTGTCAATGTAACAAGCTTTAATAAGAATGCAGTTTTTGACAACATAATTTATTCTACTGAGGAATAGAAAAAATAAGCAGATATGTAGACGTATGCTTTAAAACTTTAAAAATGACCGTATGCTAAAACCAATGGGAAATGCACATTTGAGCAAAAAGCCTATTTTTTGTATATGTATTTTACATTTTAGCCTTTTGCATATAATATATTTATAAATAATTGTGAAGCTACACTAAATCTGATAAAAGTACATTTCACATTTTTCTTAGCATACGGCCGTGAAGTGGGTGAGACTAAAGTCCCTATCACACTAGGGCAGGTCATACTCTAAAATTATATGAAACTGCTGATGAGGGGTATTCAAATGATGAATATTGGTGAAAAGAACATACTTTTAGCAGAAAAGTTAAATTCTAATTGATCTAACATTCATCAATTTGAAGTTGAAATATTGTTAGTTCTGGGTCATTTACTATATTTTACTATTATTTTAGTTACCCATAAAAGATCAAATTTACCGTTTTCTATCATCAATACATTTATGTAGTCTGAAAGATATTTGTCTAACAAAATGTAAAAATGTATTAGAGAGACATGAGACGTAGGAAACCTGTTAAAAATGACCCTTAATTTATTTTGGTCTAACTCCAAAATTGCAAGTAGCCAGTACTCATTGCTCAGTGGAAGGCAATATTCCAGTAGTTTTGCCAGTTCTGGTAACTATTGTAACTGGTAATTGTTTATAGAGCATTTACATTCTATTTGAATGCTAGTAAAGTCTGTGGATCATTTTAGAATAACATATAATTATTTGCTAGAGATTAAGTCTTAATCTAAGTTCCATCTTTTCATTTGCAGATATACATACGATTAGTGTGACAATGGCGCAAATCAAGACAAGGTCTAAATCAAGTTCTTATCTGACTAATTTTGTTGGGACTGGGCAAGAGCTGATGGTGTCTGAGTTACCAACAATAAGAGATATTTTGAGGTACGGCATCTACCTGAGGGAGCAAGGGGAAGATGACCGTAGAAATTATGAAGTGGACTGTAAAGGATATCGCGGAACCTCGTTCACACGGCCCAAATAAAATACACACAAGAAATTTATAGAAGACCAGGGATCTAAAAGTCTACCAGAAATTCACCAGAATTTATCAGGACGGTGCTAAATTACAAGGTATCCGCAAGGGGTTAAATAAATACACACATACAAGTAAATACAGTATTATTTACATCAAAAGCAAAATGAAATAAATTGACTGCTAACAAATTATACGGGAGTAAAACAAATAATAAGAAAAGTCACAAATGCTTATAACCATCTAACGACCACAGATCGTTCTAACCAAATAGATATTCGCGCATACAAAATTGGGTGCTATGAATAGATTGCTTAAAGCCGAAACGACACGCGCCGTTGAAGATGAAATAGCCTTCGCTACTCTAGTGACAGGTGTTCCCGGAATAACCTCCCTGTCTTACGACCCTTACCCGAAGGCCCAAAGGTACATGAATAAAACTAATTAATTTAAAAGGGACGTAAGAATAAAGAGATACTCCAAAATACCTGATACCAGAGCAGTGAAGCAATAACTCACGTCGGAAACCCAGGTGAAAGAGGCTCGGTGACGATGAGGGAATTCGACCCAAGTCCACAGAGGTAAATGCGATGACGGTCTTAGGCGAGGAGAAACTCAGAGACCGCGATATTGGGGCGAAAGGCGTCGAGACCACGGGCAACGACGACTCGAAGGCCCAACGATCCGAGAGAAGGAATTCGAGATGACAGAATTCCCCAAAGAGGAGATGGTGAGGTGACTAGAGGAGAGCTTCCACGTGCCCAGTGTGAACGGCGTCTCAAAGGAGAACTCTTGCAAACGTAACTGGAAGAGCACAATTCGATGCAGCCGACAGAGGGACAGCGACAACGCTGGCAGGAATCAATGGCAAAAAATCCTCGCTGCACGAAGGAATCTAGTACGAGGCTCCAAAATGAACGTCAACAGCAAGTGACGGAAAACGATTCAGCGGAGCAATCGAGGCAGAATCCTCGCAACAGAATGAATGAAAAGGCCTCATGGCCCCATTTATATCCTTCAGTCTGAAGGGAGAAAAGGGAAGTGGGGCACAAGGGGGGGGGGAATGAGTCGTTTCCCTTACACAAATTAGGCTGGTAAGTTACATAAGTTTAGGCCAAAATGGTAGCCTCGAAGCGGTTCGACCTGCGGTAAACACCGTAAACTATGATGAGAAAGTGAATGCATGGGGATACGAGGGCCTACCCTTTACATGGACCAGCTGGTAAAAGACATGTATCAGGGCTTGATTAATCAAAGAACCAAAGCTAATGCTCTCTTCAAACCACCTGTTGTAAATCAAAAGGTCACAATAATATCAAAACTTAAGGTGTGGAAGGAGGCAGTAAACGTTTCCCTTGATAAAGGAAAAATTGAAGTAAAAGAGAGGTTCATTGTAAAACTAGATAAGTTATTTGATATATTGACATGCAAATGTAAAATTTCTAGTCATGGAGAAGTAGGTGGCAATGGCTGTGAGACTGAAGCCCACATTAGCTGCTGTTGTAGTAAAGAGAAAAAATACCTACTAGGGAACTGGCCTTCATTAAAGGACAAAAGGAGAAGGTTGGAAGTAAAGGTACCTTTCAAATTGGAGGTCCTGATATACCAGAACATAATAGACAATTAAGAGCTTCAGGAAGGAAAGAAAAAGAAAGGATAACAGAAAGAAAGAGAAAAAGTAAGGAGGAAAGCGCTGTTTTAGCAGGAAAAGCAGCAAGAAAAGAAATCGAGCATTTTTTGGCACAAAATTCTGATGGTGACGACAGTTTGGGTGATGAAGTAACTTTTGAAGCTGTCCAAGAGCCAGAATCTTCCACCAGGAATAGAAAGAATTATAATAAAATTCCAAATATTGCTCTTGCTAGTATAAGGTATGGTGTCGGATTGAGACCAACTGCAGCTAAAGCAACAGCAGCTAAAGCAACAGCAGCTTTAATAGATGCTGGAGTCATTACTGAGGAAGATACAAGTAAAGTAATTGATAAGAATAAAGTTAAAAAAGCACAGGAAAAGCTAATACTGAACATGAGTTTGAGGAAAACTTAGGGAAGGATGGGGGAATTTCTCGTGTTCTCTTTGATGGACGAATTGATGTGACAAATTTTATGATGGAGGCAGAGGGAAGTGAAAAATTGTTTCCAGCAAAAACAAAAGAAGAGCATTACACTGTCATCAGTGAGCCTGGGAGCAATTACCTCTTCCACTTTGTCCCAGAAAAGGTTACAGAAGAATCACATGTAGAGAAGATCGCTAAGGCTATGTTTGGATGGCTGAGGCAAAGTAGTTTGGATAACAGATTAATGGCCATTGGAGGAGACTCCACGAATGTAAACACAGGTGTAAATGCTGGAGTAATACGAAAAATGGAGCTCCATTTGCGCAGAAAGCTTGTTTGGTTGGTCTGTAACATTCACACTGGGGAGCTCCCTCTCCGGCATCTAATTATCAACCCCTGGATGGCCCAACACTATCTGACAACCGATATTCTGGACCAATAGGAAAGCTCCTTGACTCTTTACAGACTTGGATATCAACTCAAATTTCACTCAAATATCTTTAGGTCCTCCTCTTACCAAGATACCTCAGCAAGTAGCGCAAGATCTTTCCACTGATCAACACTACGGCTATAGATTTGTATCGGCAACCAGAAATGAAGTGCTTCCTACTGGGTTTTCTCTATTGGAAATAGGACCAGTAAACCACAGTCGCTGGCTGACCACAGCTAACAGACTTCTTCGGCTGTGAGTGTCAAATCATGAGCTCAATGAAAAAGCCTTTAAGAATCTACGACTGATTGTTGAGTTCATCATTGGTGAATATTATCCATGCTGGTTTAACGTTAAGATTAAGCACTCTTGGACTGAGGCATCTAGGCACATTCTTTATCAACTTTACTGCCTTAAGTCTCAGAGGAAGAAGGTGTTGGATATTGTTTTGCCAACTGTTAAGAGATAAGTTTGGTATGCATACAGTGAAGCCATCCTCCAAACCCTCCCATGCTCTGAAGCTCAGGCGGAGAGAACTGAAGGGGTGAAAAGAATCCAGCTTATCAGGAGAGAAAGGGACCCAGATCCTCAACTGGGAGACTCCTTTGCAAGGCTTAGAAGGACACCAGACATTAATTGTGATGCTACTAGGATTGGAGATCTGATCAATTGTTCAGAGGATGTCTCTGAGCCACCTCTCACTTGCTCTTTAAGTACTTCTGAATTGAAAAACTTCATTGACTCTCCTATGAAAGTACCTGACTGGGCTTGTCACACACAGAGCATTGAGAGGGTTGTAAGAATGGTGACGGAGGCTTCTTCCAAGTATTTCTCACATGAAAAGAAGGATGGAGTAATCAGGAAAAAAGAGACAAGTAGACGTCTGTTGTCCAGGAATGAGTCAAAGCAAGATTTGTGTGCTCTGGTGAAGTTTAACCTTTGAATATGACCCAAAGTGACCCATGCAGCTATATGTGGAGCTTTGCATACACTTTTCTCACTCAATAAACATGTAAATTTAAGGTTACTTTGTGTTTGTGTGTACTTGGATTAAATAAAAATAGGTTACATAAGCTCGTAACGAAAGGGAATAATTTACTTTTATTTAAATGAAAATTGATGTAGGTAGGAAGGCGTAATTGTATAACAAAATAAAGTTCTTTTTTAAAATCTACACCGGAAAATCTATCATTTAAGCACCCCTCATTAAAGGATTTAATAAAAATATATGGTTGCCCCAAAGTATGACCCGCACTACTGTCATACCTTGGCGACTAGCCGCCCCGACCGTTGCCGACTTCGAGGTCGGCAACGGTCCTAGGGGTGTGTTTTGGACTTGGCGAGCGCGTCTAAGGTCGGGGAGCAGACTTAAAAGTTTTGTGCACGTTCCAAACTTCTAAAAGTGGTTGGGTTTAGTGGGCTTATGCCGACACATGTAAGGGAGTCTGGAGAGACACGGCGGCAGGCACCGCCTGCCGGCGACTGGTAGCATCCATAATGACGTCATAACCCAAGCGGCGACTTGTGTGGCCACTAGCACCGCCCCCATCACGTCTAAAACTTTCCACACACCATGGTACAATCGCTTGTCGCCGTATACCGCCGACCATGGACAGCGTGAGACGCCGATCCTCTACCGCCACACTTAAAGATATGGCGATATTGCGCAGCCATTCGGTGACTGCATCCAGACCGGCCTACGTGACGCGGCGACCATGCATCAATGTGGCAACGTCACACTCGCCGACTCCTTCCCATGCGTCCCTGGTGGTATAAAAGCAAGCGCCGCCTACCAGTCTTTCTCCTCTCGTCTTCATTGCCTCCTCATTCCCTTCCACTCGCCATGCCTCACGTCACCAGGAACAAAATATCCGGCAACACAGGACTTCCACGACACACCACTGGAGGAGCAACTTGAACAGCAGCTGACATACCACGCCCCTCCCCAGTCATTAACGTGGAGGAGGGTGACTAAGATGACGTACAGGCGGGCACCAAACAAGGGCGAGGTCGACCCGGCATCAAACTCATCCTGACGGAGGAACATGAAGTGGACTTGGAGGACTGGTACAGGGAGCAACCCATCCTGTATGACAAAGGGCTCCGGGACTACAAGGACGTCACCCTCAAGGCTGAGCTATTGGAGGAGAAGGCAAACAGCCTCAAGCCTCCCATAACAGGTTAGTTCATAAATAATTTATATATTGATTGTGTTCTGAAGCAGATGTATTTGCGTAATTGACATGCTACCAATATAATCCCGATTTGATATTACGTGTGTTAATAAAGTATATGGCCTCTGTATTAATTCACATACATTTTTGTCTATTTTCCTTGTAATTGTAGTATTTTTATCCAGTATCGCAGGGCAGCTAATGCGCACATGCTTCCCATCTAATGCGCTAATGATGTTGTGCAAGTTCCAACGTCTGCTAAAACTTTGAGTCACCTTCGTCCACTTTTCTTCTGTATTCGGACATGGCATGACTTCCTGCAAGTACTTGACGAAAATAGCTCCACAGGTTGCGTAATCTATGGCAGACATGGTGTTGTGGACAACCCTGAAGCTATATTGAAGACTCATATAGCTACTACCTGAGGCCAGGTACCGTAGAGTTATGGCAAGCTTGAGACCAGGTTATACTGCCTACTTGTGGACTACTCGGTCTAGTAACTCCTGGAAGAGGGCCACATATCTTCCCAGAAAACTTTGGTAGGCAGGCAGATCTTCATCTTGTATTTCCTGTAGGAGGTTCTCGTATGTGCCAAATCTTGTCCTTCGGAGAAGCCACAGCTGTGTCCACAGACGAACATGCTTCTTCTGCCTCCTATTATGTAGGGCGTTTTTCAGCTTTACAAGGTCCATCTAAATCCTGCTTCTGTGTCAATAATAACATGGCGATGACTTTCAAGAAGCGTTCCCGTGTGAATTCTAATTGAATATGGCACATGTAAACATGTCGGAGGTGGTTGAGAGATTGGAGAGTGGTGTGCCACACTCCAAATTTATATATACCTTCTCTTCTGTCAGCGCCTGGTCACCGTCAACAGTCAGCGACTAGCGGCGTGCAGCTGCGTGCAACGGCGTCTGAGCGCCGTCATTTCGGACGAAGTCGCCCTCAGTCAGGAGCAAGTCACCGGTGGGTATGCACGCAAAGGGAAGGGGTCGCTGCATGGCGCCGAGTGGCGGCGCCTTAAACTTTCCTTTGGTCAGCGGCAAGCGGCGTCTGACAAAGACTCCACGGCGACGATGTCGCCGTGAGGTTGCCGTCAGACGCTGCTTGCTGCTGATAACGTTTAGTCAAGCCGGGGTCGGAAATGGTCTCCCACGACCACGACACACGCCACGTTGGTGGTCGGAAACGATCGGGACGGCTAGTCGCCAAGGTGTGATGGGGGCTTAAAGTATTAGACTAGGCTCAAAACCTAGGACCGTAGCCTACCAACGCATGATGGCAGATGTAAACCACAATAGTTCTTATTTCTAATATTGCAAGAAAAGTATATATGGTGAGGCAATTTGTTGTTGTACATTGAATTAAAATATGGTCAAAACAAGAGGAGCGGCTTCGCTACGCCTCATTACAGGATGAGCTTGCACTTTTGTGGCAGACCTAAGCTCTGTGGCCTACAGCCTATCTGGTTCTGGCAACGAGGTTTTGGTAAAAAAAAGTTAAGAGGTTTACATAACATATCTCCTAATAATTCACTTTTTTCTATCTTTTTTTTTACATCGAAGCTTATTTCCTAGGCAAAAAGGCAAAAAAGAACTTTTACCGGAATTATTTTGGAATACAGGAAACATAATTGTGATAGAACGGTCTGAGGCCGCAAAAATTCAACCGCTATCACATGTTGTTTAGAAACACGTTGCTACCCACGTACATCTTCGCGTCAAAGCAAGGCACCTTACCGCCACCTGAGTCGATATTTAACCAAGGAGGTTCACCACCTCCTCCCCCCCGTTTCGCCCCATGCACCGATCTCGCCAGATTGAGTTAGGCTTATGGGCAGAATAAGATATGTTCTCAGGCACGGCTGGGCATTCCCTCGAAGCCCCCACTCCATTGGCCCCTACGCCAAGGGGATGGCTCGACTATTTATATGGAAACTTTACCGATTAGAGCAGATCAGATTAGATCCAGATTATCTTCGCGAGACATCATGCCGATCCGGTCTCACCTTGTGCACCATGGGCCCTCTACCTCGAGATCCACTATTTTGTCCAGAAGAGGACAATATCCCTTGAGTGTCAAGGTTCGAGCCTTCAAGACGCCAAGTCCACAAGGCCCCCCTGTTGTTCAGAAAGAGAACAACGTTAGAACAGCCATTGTTCTTTGAGCCCGTTGACAAGAGACGGTTCTCACCCTCCCCTGTTGTTCAGAAAGAGAACAACGTTAGAACAGCCATTGTTATTTGAGCCCGTTGACAAGAAACGGTTCTCACCCTCCCCCCCCCCGTGTTGTTCAGAAAGAGAACAACGTTAGAACAGCCATTGTTTTTTAAGCCCGTAGACAAGAGACGGTTCTCACCCCCCCCCCCCTTGTTGTTCAGAAGAGAACAACGTTAGAACAGCCATTGTTCTTCAAGCCCGTTCGTCAAGAAACGGTTCTCATTCCCAAGACGTCACGTCAGGATAATTTAATTCCCCCCTTCGGCTGGAACTCGCCAGCAGACCAAAGATTCCTTCGCGTCGCCTTCCTCTGCACAACAACTTAAGCTGAGCATTACCTTTGAGTATTTAACCTTTCGTCAACCCTACCCTGTGCTTTAAATGGTTTAGCGAACCATCCCATCCCTTTAATTTTTATTTGTTTACCTTTTTAAATCTCTCCCAAATCTTAATCCTCGGATTAGTCAGATATTCCCACGACCCTTTCCATTCTCTGTTTATGTAAACATTTTCCATTTTGTGTGTTGTTGATAATTTAATTAATAAAACCATATTTTATTAATGATAGTCATTTTATTATCCTTGAGCTCAGTTCCACTTCTTAAACATATTGAAGATAAATAACATCGGTCAACCAGATAACCACGCACTCGAAATATAATTGAATCATTCCCACAACGAATAGTTATATATGGTATATCGTCGAGAGTCCATTCTAAGACATATATATATATATATATATATATATATATATATATATATATATACTATTTAAATTTGGTATCAAGTGTGTAAGGTTTAACGCTATATCTTTGCAAACACTGGTCTCAGTCGAGTAAAGCATAGTGTTATTCGTTATAAGAATAGAGTATAGTAGTTCCCTTTTGTTTTAACGATTGCTACCCCTTTGTCAAGGATCGTCGGTGCCAGACCTTTAAAGAGTGTACCGAAGAAGCGGATGTCTATGCCGCAAGCCATAATTTATACCCCAAGGAGAATCGAACTTCTCACCAACCCCCCAACCAGGAAAGAAGGAAGGATTCGCGCCCCTTCCCAGGAAAGCCGACGAAGTTTCCGGGCCCCGTAAAACCCCAAAACTTCTTTCCCCAAAACCAACAACGGGACACCAAACCTCCCGTTAAGATTTCTCCTCCATCACTCTTCCCGAAGCGACCAATCATATGCTTCACCTGCGGTGTAGAAAACCACATGAGCTGGAATTGCCCCCAAATTTCTTGGCTTAAAAGCGGACCACCCCAACAAGTTCACCAGATTAATGCCACCCCGGCTTCCCCGGTGGTGCAGACCCAAGCAGCAACTTCTCCTCCTCCGTCAGGCCACCAGGTAAATTTTATTTTTGACAAAGGTTCACCGGGAACTTTGAAATTTGAGGAGGGCAGCGTGAACGGCTGCCGTGTATCGACTCTCGTCAGGGACACAGGGGGCACGTGTTTCAGCGTGTCCGACGAGCTCCTCCCCCCAGTGGACCCTAACCACGAAAAATTTGCGGTGGTACATGACTACCTTGGGCGGGTGAACCAATTCCCCGTCGTTAGATGTTACCTGCAGTGTCAGTATTATGATGGCTGGGCTGATGTCATTTCAGCACCCGTACAATTCTGTTTCGTACTAATAGGAAAGAGCCCCCAAGTAAGTTCCTACCCTGTGCCTCAGGCCGCCCTTCCTCGAGGCCGAGCTAAGAAAGAAGCCCAGGAGCCCGTCCCCATCAGAACCCCGATACCGTCCGAATTCTCGGAGATCCTTAACCAGGACTTTAGGACAGCACAAAAGGAGTGTGAAGTACTAACACCCTTATGGAATAAGGCCCAAGACAAGTACACGGAGACTGTCCGTGGACCCAAAGAAAAAAAGTACCACCAACGCGCCCATGGAGATACGTTCGTAGCACTCGACGAAACATCGGCGCTTGAAGAGGATTACCTCGCGGAGTCCCTTAATGTAATATAGACAGTGTGCATCCAACCTGAGGCCGATTACCCTCTTCCTTCCCTACCAGGCGAGTCTTTTGAACCTTCTGACCTGGATATCGACGCGCAGCTGACACCACATCAAAAGAGTCCGCTACAAGAAATATTATGTGAGTTCGACGACGTTATTTCAGAGAAGCCTGGATGCGCTACTAGTTTCGAGCATGATATTAAATTAACAACCTTAGAACCCGTCCTTTAAAAACCCTATCCCATGCCGATTCATTTACGCCAAGCTTTTAACGCCGAAGTTGATAATTTAATTAGTTTAGAAATAATAGAACCGTCCACCTTTAGTTATTGTTCCCCAATCGTCATGGTTAAGAAACCTGATGGCTCTTATCGGATGTGCATCGAATTCCGGAAGTTCAATTCGGTAACTGTGTTCGACGCCGAGCCCATCCCGTTGGTAGACCGAAACCTCCACCTTTTTGAAAACGCCAAGTTCATCTCAGAACTCGATTTGTGCAAGGCGTATTATCAAATTGCCCTCCGGCCCAATGTGAAAGCATACACCGCTTTTGCAACGGAGAAAGGCTTAATGCAATTTAAGCGCCTTCCTTTTGGCCTCGTGACTGCTTGTAGCAACTATAACCGTCTCATGAGAAGGTTGTTAGATGGACTCCTGAATGTATCCTTTTACTTCGATAACGTCTACGTCGCTACTCGTGAATGGGGTCACCATTTAACCACCCTATTTGCTGTCTTTGAGCAACTGCGCGAATATGGCCTCACTATTGGCCCCAACAAATGCCATTTTGCCCACGAAAACATAAAATACTTGGGTTTCAAAATAGGACAAAGCCAGTTAGGTCCCCAAGAGGACAAGATTAAGGGAATCGCCGGCATGCCCCTCCCGAATACTAAGATGCAATTAAGATCATTTCTAGGATCAGCTTCTTACTATCGGCGATTTGGCCCGAATTTCGCAGAAATTTCGGCGCCCCTCAGCTCCCTTTTAAAAAAGAATTCCCCCGATCGTCTACGTTGGAATGATGTCGCTGTTTCCCATTTTAATCAGCTCAAGAGTAAGCTCATTTCTGCCCCCATTTTACAGTTGCATAACCCGGAAAAATCCTTTGGGATTAAGACCGACGCGAGCAACGAGGGCATTGGAGGTGTACTCCTTCAATATGAGGATGACGGAACGAGTCATCCAGTTGCATATTCTAGTCGCCAATTATTACCACGCGAAAGGAGATATGCCCCTTTCGAGAAGGAAGCTTTAGCAATTATCTGGGTTATTGACAGATTTAAAATGTACTTGATAGGAAAAGAATTTCCGATAGGAACTGACCACCGCCCGTTGGCCTATATTTGGAATGTACGACACTCCAACGGCCGAATTATGCGCTGGAGTTTACTCTTGCAAGAGTACCAATTTAAGATAAATTATATAAAAGGTTCCAAAAACCAGGTCGCTGACGCACTCAGTAGGAATGCGTTACCAAATAGTGTAGATTAATTGTAATTCGTAGGATTAGGATCTCCATGTATGTATATACCGTCTTGTACGACTTAAATTAGATTCGCTTTTAATATAATTATTTAATGTATATGTCTGAATTTTGTGGCTCAATGTCTATTTTTTTCGTATGTATATATATTTGTACCCATTAAATTACGTATGAATTATTTTGTCCCGTATGTACTAATTTTATATCATTTCATTGTTTCATGTCCCTTTTATGATTAAGTTTGTATTAAAGGTTAGTTTCCCCTATAATCAAAAGATCAAAATAATCATATGTATTGAGGTTATACTAGCTAGGTGCATGAAGGTACGGTTGGTACAAGAAAACGAGTTCCCCACAACGGAGCTCTATCGTTGTCCCTTCTCTCTTTTTTTTCGAAGTGACAACTTCCCCCGTAATGGAGGGGTGTGATAGAACGGTCTGAGGCCGCTAAAATTCAACCGCTATCACATGTTGTTTAGAAACACGTTGCTACCCACGTACATCTTCGCGTCGAAGCAGGGTGCCTTACCGCCACCTGAGTCAATATTTAACCAAGGAGGTTCATCCACCCCCCCCTCCGTTTCGCCCCATGCGCCGATCTCGCCAGATTGAGTTAGGCTTATGGGCAGATAAGGTATGTTCTCAGGCGCGGCTGGGCATTTCTTCGGAGCCCCCACTCCATTGTCCCCTACGCCAAGGGGATGGCTCGACTATTTATATGGAAACTTTACCGATTAGAGCAGATCAGATCAGATCCAGATTATCTTCGCGAGACATCATGCCGATCCGGTCTCACCTTGTGAACCAGGGGCCCTCTACCTCGAGATCCACTATTTTGTCCAGAAGAGGACAATATCCCTTGAGTGCCAAGGTTCGAGCCTTCAAGACGCCAAGTCCACAAGGCCCCCTGTTGTTCAGAAAGAGATCAACGTTGGAACAGCCATTGTTCTTTGAGCCCGTTGACAAGAGACGGTTCTCCCCTCCCCCCCCCTGTTGTTCAGAAAGAGAACAACGTTAGAACAGCCATTGTTATTTGAGCCCGTTGACAAGAAACGGTTCTCACCCCCCCCCCTGTTGTTCAGAAAGAGAACAACGTTAGAACAGCCATTGTTCCTTGAGCCCGTAGACAAGAGACGGTTCTCACCCCCCCCTGTTGTTCAGAAGAGAACAACGTTAGAACAGCCATTGTTCTTCAAGTTCGTTCGTGAAGAAACGGTTCTTATTCCCAAGACGTCATGTCAGGATAATTTAATTCCCCCCCCCTTTGGCTGGAACTCGCCAGCGGACCAAAGATTCCTTCGCGTCGCCTTCCTCTGCACAACAACTTAAGCTGAGCATTACCTTTGAGTATTTAACCTTTCGTCAACCCTACCCTGTGCTTTAAATGGTTTAGCGAACCATCCCATCCCTTTAATTTTTATTTGTTTACCTTTTTAAATCTCTCCCAAATCTTAATCCTTGGATTAGCCAGATATTCCCACGACCCTTTCCATTCTCTGTTTATGTAAACATTTTCCGTTTTGTGTGTTGTTGATAATTTAATTAATAAAACCATATTTTATTAATGATAGTCATATTATTATCCTTGAGCTCAGTTCCACTTCTTAAACATATTGAAGATAAATAACATCGGTCAACCAGATAACCACGCACTTGAAATATAATTGAATCATTCCCACAATGAATAGTTATATATGGTATATCGTCGAGAGCCCATTCTACGACAATAATCTTTACGACTATTTTTTTAATCTAAATTAGCTCTAATAATTTCACTTTTCTTTACTCGTTTTAGGGGCCAGTAGCTATTTTTCCCTACTAAAATTAAAATAGAAAATCTATTTTAAAAATAACTTGAAAAAAACCTTCGAATATACGAAAAAAACGCAAAAAAATTCTTTTTGTTTTTAAAAAAAATTCAAAACATTTGAAAATCTTTTATTTTTGTGAATATCACAATTTGGTTTTAAAAATCCACCACTATATTCATGTTTCTAAGATATTTTCGAATTTATGACCCATGTTTTCTCAAGATAAATTTACCTACATAAAATGCAGGTTTATACAATTAAAATATCAATTATATTTTATTGATCAAATCTTATCTAAAGTTAGGAGAAAATTCTACCGGCTCCAACACAAAATCTCAGATGCAAAAAAGAATTGTTTAACCCGTCCTTATTCTCCCCCACTTAAAGGATTAAATTCGATTGTGTATCCAATATTCAAATACCCTTCAACCATCAGGAATTTTTTTCCTTCCACCAAAACCCAAGCACAGAACAAAGATACCACAGAGGATCTTCTGGAAGAGGCAAATTATGCCTGTGGTTCCAGGGCTTTGAAATCAGAGTTATCCTTCTCTTAGGTGGACTGCCTGTCGTTATGGCTACGAGCTCCATATTCCCGTCCCAATCGTGATGCTCAGTTACGGAGGTAACCTCCCTGGTAAATAGTGTCAGCTTTTTTTTTCTTCTTTTTTCAAATAATCCGGACGGTGATTCGAACTGCCGAGCAAGCGCGCTAACCACTATACTAGCCGGGAGGCTAGTATGTATGCTGGTGTATGTATACACATAGATAACGAATACTTGATTGGTAGCTTCCGCAAATTCTGGAGTCAGCTGCTTCCATAGTCGGGCGACAGTCAGCGGGGGTGTTTGCCGCTATGCCCGCAAGGCGGCGATCCCAGTCATTGTTATGACCTAGTCTAGGTGAGCCGCTGCCGCCATCTTGTAAAATTTTAAAATCATAGGTTAATTGTATTTATTTGCCGTTGTAGGCCTGTTAGCTGTAGTACTTGTAGGTAGTGAAGATGTGGACTCCCACTATTTAAGTGAATAAGTTATAATGTGTGTTAAATAAGGGAAGCCAGAATATGATACCTATCTGTTGCTTGGGGAGGGACGCTGCCGCCCACGGTAATTGCACTTAAATACTTCCCGTTTTAGGCCTGTTAGCGTGAGTACTTATACCAAAACGTTGTGTTTAAGTATCCAGGAGTGGGTTAAAGTTAAAATACCCTGTGAAATATTAATGAACAATCATAATATATGGTGTGACCCAAGCTTATAAATTATGTGATATATTTTTACTACACGCTATCTATGGTAGGGTTGCACCGATAATATCCGCAAGTTATCGGTATCGCCCATATCGGCCACTTTGCCGATATATGGGTATCGGTTATATCTTGCCGATATACTCGTATTATAGGCTTGCTTATCGGCTAATCCTATAAGTATTCCAATATGAGCTTATACAGCACATACTTCTCTAATGGTGTCTCAGTACCATTACTTTGTTTTTCCTTTCACTTCTACGAATATTGTATTAATACTACAAAATTAAACTTCAAATCTTCCTAAAATTTATTCATAAAAAATGTATAAATAATTACAATGGTTGATAACTTGATATATAAGAACATAACTTATAATAACGCAAATTATGTTAAACCCAAATTCAAAAGGCCTAGCCTGCCTTAGCCCAGGAGTACACAAGCGACTTTGTGGCGCCACAGCGTCGCTTATGTACTCCAGCGGGAATCAGCGGGAAAGTAGCGGGGATCAGCGACAGGCTCACCACAGACGCTTTTATGCGCGACGTGGCTTCTAAACAACGGAAACGTATGGCAATTCACATTCCCGTCACAAACCGACGCAATGCTGTGGATGCGCAGGTGGCCGACCTCGACAAGCTACCAGAGGCCTTCAGAGAGATGATTGAACTCCAGGACCGCGGCGGTCTCCTATACCCCTCAAACGAGTGCATCCGCATGACCATGATGGCCGTGGAAGTCTTCAAGGCGATGACAACACCAAGCGAAAAGAGGGCCAAGTTCCTGGCGGCCTACTCTTCAGAAGAAGTGTTCGTGAGTGTCTACAAGGAAATAATGACCAATGACTTAGGCATGTCCCTGCTGGACTGTGAAAAGAGTTGCAGTCTGGTCAACACCGTTGTTCCTGCCATCGCCAGGTCCCTCTTCCATGTCATGGGCAAAAATATGGTGTCAAAAGCTAACAGTCGTCCCCATGCAAAAGTCAAAAGAAGATGCATAAAGAGAGGTAATCCGGATGCACCCGAGAAAGCTACCAGAAGCAAAGGTGACTACAAGAAGAAGAAACTTTCTAGTGAAAAAAAGTCCTAAGTCAATTTAAGTGTACGTAGCCACTGACATTTGTTATGTATCTTTATTTTGTACGGTAGATATTAGAATCCAGGTTAACCATGAAGTAGGTTACTAGTACAGGGTGTCCATCAAGAACATTATCATAGTCGTGTTTTGGTTTATCATGAATAGGGTACTTAGGACGGTAATAACCTCACATACTGGCGTTTGTTGAAAAACCCTCTTTGATTGGTTTAGTTTTTCCGGGAAGTTGGCTATTACTTTATTATACCTATTTCAGAATAATATAGTCGGTACTCACCCATGGGCTATGAAAAAGATTTATAAAGTTTAAAAAAATGAAATTAAATGCGGGGGTCTAGCTAAATGATACCTAATGGAAATATAATTGTTTGCTAGATTGGTCAGGTGTGGGCCCTGGAGGTATTTCTTCTTTTTTTCTTTAATTGATGCTACCTACTTTATTTCATTTATTAGAATATACCTTGAAATATGTTTGTAGTTAAATGTAATATACCCATTTTTCATTACAGTTTTAATTAGAAATCTTGCCATTTTTTTTTTTTTTTAAGTATCTGGAAAAGACCTGGAAAACCTATGGAATTTTGAAATTTGATATTAGTAGACACCCTGTAGTATCTAAAAATCCTATTGTGCACAGCCTTATTAAATAAAATTGAATTGAATATAACCAACACCAGTTATAAATTTAAGGTTTTTATTTTATATTTTTCATTAAATAAGTCACACTTTCGTTCGTCACGCCGAATCTGTTCGTCGAAAAAAAAATGACTTCACAGCTCGAATTACATTGGTCTCAAGGTGCTTCATGCCAAATTTGGGGGGAATATCCTTAAAAATAAAGAAATGAGAACAGTTTTTGTTTTTTTCCTGGCTAGCCCGACTATGGAATCGCCCGATTTTGAGCTACCAATCAAGTATTCGTTATCTATGGTATACATAATCCCGTGTAAAGGCTGTAACTGTCATTTATTCTACATTGGGGAAACGGGAAGGTCATTAGATAAACGCATTTACGAGTATAAACGTAGGGGAGAGATTTTAGCAGAGCAAGCAATGCCTCAAGTATTTTTAATCATGCTGAAAAACGCTAACCATTTTGTAGATTTCTCTCCTGTCCGAATAATTTACAATAGTAACGATTTTAATAAAAGGAAAGTAATTGAATCTTGATTATTTAAAGAAATTCAGAATTTCAATCTCTCAGAGATTGATAGCTCTGTTTCTTTTAAGTAAACGGTGAATATAAGTGATAGAGTATATCGTCGTTGTTTAGAAAGAATTAAAACCTCTCCAGAACGACCTGAAGATAAGAATGGTATCTTCGAGTCCTCGTTAGTTAAGAATTATACACTGAAGAGAAAAGAACAAGAGCTTTAGATGTTTGAAATTGGAATATTTGCAATAATACCTTCTACAGAAGAATTTTTTCTAAGGTTCCAATCTGCCGACTGTTACCAGAAGGTAACCATAATACAGCAAAAAACAAAACAAAGCCAACAACCCAGTAAAGCACTAGGGAAAAAGAAACAAAACAAGAATCAAGACAAAAAGTGCATGCTCTTGTATTAGAGGTAAGCCTGTCTCTCGCCGGCGTCGGAGCATGTACTAGCTGTTCAATACCATGTTTGTAAAAATCGTTTGAATATATTTTTTAAAAGTTCTTTAAGGTTGTTTCCCTAGGACTAATCAATCCATTGTCTAGAACATTTAATAGTATTGTAGATAACTCACCTTTCGTCTACTGTAAAGATCCTAGTAAAAATGAATAACTTTTTTTGTCAATTCTTTCTCTCCATAATATAATGATAAACATGAAAAAAAATGCTGTATTACTTATGTATTTATATATATTTGTCATGAAGGGATACTTGAGCTGTTGAGAAATCAACTTTTTCCGCAGAACCTGGTAATTAGTTTCTGATAAATAGTCTTGTAGTAACAACGGATAACTACTGCGTGTAGAATGCTAACAAAATGGATTCCTATTAATCGAAGCGAAATTGGGATCACGAGTTGGACTCTCATTATGATTCTGTGTTCTGTTTCCAGAGCAGAGATTAGTTGAGTTTTTAACTACCTTCTCGGTTAAGAACCTAAATTTTTATTATTGTGTTCGATACCGTGACTTCTTTTTGCGAATTCCTAGTCATTTCCTTTGGGACAAACATCTAATAGTCATATCATATGCATTTGTATTTTCCTTTTCGCTATTGTGGTTTGATCAAGGCCTCCTTATTCTTGGGCAACGTCATTTGCGAAGGATCTCGGTTTCACTCCTGAAGAAAGGATCTCCCGTCTCGGTGTATAGTCATGTTAACCTCTTCTCTTCCTGCTAAACAAGTAATAGACGATAGGAGGCATACCTTCTCTCCCTGCCCCCCAAATTCCTAAAGATTCAATTAAAATTTTGAATATTAATCGCTTATATATACAAACCCCAACACCAAGCAACCTAGTGTATACATGATTCAGGAATGGAAAAAATGGAAGATCACATTTGGCTTTGTTGGTCGTATTAAATTTGGGGAAATTTATTTCTCTCCTTGAAGAGTGATTTTTTGCTAATATTTTAGTTATGTGAGTGAAAAGTACATATCATAATTGGGCAAGAGAAAAGAGGAAAGCGATGGTGTTTGATGATGAGGGTGCGACAGAGTATGATATTAGAGTCCTTGGTGTGCTCCTTGATTTAAAGTGATATTTATCTAAGATGTATCATTAATGATATAGCAAAGTGTCAAAGTTCATAGGATAGGTGTCCAGTATCGTTCAGGAACTACTCTAGCCCTGCGAAGTCAGCAACGTGATTAGCATCGATTCCAATATTGAAGGGAAGATCTCTATGGACATGCTGACCCATGCCGTCTCGATAGTTGACCACAGTTCCTTCATATTTGCATGTGCTGGATAATGGAGCCGAATAGCCCTGGCTACCATGTTTCATAAATACTTGATTGAGTTCATGTCGGGTAAACATGACTACACCATTCATCAGAACTCAAATGAGGTACATTATTGTATAATGGTAACGGCTAGAATGGCACCTGAAGGTGTAAGGAAGAGGTTGTCAAATTTTGTAAGAGAAAATCAAGGTGTGAAATAGAATATGTTTAGCAAGGTGAATGACGAGACGTGATAAGAGGATGTGTGTGTCCACTAACAACAGAGAATATTATCCTTGAACGCATCGCTACAGCGCAAGCAGTCAGGTGACTTAACTGGCTTTTTGGCTTCGATGTTGGCTGAATGTTTTAGTTGGTCCAATGTTGAATAACATTGCTTTCAACACATACAAGTTAAAAAGAGAGGAAATTTAAGTGTTGAAATTATACTTCTTATGGTTTTAGCGATGTTCTGAATATTTTAAACGTCATCTGGATACATTAGAGAATATTATCTTTGAACGTATGGTTCCAACGCAGGCAGCCAGGTGAGTTAACTGGCTTTTTGGTTTCGATGTTGGCTGAATCTCTTAGCAGGTTCAATGTTGAATATGATTGATGCAACTTATACAAGTTAAAAAGAAAGAAGAAATTTAAGTGTTGAAATCAAATTTCAAATGGTTTCACCGATGTTCTGAATATTTTAAACATCATTTGGATAAATTAATTCAAAGATTCTATTTAATATCAACGTTATAGTTTCCTTTATTGTGAAACCAAATAGTTATTATTTATCTCCGCCTCCAAATTCGGCAGAGATATATATAATCACCTATCTGTCTGTCTGTTTATTGCTGTTTATATGTAAATTTCGCATTGCTATGGTGGTTTCATATTCATTGTTCCGCATAGCATCAAAAGAACTCAAAATACTGTTTTATTAACGAAACATAGGGTGTGAGTTCGCATTTTTGTTTGTGAACATATGGGTTCATATCTGTATGTGCGTATCCTACCCATTTGTGTTTATGTTCAAGCGTATGTGACGAACGTTACTGTGTAGGAGTAAAGCACAAATTTTCCTCTCTTGTGCCAACCAAGACTTGATGTGTAGAATCAAAAGGAACTACTTAAATTTAGTCCTCATAAACAGCTGTTAAAGAGGTCCATAGAATGGGACCTAAATTTACAAATGGCTTCCTTGCACTAAACCTTTATTAACATTTATTCAGTAAAGGAAAGAAACGCTACCTAACAGGAGCACAAAATCTCAGTGGGGGAAAGGGGTAAAGGCTAAAGGATGGAAACAAACCAAAGATAATAAAATCCTAGTATTTGGGCGATAGATTCCTATTTTCTTGAAATATCCATTGTAAAAAATAAGAAATAAAGAACAAGAGCCTATAAAATGAAGCCAATACTGCTGTGTCTCCAAAATGAAGCCAGTATGCTGTGTCTCCAAAATGAAGCCAATACTGCTGTGTCTCCAAAATGAAGCCAATACTGCTGTGTCTCCAAAATGAAGCCAATACTGCTGTGTCTCCAAAATGAAGCCAATACTGCTGTGTCTCCAAAATGAAGCCAATACTGCTGTGTCTCCAAAATGAAGCCAATACTGCTGTGTCTCCAAAATGAAGCCAGTACTGCTCTCGCTTTCGTAACAGTATACTCTTGTGAGAAAACCAACCAGGTATGTCCATAAGAATGTATGCAGAGTTGAAAAGAAAGTGATGAAATAAAAAGGAGCGAAAATGTGTCGAAGATATGGAGTCATAAATTTCCCCTGGGCCATTGGAACCCATTTAAACTGTTGGGGTTGCAGGCGGGAAGACGTGCAAACTTTCAGATGTTAGCTGCAGTGTGATTCACCATTCTTCACCTAACACTCCCTTTATGGCAACCTCAGCGAGCGCTCTAATTAAAAGAAGTGAATAAATTTAACTTGAATAATTTCTTCTATAAATAATTAATTTATGAAAAGTGGTAAATCAAACTGTAGAATCCCATCCTAGTTTATTAACTTCCGAAATTTAATTGGTAAAAGGGAAAAAAAAATTCCCTCACCTTTTTACCTAATTTAAAACTTCTGTATATATGTGAGTGTTTTGGGAGCGTCTATATATGGTTTAGCAAGGGCTAGAGGGTGAATGGTTATCCATGGGTGGCATTGCCCGCGGCTTCAACTTTGCCTGTTCGGGATTTAGTGCTGTTTTGGTATGCAGTCTACCACAACTTCAATCTTCTAAACAGCATTTTATGTGGCGAGGTTTGGGGATTTAAGGAAGGTTTAGTAAGTTTTGAAGGTTTTTTAGTCGTGGGCGACTCTATATCTCACTATGTCGGACGGTCAGTCCCCGTTTGCTTTTTGGGGTTTTGGTAATAACATTGTAACTATTCGGCAGATTTTAACGAACTTCAAAACCTTTATGTTGTTCTATAGTCTCTTTCGAATGATATAATTTCCAAAAGATCACCCGAGGTTAGCCGGGGAATTATTTTGCAATATGATAACTATTCGGCTAATTCTAACGAGATTTGAAACCCTTATGTTGTTTTACATTCTCTTTCGAATGATATACTCGCCAAAGTCCTCCCAAGGTAGGCCAGGGAAATATTTGGCAATAACCTCATAACTATTCGGCCGATTCTAACGAAATTGGAAACCCTTATGTTGTATTACATTCTCTTTCGAATGATATAATTGTCAAGGAGCTCCCAAGGTTAGTCCGGGAATTATTGAATTCTAGGACTAACTTTGAGAGCTCCTTGGCAATTATATCATTCGAAAGAGAATGTAATAAAACATATGGGTTTCAAATTTCGTTGTTTGGTTATGTTTTACTTTCGTGTACGATATACTTTCGTGTACGAACACACAAGCAGGTATACTTTGTTAGAAGCACGTTAATACAAAAAAAGATATTCTTTCGAATGATATACTCGCCAAAGTCCTCCCAAGGTAGGCCAGGGAATTATTTGGCAATAACCTCATAACTATTCGGCCGATTCTAACGAAATTGGAAACCCTTATGTTGTATTACATTCTCTTTCGAATGATATAATTGTCAAGGAGCTCCCAAGGTTAGTCCGGGAATTATTGAATTCTAGGACTAACTTTGAGAGCTCCTTGGCAATTATATCATTCGAAAGAGAATGTAATACAACATATGGGTTTCAAATTTCGTTGTTTGGTTATGTTTTACTTTCGTGTAACTTAGAATTATACAACCGGGTGGGACAAACTATTTAATATATAAAACAAAACTAACCTTTTAATTAAGCCCCCCTCCAATCTTTCAAAACCAAGGACCCTTTTTTAAAACCAATACTCCCCCCTCCCGTAAAATACCTGTCTAGAAAAGTGAGAAAGACTTCATATAAGAAATCTAACGTCGGGAGATCGCATATTGGAATCTCGCTTGGGATTTTATGTTCGTCCATGTGTAAGCGTATCTATAAGTCTTGAAAATGCCCTTTGGGCTCCCATTTAATTTTGTCCTATAGAATCTGCTTTAGCATTTACGCCTACCCATAGAACTTTTTGAGATACTATCTTTCTACTCATCAAACCTTCACCTACAACTATTGTTCCATCAGTGAGTACTATGACTCAGCCAGTTATTTACAAGAATTTTTGCCATTATCTGGAGAATGGTCTGTTGTTCATCAACAATGTCTATCACTTACTCTCTCTTCAACATAAATCTCCTCTCTGTTAATCGCACACCTTCGCATACAGCGAAAATCACAAGTATGTAGAGCCGTTTTTATAAATACCGCCATGATGGAAGTTCTATTTGACTTCCATCATCTTAAAAAAGATAATCTTCGATCAAAAGCCGTAAGTATTCTCGAGGTTAGTTGGGCCAATCACAAAAAGTGAATATAAAGTTTGAATTTTTACATTTGGGATACGATATTATAAAGGAGTGACGCGCAAACACGTAAATATCAGCCATACTATAAATTTGTTTTATGCACGAACTGTTGTACATGATTCTTTCACTCATTTTAGTCTAAATAATAAGTCGCAAACATTTGCAATTCATTGTATATCTAGAGATTTTGAATTTCGTTATGTCCAGGAGTATACGCGAATTTTTGTGTGTACGTGTGCAGAAAAATAGAGAAAATACCCTCATATACGATAGCTCGAGCACTCAAATAATCAGGAGATAGATGGAATGTCAGCTGCTTTAAATGCTTGGCTTGAGAAAATACGTGGCAACACTTTCTGTAACAACCATGTCCCAAAAGAGAATCAAACAAGTGTGAGTTTAGGATTCCTTTATGGTGTGAAGCGTTAAAAACGAACACACAAGCAGGTATACTTTGTTAGAAGCACGTTAATACAAAAAAAGATATTCTTTGTAGAGAAAGAACACAATTGTGAAGATGACCTTCGGAGGATAATGGAGATTTTGCAGACAATGATCACGAAAAACACATCCGCGCTTGCTCACGTCTGCACGTTCTAGAAACAGAGGACATAAACAAAGACCGATATAATTAGGAGACTTCAATGGGGCCTACCAAAGAAATCCACAAAATGGCTAAGGTAATCCTTAGAATGGCTTAATGACTGTGCGAAATATGTAACTGAAGGACATATCCTTCCATCTCTTTGCCCCTAACTCGCGAAAGAAAACATCAAGGATCCAGGACAGCGCAGTAACTTGGCGCTGCCTTCCTTTCAAGCTCTTTGTCCTGTTCTCTCCCAACCTTTAGGAAATAATTGTCCATCATCGCATCGTGACTTCGAGGATCTGTCTACATTATACGCTAAGCGTGAAACTCGTGGGTCTACGCATGTTTCATCTGTCCAACCACCGAGTTTTATCCGGTCCAATAAACACTGTTTTCCCATGTTTAATGGTTGTATACAACGCAGGTTTAGTGTTATTGTTTTGGATGTCGCATGGTTGGGACATTCAATGCAAATTAATGACCGCTCACTGATTTCAGTACTAAGCTAATCCGCATCTTAATTAGGAGCGTTTCATTCATACCTAGGATTGAATAAGGAAACTGGTTTGATAATTGAGCTTAACCGAGTAGTGAGCAATAACGATTAATTGGGTTCAAAAGGAAATAAGCGTTTTTGACCAGTCTCAATTTTGAAGATGAATCCCGTTTTCGAAAAAAAACAACAACACACAAACGATCAACGATATAAATAAATATGAGAACATTTAATATTTTTTAAATATTTATTTTATAAGAGATACTCGTAAATAGAGCAATTTGGGAAAAAATAATCGCCAACAACTCGTTTCAAGACAATTCTAAACTAACTAAAGACCACAATTAGAAACGAATGTGGCAAAGGAGTTATATGACTAATATTCGACGTATCAAATGTGATAAAATGACATGAGAAAAGTGCATCGTGTGAGATTACCCTAAGCTAAATTGAGTGAAAGAGCTAAGTTAAGATCTTTAAAATTACTCTGGTATTTTGAATAAAGTTTCCTCCAAGAACCTTTAAAAGAAACCTTAGTCCTTTTATAACGCTTTTGTGCTTAATCCTTTTATTTCATTTTCTCTGCCTCCTTTAAGATATCTCCTATTGAATAGGTCTCATCAGCCGCATTTTTTACAAAGGCCAGTAGTGGCCCCTCTTAAGATATAGCGTTCAGTTTCTTCATGAGAATCATCAATTTAGTTGGGTATTTTTCTAGCTAGATGATTAAATTTCATGAATTTCTTCACTTACTTTCTTTCCATCAAATCTTCGCCCTTCGTGCCACACCGCTATACAATCTTATGCCGGAATTCCTTTAGCTGCCTCAAGTGGTCCACCCGCAAATTGAGTCAATCTGTACGGAAAATTATACCTCCAACACATGGTAGGACGACACGCCAGCCCAACCGCAATACACCCTGCCACTTCGAGGTCCAAACCCACACTGAATATGATGAGGTCTGGAATTAAGATTCTGTGGCTGTTTTGAACTGTGGGTTAAAATATTCAACCTGGCATTCAATGTGCCAGCTCTCTCTCTCTCTCTCTCTCTCTCTCTCTCTTATCCGTTGGAAAAGACGACGTTCTCTCCGCTCTCGACAAACACTCTAATCCGTTGGAGTAGACGACGGTTGTTTGAATTCTCTATCGAACAGATACATTTTGGCCCTATACCCTCCTTTCGTCTAGGCACCCTCCTTTTCTCTCTAACACACTGACAAACCCTTAAAATGAAATCCTATTATAGCCTCATTTCTACGTACGAGAGCATCCGACCACCTCTGGAAAAGGCAACAATCTATTTCAAACCAAAATGAATATATTTCCGAAAGTTCCATACTTTTCCGCCATCAACAAACCAGTAGAAAATGATGATGACGTGAGCGTGCTTTCATGTCGGAGTGTATGGGTAGAAATATCACTTCGACCAAGATTTGTACTCCTTTACCTCAGCTCTGGTTCTCGCTTCTATTTTCGCTCTTTTTACATCACTCGCAATCTCCCTTAATTAATTAATCCGTATTCGATATTTTAATTACGGGTCCCCGGCCCAACCTTGCATTAGTGTGCGCATTTAATTGTGAAGGTTGAGCAAGTTTGGGAGAGTTGCGCGTTTACCAGGCGCGATCGCCCCAAGTAGTCTCTCCTTTTGATTACTCGAGCTATATTCCTGCCATACATTTAAATATTTTTTAAATAAAATCTCTCTTCCCAAAGTCTCGTTGGTTTTCGTTTCATATTTCTAACTAAATAATAATAATATTAGTACCAATAATAATCAATAATAATGATAATAATAACCATAATTTAAGATTAATATGAAATAGAAATGCTTATATTTTCATGATAATTACAGTGATAATAATTACTAATAATAAAGATAATATTAATAAGGATCATCATAATAATAATAATAATAATAATAACGATAATATTTGCTACTACTAACAATAATAATTACAAGAATACTAATACTATTAATAGGGGAAATAAGTAATAATAATATTATTTATATTCCTAAGAGTCATAATAATAATAATAATAATAACAATATTAAGAATAATAATGAAAATAATAATAATAATATAATAAGAATATTACTCCTACTAAAATAATAATAGTAAGAAGAAATTAAAGAAGAATAATATTAATACTACTACTAATAATAATAAACTAATAATAATAATAATAACAAAAGAATCTCTCATTAAACTCCTTTACAGCTTAATCTTATCCCGGAGGATGCGGCTCAATTCCCGCTTACCATTGCGTCTGTCTCAATGAGAGATGGGGACAAAAGAATCCATTGAAACGCCTCCCAGCAGATGGTCGAGAGACACCCGCCCATTTCTATTTTCCTGACCTTGCCTGGCCGCCGAGCACCGAAGTAGCGACTGATCGCAGCCCGGTGACTCCCGCTAACCCGGGGTTATTTTTTGCTCGGGAGGAAAGTGGGTTTGAAGGCTCTTCTGCCATTCCCCAGCCACGCAGGGAGCGACCCCCTTCCCCCGCCCCACACTCACACATCCTCCAGTTCATTCAAACTTTAACCTTTAACATATCAAGAGGTGTTCACACTCGTGTCCAGCCTGGCATTTCAATGTGCCCCCTGGGTTATTTTTAATAACCACCCTAAATTGAATTTAAGTATGGATATATACAGTTTATTTCCTCCATTTTTTAATATTAAATAATCAATTTACATATTTTCATAGCGAATTTCTTGTATTTAAATACTGTCATACTTTATGTATCTATGAACACCCTCCACCACTGAGATATTTTGTGCTCGTGAAAGATACTAGGAAGAGTTGCCCTCAAGTTTATAGAGTCTAAGCGTCCCTGGTATATCACTCAGCCCAATGAGTCGCACTGGTGGGTAAATGCCTCTTATATTTTTTAAATAGTCACAACCCTAAGCTAAAGTGTGCCCAATGACCAAGAGAAGTTCTCTCGACACTTATCTTCCCTTCTTCCATCCGTCTTGCCTATTTCCACTTCAATTTTATTCTTTTAACATCTCTCACCCATGTTTGTGTTCTTATGCGTTTGGTTCACGTTCCCTGTGAGTTATTTCTCTTAGTTGTGAGTTTGTGGGTGTTTTTTTTATGCCCGGTGTCCATTTTTCATTTCTAGTTAAAACTAGTGAGATATATTGGTTAATTAGTTTAAAGTATAGAAGCGAGTTTGACTTTAAAATGAAGGTAAGCATTTCTACGGGTTTTAGGCAAAATTCTGCTCTCCTAATTATTTCCTTTTACATGCTCCCATCAGGAGTCTCAATCTAAGGGGGGTTTGACTTGAAGATGAAAAGAGGCATTTCTACGGGTTTTAGGCAAAATTCTGCTCTCCTAATTATTTCCTTTTACATGCCCCCATCAGGAGTTTCAATCTAAAGGGGGTTTGACTTGAAGATGAAAAGAGGCATTTCTACGGGTTTTAGGCAAAATTCTGCTCTCCTAATTATTTCCTTTTACATGCTCCCATCAGGAGTCTCAATCTAAGGGGGGTTTGACTTGAAGATGAAAAGAGGCATTTCTACGGGTTTTAGGCAAAATTCTGCTCTCCTAATTATTTCCTTTTACATGCTCCCATCAGGAGTCTCAATCTAAAGGGGGTTTGACTTGAAGATAAAAAGAGGCATTTCTACGGGTTTTAGGCAAAATTCTGCTCTCCTAATTATTTCCTTTTACATGCTCCCATCAGGAGTCTCAATCTAAAGGGGGTTTGACTTGAAGATGAAAAGAGGCATTTCTACGGGTTTTAGGCAAAATTCTGCTCTCCTAATTATTTCCTTTTACATGCTCCCATCAGGAGTCTCAATCTAAGGGGGGTTTGACTTGAAGATGAAAAGAGGCATTTCTACGGGTTTTAGGCAAAATTCTGCTCTCCTAATTATTTCCTTTTACATGCTCCCATCAGGAGTCTCAATCTAAGGGGGGTTTGACTTGAAGATGAAAAGAGGCATTTCTACGGGTTTTAGGCAAAATTCTGCTCTCCTAATTATTTCCTTTTAAATGGTCCCATCAGGAGTCTCAATCTAAGGGGGGTTTGACTTGAAGATGAAAAGAGGCATTTCTACGGGTTTTAGGCAAAATTCTGCTCTCCTAATTATTTCCTTTTATATGCTCCCATCAGGAGTCTCAATCTAAAGGGGGTTTGACTTGAAGATGAAAAGAGGCATTTCTACGGGTTTTAGGCAAAATTCTGCTCTCCCAATTATTTCCTTTTACATGCTCCCATCAGGAGTCTTAATCTAAGGGGGGTTTGACTTGAAGATGAAAAGAGGCATTTCTACGGGTTGTAGGCAAAATTCTGCTCTCCTAATTATTTCCTTTTACATGCTCCCATCAGGAGTCTCAATCTAAGGGGGGTTTGACTTGAAGATGAAAAGAGGCATTTCTACGGGTTTTAGGCAAAATTCTGCTCTCCTAATTATTTCCTTTTACATGCCCCCATCAGGAGTTTCAATCTAAAGGGGGTTTGACTTGAAGATGAAAAGAGGCATTTCTACGGGTTTTAGGCAAAATTCTGCTCTCCTAATTATTTCCTTTTACATGCTCCCATCAGGAGTCTCAATCTAAGGGGGGTTTGACTTGAAGATGAAAAGAGGCATTTCTACGGGTTTTAGGCAAAATTCTGCTCTCCTAATTATTTCCTTTTACATGCTCCCATCAGGAGTCTCAATCTAAAGGGGGTTTGACTTGAAGATAAAAAGAGGCATTTCTACGGGTTTTAGGCAAAATTCTGCTCTCCTAATTATTTCCTTTTACATGCTCCCATCAGGAGTCTCAATCTAAAGGGGGTTTGACTTGAAGATGAAAAGAGGCATTTCTACGGGTTTTAGGCAAAATTCTGCTCTCCTAATTATTTCCTTTTACATGCTCCCATCAGGAGTCTCAATCTAAGGGGGGTTTGACTTGAAGATGAAAAGAGGCATTTCTACGGGTTTTAGGCAAAATTCTGCTCTCCTAATTATTTCCTTTTACATGCTCCCATCAGGAGTCTCAATCTAAGGGGGGTTTGACTTGAAGATGAAAAGAGGCATTTCTACGGGTTTTAGGCAAAATTCTGCTCTCCTAATTATTTCCTTTTAAATGGTCCCATCAGGAGTCTCAATCTAAGGGGGGTTTGACTTGAAGATGAAAAGAGGCATTTCTACGGGTTTTAGGCAAAATTCTGCTCTCCTAATTATTTCCTTTTATATGCTCCCATCAGGAGTCTCAATCTAAAGGGGGTTTGACTTGAAGATGAAAAGAGGCATTTCTACGGGTTTTAGGCAAAATTCTGCTCTCCCAATTATTTCCTTTTACATGCTCCCATCAGGAGTCTTAATCTAAGGGGGGTTTGACTTGAAGATGAAAAGAGGCATTTCTACGGGTTGTAGGCAAAATTCTGCTCTCCTAATTATTTCCTTTTACATGCTCCCATCAGGAGTCTCAATCTAAGGGGGGTTTGACTTGAAGATGAAAAGAGGCATTTCTACGGGTTTTAGGCAAAATTCTGCTCTCCTAATTATTTCCTTTTACATGCCCCCATCAGGAGTTTCAATCTAAAGGGGGTTTGACTTGAAGATGAAAAGAGGCATTTCTACGGGTTTTAGGCAAAATTCTGCTCTCCTAATTATTTCCTTTTACATGCTCCCATCAGGAGTCTCAATCTAAGGGGGGTTTGACTTGAAGATGAAAAGAGGCATTTCTACGGGTTTTAGGCAAAATTCTGCTCTCCTAATTATTTCCTTTTACATGCTCCCATCAGGAGTCTCAATCTAAAGGGGGTTTGACTTGAAGATAAAAAGAGGCATTTCTACGGGTTTTAGGCAAAATTCTGCTCTCCTAATTATTTCCTTTTACATGCTCCCATCAGGAGTCTCAATCTAAAGGGGGTTTGACTTGAAGATGAAAAGAGGCATTTCTACGGGTTTTAGGCAAAATTCTGCTCTCCTAATTATTTCCTTTTACATGCTCCCATCAGGAGTCTCAATCTAAGGGGGGTTTGACTTGAAGATGAAAAGAGGCATTTCTACGGGTTTTAGGCAAAATTCTGCTCTCCTAATTATTTCCTTTTACATGCTCCCATCAGGAGTCTCAATCTAAGGGGGGTTTGACTTGAAGATGAAAAGAGGCATTTCTACGGGTTTTAGGCAAAATTCTGCTCTCCTAATTATTTCCTTTTAAATGCTCCCATCAGGAGTCTCAATCTAAGGGGGGTTTGACTTGAAGATGAAAAGAGGCATTTCTACGGGTTTTAGGCAAAATTCTGCTCTCCTAATTATTTCCTTTTATATGCTCCCATCAGGAGTCTCAATCTAAAGGGGGTTTGACTTGAAGATGAAAAGAGGCATTTCTACGGGTTTTAGGCAAAATTCTGCTCTCCCAATTATTTCCTTTTACATGCTCCCATCAGGAGTCGTAATCTAAGGGGGGTTTGACTTGAAGATGAAAAGAGGCATTTCTACGGGTTGTAGGCAAAATTCTGCTCTCCTAATTATTTCCTTTTAAATGCTCCCATCAGGAGACTCAATCTAAGGGGGGTTTGACTTGAAGATGAAAAGAGGCATTTCTACGGGTTTTAGGCAAAATTCTGCTCTCCTAATTATTTCCTTTTACATGCTCCCATCAGGAGTCTCAATCTAAGGGGGGTTTGACTTGAAGATGAAAAGAGGCATTTCTACGGGTTTTAGGCAAAATTCTGCTCTCCTAATTATTTCCTTTTACATGCTCCCATCAGGAGTCTCAATCTAAGGGGGGTTTGACTTGAAGATGAAAAGAGGCATTTCAACGGGATTTAGGCAAAATTCTGCTCTCCTAATTATTTCCTTTTACATGCTCCCATCAGGAGTCTCAATCTAAGGGGGGTTTGACTTGAAGATGAAAAGAGGCATTTCTACGGGTTTTAGGCAAAATTCTGCTCTCCTAATTATTTCCTTTTAAATGCTCCCATCAGGAGTCTCAATCTAAGGCGGGTTTGACTTGAAGATGAAAAGAGGCATTTCTACGGGTTTTAGGCAAAATTCTGCTCTCCTAATTATTTCCTTTTACATGCTCCCATCAGGAGTCTCAATCTAAGGGGGGTTTGACTTGAAGATGAAAAGAGGAATTTCTACGGGTTTTAGGCAAAATTCTGCTCTCCTAATTATTTCCTTTTACATGCTCCCATCAGGACTCTCAATCTAAGGGGGGTTTGACTTGAAGATGAAAAGAGGCATTTCTACGGGTTTTAGGCAAAATTCTGCTCTCCTAATTATTTCCTTTTACATGCTCCCATCAGGAGTCTCAATCTAAGGCGGGTTTAACTTGAAGATGAAAAGAGGCATTTCTACGGGTTTTAGGCAAAATTCTGCTCTCCTAATTATTTCCTTTTACATGCTCCCATCAGGAGTCTCAATCTAAGGGGGGTTTGACTTGAAGATGAAAAGAGGCATTTCTACGGGTTTTAGGCAAAATTCTGCTCTCCTAATTATTTCCTTTTAAATGTTCCCATCAGGAGTCTCAATCTATGGGGGGTTTGACTTGAAGATGAAAAGAGGTATTTCTACGGGTTTTAGGCAAAATTCTGCTCTCCTAATTATTTCCTTTTACATGCTCCCATCAGGAGTCTCAATCTAGGGGGGGTTTGACTTGAAGATGAAAAGAGGCATTTCTACGGGTTTTAGTCAAAATTCTGCTCTCCTAATTATTTCCTTTTACATGCTCCCATCAGGAGTCTCAATCTAAGGGGGGTTTGACTTGAAGATGAAAAGAGGCATTTCTACGGGTTTTAGGCAAAATTCTGCTCTCCTAATTATTTCCTTTTACATGCTCCCATCAGGAGTCTCAATCTAAGGGGGGTTTGACTTGAAGATGAAAAGAGGCATTTCTACGAGTTTTAGGCAAAATTCTGCTCTCCTAATTATTTCCTTTTAAATGCTCCCATCAGGAGTCTCAATCTAAGGGGGGTTTGACTTGAAGATGAAAAGAGGCATTTCTACGGGTTTTAGGCAAAATTTTGCTCTCCTAATTATTTCCTTAAACATGCTCCCATCAGGAGTCTCAATCTAAGGGGGGTTTGACTTGAAGATGAAAAGAGGAATTTCTACGGGTTTTAGGGCAAAATTCTGCTCTCCTAATTATTTCCTTTTACATGCTCCCATCAGGAGTCTCAATCTAAGGGGCGTTTGACTTGAAGATGAAAAGAGGCATTTCTACTGGTTTTAGGCAAAATTCTGCTCTCATAATTATTTCCTTTTACATGCTCCCATCAGGAGTCTCAATCTAAGGGGGGGTTTGACTTGAAGATGAAAAGAGGCATTTCTACGGGTTTTAGGCAAAATTCTGCTCTCCTAATTATTTCCTTTTAAATGCTCCCATCAGGAGTCTCCATCTAAGGGGGGTTTGACTTGAAGATGAAAAGAGGCATTTCTACGGGTTTTAGGCAAAATTCTGCACTCCTAATTATTTCCTTTTACATGCTCCCATCAGGAGTCTCAATCTAAAGGGGGTTTGAATTGAAGATGAAAAGAGGCATTTCTACGGGTTTCAGGCAAAATTCTGCTCTCCTAATTATTTCCTTTAACATGCTCCCATCAGGTGTCTCAATCTAAGGGGGGTTTGACTTGAAGATGAAAAGAGGCATTTCTACGGGTTTTAGGCAAAATGCTGCTCTCCTAATTATTTCCTTTTACATGCTCCCATCAGGAGTCTCAATCTAGAGGGGGTTTGACTTGTAGATGAAAAGAGGCATTTCTACGGGTTTTAGGCAAAATTCTGCTCTCCTAATTATTTCCTTTTACATGCTCCCATCAGGAGTCTCAATCTAAGGGGGGTTTGACTTGAAGATGAAAAGAGGCATTTCTACGGGTTTTAGGCAAAATTCTGCTCTCCTAATTATTTCCTTTTACATGCTCCCATCAGGAGTCTCAATCTAAGGGGGGTTTGACTTGAAGATGAAAAGAGGCATTTCTACGGGTTTTAGGCAAAATTCTGCTCTCCTAATTATTTCCTTTTACATGTTCCCATCAGGAGTCTCAATCTAAGGCGGGTTTGACTTAAAGATGAAAAGAGGAATTTCTACGGGTTTTAGGCAAAATTCTGCTTTCCTAATCATTTCCTTTTACATGATCCCATCAGGAGTCTCAATCTAAGGCGGGTTTGACTTGAAGATGAAAAGAGGAATTTCTACGGGTTTTAGGCAAAATTCTGCTCTCCTAATTATTTCCTTTTACATGCTCCCATCAGGAGTCTCAATCTAAGGGGGGTTTGACTTGAAGATGAAAAGAGGCATTTCTACGGGTTTTAGGCAAAATTCTGCTCTCCTAATTATTTCCTTTTACATGCTCCCATCAGGAGTCTCAATCTAAAGGGGGTTTGACTTGTAGATGAAAAGAGGCATTTCTACGGGTTTTAGGCAAAATTCTGCTCTCTTAATTATTTCCTTTTACATGCTCCCATCAGGAGTCTCAATCTAAGGGGGGTTTGACTTGAAGATGAAAAGAGGCATTTCTACGGGTTTTAGGCAAAATTCTGCTCTCCTAATTATTTCCTTTTACATGCTCCCATCAGGAGTCTCAATCTAAGGGGGGTTTGACTTTAAGATGAAAGGAGGCATTTCTACGGGTTTTAGGCAAAATTCTGCTCTCCTAATTATTTCCTTTTACATGTTCCCATCAGGAGTCTCAATCTAAGGCGGGTTTGACTTGAAGATGAAAAGAGGCATTTCTACGGGTTTTAGGCAAAATTCTGATTTCCTAATCATTTCCTTTTACATGATCCCATCAGGAGTCTCAATCTAAGTCGGGTTTGACTTGAAGATGAAAAGAGGCATTTCTACGGGTTTTAGGCAAAATTCTGCTCTCCTAATTATTTCCTTTTACATGCTCCCATCAGGAGTCTTAATCTAAGGGGGATTTGAATTGAAGATGAAAAGAGGCATTTCTACGGGTTTTAGGCAAAATTCTGCTCTCCTAATTATTTCCTTTTACATGCTCCCATCAGAAGTCTCAATCTAAGGGGGGTTTGACTTGAAGATGAAAAGAGGAATTTCTACGGGTTTTAGGCAAAATTCTGCTCTCCTAATTATTTCCTTTTACATGCTCCCATCAGGAGTTTCAATCTAAGGGGGGTTTGACTTGAAGATGAAAAGAGGAATTTCTACGGGTTTTAGGCAAAATTCTGCTCTCCTAATTATTTCCTTTTACATGCTCCCATCAGGAGTCTAAATCTAAGGCGGGTTTGACTTGAAAATGAAGAGAGGGATTTCTACGGGTTTTAGGCAAAATTCTGCTCTCCTAATCATTTCCTTTTACATGCTCCCATCAGGAGTCTCAATCTAAGGCGGGTTTGACTTGAAGATAAAAAGAGGCATTTCTACGGGTGTTAGGCAAAGTTCTGCTCTCCTAATTATTTCCTTTTACATGCTCCCATCAGGAGTCTCAATCTAAGGGGGGGTGACTTGAAGATGAAAAGAGGCATTTCTACGGGTTTTAGACAAAATTCTGCTCTCCTAATTATTTCCTTTTACATGCTCCCATCAGGAGTCTCAATCTAAGGGGGGTTTGACTTGAAGATGAAAAGAGGAATTTCTACAGGTTTTAGGCAAAATTCTGCTCTCCTAATTATTTCCTTTTACATGCTCCCATCAGGAGTCTCAATCTAAGGGGGGTTTGACTTGAAGATGAAAAGAGGCATTTCTACGGGTTTTAGGCAAAATTCTGCTCTCCTAATCATTTCCTTTTACATGCTCCCATCAGGAGTCTCAATCTAAGGGTGGTTTGACTTGAAGATGAAAAGAGGCATTTCTACAGGTTTTAGGCAAAATTCTGCTCTCCTAATTATTTCCTTTTACATGCTCCCATCAGGAGTCTCAATCTAAGGGGGGGTTTGACTTGAAGATGAAAAGAGGCATTTCTACGGGTTTTAGGCAAAATTCTGCTCTCCTAATCATTTCATTTTACATGCTCCCATCAGAAGTCTCACTCTAAGGCGGGTTTGACTTGAAAATGAAGAGAGGCATTTCTACGGGTTTTAGGCAAAATTCTGCTCTCCTAATCATTTCCTTTTACATGCTCCCATCAGGAGTCTCAATCTAAGACGGGTTTGACTTGAAGATAAAAAGAGGCATTTCTACGGGTGTTAGGCAAAATTCTGCTCTCCTAATTATTTCCTTTTACATGCTCCCATCAGGAGTCTCAATCTAAGGGGGGTTTGACTTGAAGATGAAAAGAGGCATTTCTACGGGTTTTAGGCAAAATTCTGCTCTCCTAATTATTTCCTTTTACATGCTCCCATCAGAAGTCTCAATCTAAGGGGGGTTTGACTTGAAGATGAAAAGAGGAATTTCTACGGGTTTTAGGCAAAATTCTGCTCTCCTGATTATTTCCTTTTACATGCTCCCATCAGGAGTCTCAATCTAAGGGGGGTTTGACTTGAAGATGAAAAGAGGAATTTCTACGGGTTTTAGGCAAAATTCTGCTCTCCTAATTATTTCCTTTTACATGCTCCCATCAGGAGTCTAAATCTAAGGCGGGTTTGACTTGAAAATGAAGAGAAGCATTTCTACGGGTTTTAGGCAAAATTCTGCTCTCCTAATCATTTCCTTTTACATGCTCCCATCAGGAGTATCAATCTAAGGCGGGTTTGACTTGAAGATAAAAAGAGGCATTTCTACGGGTGTTAGGCAAAATTCTGCTCTCCTAATTATTTCCTTTTACATGCTCCCAT
Source organism: Ceratothoa steindachneri (assembly GCA_963969495.1). Lineage (NCBI taxonomy): Eukaryota > Metazoa > Arthropoda > Malacostraca > Isopoda > Cymothoidae > Ceratothoa > Ceratothoa steindachneri. Next base: position 34,723,471 of record OZ018330.1, on the reverse strand, counting down.
CAGGAGTCTCAATCTAAGGGGGGTTTGACTTGAAGATGAAAAGAAGCATTTCTACGGGTTTTAGACAAAATTCTGCTCTCCTAATTATTTCCTTTTACATGCTCCCATCAGGAGTCTCAATCTAAGGGGGGTTTGACTTGAAGATGAAAAGAGGAATTTCTACAGGTTTTAGGCAAAATTCTGCTCTCCTAATTATTTCCTTTTACATGCTCCCATCAGGAGTTTCAATCTAAAGGGGGTTTGACTTGAAGATGAAAAGAGGCATTTCTACGGGTTTTAGGCAAAATTCTGCTCTCCTAATTATTTCCTTTTACATGCTCCCATCAGGAGTCTTAATCTAAGGGGGGTTTGACTTGAAGATGAAAAGAGGCATTTCTACGGGTTTTAGGCAAAATTCTGCTCTCTTAATTATTTCCTTTTACATGCTCCCATCAGGAGTCTCAATCTAAGGGGGGTTTGACTTGAAGATGAAAAGAGGCATTTCTACGGGTTTTAGGCAAAATTCTGCTCTCCTAATTATTTCCTTTTACATGCTCCCATCAGGAGTCTCAATCTAAGGGGGGTTTGACTTGAAGATGAAAGGAGGCATTTCTACGGGTTTTAGGCAAAATTCTGCTCTCCTAATTATTTCCTTTTACATGTTCCCATCAGGAGTCTCAATCTAAGGCGGGTTTGACTTGAAGATGAAAAGAGGCATTTCTACGGGTTTTAGGCAAAATTCTGCTTTCCTAATCATTTCCTTTTACATGATCCCATCAGGAGTCTCAATCTAAGTCGGGTTTGACTTGAAGATGAAAAGAGGCATTTCTACGGGTTTTAGGCAAAATTCTGCTCTCCTAATTATTTCCTTTTAAATGCTCCCATCAGGAGTCTCAATCTAAGGGGGGTTTGACTTGAAGATGAAAAGAGGCATTTCTACGGGTTTTAGGCAAAATTCTGCTCTCCTAATTATTTCCTTTTACATGCTCCCATCAGAAGTCTCAATCTAAGGGGGGTTTGACTTGAAGATGAAAAGAGGAATTTCTACGGGTTTTAGGCAAAATTCTGCTCTCCTAATTATTTCCTTTTACATGCTCCCATCAGGAGTTTCAATCTAAGGGGGGTTTGACTTGAAGATGAAAAGAGGAATTTCTACGGGTTTTAGGCAAAATTCTGCTCTCCTAATTATTTCCTTTTACATGCTCCCATCAGGAGTCTAAATCTAAGGCGGGTTTGACTTGAAAATGAAGAGAGGCATTTCTACGGGTTTTAGGCAAAATTCTGCTCTCCTAATCATTTCCTTTTACATGCTCCCATCAGGAGTCTCAATCTAAGGCGGGTTTGACTTGAAGATAAAAAGAGGCATTTCTACGGGTGTTAGGCAAAATTCTGCTCTCCTAATTATTTCCTTTTACATGCTCCCATCAGGAGTCTCAATCTAAGGGGGGGTGACTTGAAGATGAAAAGAGGCATTTCTACGGGTTTTAGACAAAATTCTGCTCTCCTAATTATTTCCTTTTACATGCTCCCATCAGGAGTCTCAATCTAATGGGGGTTTGACTTAAAGATGAAAAGAGGAATTTCTACAGGTTTTAGGCAAAATTCTGCTCTCCTAATTATTTCCTTTTACATGCTCCCATCAGGAGTCTCAATCTAAGGGGGGTTTGACTTGAAGATGAAAAGAGGCATTTCTACGGGTTTTAGGCAAAATTCTGCTCTCCTAATCATTTCCTTTTACATGCTCCCATCAGGAGTCTCAATCTAAGGGTGGTTTGACTTGAAGATGAAAAGAGGCATTTCTACAGGTTTTAGGCAAAATTCTGCTCTCCTAATTATTTCCTTTTACATGCTCCCATCAGGAGTCTCAATCTAAGGGGGGGTTTGACTTGAAGATGAAAAGAGGCATTTCTACGGGTTTTAGGCAAAATTCTGCTCTCCTAATCATTTCATTTTACATGCTCCCATCAGGAGTCTCACTCTAAGGCGGGTTTGACTTGAAAATGAAGAGAGGCATTTCTACGGGTTTTAGGCAAAATTCTGCTCTCCTAATTATTTCCTTTTACATGCTCCCATCAGGAGTCTCAATCTAAGGCGGGTTTGACTTGAAGATAAAAAGAGGCATTTCTACGGGTGTTAGGCAAAATTCTGCTCTCCTAATTATTTCCTTTTACATGCTCCCATCAGGAGTCTCAATCTAAGGGGGGTTTGACTTGTAGATGAAAAGAGGCATTTCTACGGGTTTTAGGCAAAATTCTGCTCTCCTAATTATTTCCTTTTACATGCTCCCATCAGAAGTCTCAATCTAAGGGGGGTTTGACTTGAAGATGAAAAGAGGAATTTCTACGGGTTTTAGGCAAAATTCTGCTCTCCTAATTATTTCCTTTTACATGCTCCCATCAGGAGTCTCAATCTAAGGGGGGTTTGACTTGAAGATGAAAAGAGGAATTTCTACGGGTTTTAGGCAAAATTCTGCTCTCCTAATTATTTCCTTTTACATGCTCCCATCAGGAGTCTAAATCTAAGGCGGGTTTGACTTGAAAATGAAGAGAAGCATTTCTACGGGTTTTAGGCAAAATTCTGCTCTCCTAATCATTTCCTTTTACATGCTCCCATCAGGAGTATCAATCTAAGGCGGGTTTGACTTGAAGATAAAAAGAGGCATTTCTACGGGTGTTAGGCAAAATTCTGCTCTCCTAATTATTTCCTTTTACATGCTCCCATCAGGAGTCTCAATCTAAGGGGGGTTTGACTTGAAGATGAAAAGAAGCATTTCTACGGGTTTTAGACAAAATTCTGCTCTCCTAATTATTTCCTTTTACATGCTCCCATCAGGAGTCTCAATCTAAGGGGGGTTTGACTTGAAGATGAAAAGAGGAATTTCTACAGGTTTTAGGCAAAATTCTGCTCTCCTAATTATTTCCTTTTACATGCTCCCATCAGGAGTCTCAATCTAAGGGGGGTTTGACTTGAAGATGAAAAGAGGCATTTCTACGGGTTTTAGGCAAAATTCTGCTCTCCTAATCATTTCCTTTTACATGCTCCCATCAGGAGTCTCAATCTAAGGGTGGTTTGACTTGAAGATGAAAAGAGGCATTTCTACGGGTTTTAGGCAAAATTCTGCTCTCCTAATTATTTCCTTTTACATGCTCCCATCAGGAGTCTCAATCTAAGGGGGGGTTTGACTTGAAGATGAAAAGAGGCATTTCTACGGGTTTTAGGCAAAATTCTGCTCTCCTAATCATTTCATTTTACATGCTCCCATCAGGAGTCTCACTCTAAGGCGGGTTTGACTTGAAAATGAAGAGAGGCATTTCTACGGGTTTTAGGCAAAATTCTGCTCTCCTAATCATTTCCTTTTACATGCTCCCATCAGGAGTCTCAATCTAAGGCGGGTTTGACTTGAAGATAAAAAGAGGCATTTCTACGGGTGTTAGGCAAAATTCTGCTCTCCTAATTATTTCCTTTTACATGCTCCGGTCAGGAGTCTCAATCTAAGGGGGGTTTGACTTGAAGATGAAAAGAGGCATTTCTACGGGTTTTAGGCAAAATTCTGCTCTCCTAATCATTTCCTTTTACATGCTCCCATCAGGAGTCTCAATCTAAGGGTGGTTTGACTTGAAGATGAAAAGAAGCATTTCTACCGGTTTTAGGCAAAATTCTGCTCTCCTAATTATTTCCTTTTACATGCTCCCATCAGGAGTCTCAATCTAAGGGGGGTTTGACTTGAAGATGAAAAGAGGCATTTCTACGGGTTTTAGGCAAAATTCTGCTCTCCTAATCATTACCTTTTACATGCTCCCATCAGGAGTCTCAATCTAAGGCGGGTTTGACTTGAAGATGAAGAGAGGAATTTCTACGGGTTTTAGGCAAAATTCTGCTCTCCTAATTATTTCCTTTTACATGCTCCCATCAGGAGTCTCAATCTAAGGGGGGTTTGACTTGAAGATGAAAAGAGGAATTTCTACGGGTTTTAGGCAAAATTCTGCTCTCCTAATTATTTCCTTTTACATGCTCCCATCAGGAGTCTCAATCTAAGGGGGGTTTGACTTGAAGATGAAAAGAGGCATTTCTAGGGTTTTAGGCAAAATTCTGCTCTCCTAATTATTTCCTTTTACATGCTCCCATCAGGAGTTTCAATCTAAGGGGGGTTTGACTTGAAGATGAAAAGAGGCATTTCTACGGGTTTTAGGCAAAATTCTGCTCTCCTAATTATTTCCTTTTACATGCTCCCATCAGGAGTCTCAATCTAAGGGGGGTTTGACTTGAAGATGAAGAGAGGCATTTCTACGGGTTTTAGGCAAAATTCTGCTCTCCTTATCATTTCCTTTTACATGCTCCCATCAGGAGTCTCAATCTAAGGGGGGTTTGACTTGAAGATGAAAAGAGGAATTTCTACGGGTTTTAGGCAAAATTCTGCTCTCCTAATCATTTCCTTTTACATGCTCCCATCAAGAGTCTCAATCTAAGGGGGGTTTGACTTGAAGATGAAAAGAGGAATTTCTATGGGTTTTAGGCAAAATTCTGCTTTCCTCATCATTTCCTTTTACATGCTCCCATCAAGAGTCTCAATCTAAGGGGGGGTTTGACTTGAAGATGAAAAGAGGCATTTCTACGCGTTTTAGGCAAAATTCTGCTCTCCTAATTATTTCCTTTTACATGCTCCCATCAGGAGTCTCAATCTAAGGGGGGTTTGACTTGAAGATGAAAAGAGGCATTTCTACGGGTTTTGGGCAAAATTCTGCTCTCCTAATCATTTCCTTTTACATGCTCCCATCAGGAGTCTCAATCTAAGGGGGGTTTGACTTGAAGATGAAAAGAGGCATTTCTACGGGTTTTAGGCAAAATTCTGCTCTCCTAATTATTTCCTTTTACATGCTCCCATCAGGAGTCTCAATCTAAGGGAGGTTTGACTTGAAGATGAAAAGAGGCATTTCTACGGGTTTTAGGCAAAATTCTGCTCTCCTAATTATTTCCTTTTACATGCTCCCATCAGGAGTCTCAATCTAAGGCGGGTTTGACTTGAAGATGAAAAGAGGCATTTCTACGGGCTTTAGGCAAAATTCTGCTCTCCTTATCATTTCCTTTTACATGCTCCCATCAGGAGTCTCAATCTAAGGGGGGTTTGATTTGAAGATGAAAAGAGGCATTTCTACGGGTTTTAGGCAAAATTCTGCTCTCCTAATCATTTCCTTTTACATGCTCCCATCAGGACTCTCAATCTAAGGTAGGTTTGACTTGAAGATGAAAAGAGGCATTTCTACGGGTTTTAGGCAAAATTCTGCTCTCCTAATTATTTCCTTTTACATGCCCCCATCAAGAGTCTTAATCTACAGCGGGTTTGACTTGAAGATGAAGAGAGGCATTTTACGGGTTTTAGGCAAAATTCTGCTCTCCTAATCATTTCCTTTTACATGCTCCCATCAGGAGTCTCAATCTAAGGGGGGTTTGACTTGAAGATGAAAAGAGGAATTTCTACGGGTTTTAGGCAAAATTCTGCTCTCCTAATTATTTCCTTTTACATGCTCCCATCAGGAGTCTCAATCTAAGGGGGGTTTGACTTGAAGATGAAAAGAGGCATTTCTAGGGTTTTAGGCAAAATTCTGCTCTCCTAATTATTTCCTTTTACATGCTCCCATCAGGAGTCTCAATCTAAGGGGGGTTTGACTTGAAGATGAAAAGAGGCATTTCTACGGGTTTTAGGCAAAATTCTGCTCTCCTAATTATTTCCTTTTACATGCTCCCATCAGGAGTCTCAATCTAAGGGAGGTTTGACTTGAAGATGAAAAGAGGAATTTCTACGGGTTTTAGGCAAAATTCTGCTCTCCTAATTATTTCCTTTTACATGCTCCCATCAGGAGTCTCAATCTAAGGCGGGTTTGACTTGAAGATGAAAAGAGGCATTTCTACGGGCTTTAGGCAAAATTCTGCTCTCCTTATCATTTCCTTTTACATGCTCCCATCAGGAGTCTCAATCTAAGGGGGGTTTGATTTGAAGATGAAAAGAGGCATTTCTACGGGTTTTAGGCAAAATTCTGCTCTCCTAATCATTTCCTTTTACATGCTCCCATCAGGACTCTCAATCTAAGGTAGGTTTGACTTGAAGATGAAAAGAGGCATTTCTACGGGTTTTAGGCAAAATTCTGCTCTCCTAATTATTTCCTTTTACATGCCCCCATCAAGAGTCTTAATCTACAGCGGGTTTGACTTGAAGATGAAGAGAGGCATTTTACGGGTTTTAGGCAAAATTCTGCTCTCCTAATCATTTCCTTTTACATGCTCCTATCAGAAGTCTCAATCTAAGGCGGGTTTGACTTGAAGATGAAGAGAGGCATTTCTACGGGTTTTAGGCAAAATTCTGCTCTCCTAATCATTTCCTTTCACATGCTCCCATCAGGAGTCTCTATCTAAGGCGGGTTTGATTTGAAGATAAAGAGAGGCATTCTACGGGTTTTAGGCAAAACCCGTCCTTCTCAACATAGCTCTAATTAACATACATATTAAGATCCATGTAAATAATTATAAGACGTAAATCGTTGAGCGAAGCTTCATGTTAGAAAAGTTTAAAAATTGTCTCTTAATAATAATAATAGTAAGTCTTTTGTAATGCGCTCTTCAAGGCCTGAGGCCTTCCCAGATCGCACGTTGTGCTGAGATGAGAATGGAAATTCAATGTAAATTCAAGAGGGGGGGAAGGCAATTCTGAAAAGATGCGTTTTCAGGAGACGCCTCAATGTGGTAAGAGAGGGAGAAGACCTGATTTCAGCAGGAACAGCATTCCACAACTTAGGGGCGCAGATTGCGAAGGAGCAGTCCCCCATTGAGCAGAGGGATGAACGAGGAATATTCAAAAGAGGTGCATGTGATGACCGAAGGGCCCGAGGGACATGGCGTGGCGAGAGGGCAGAAGAGAGGTAAGACGGGGCCTTGTTGTTTAGGGCCTTAAATGTGAAGAGAAGTATCTTGAAGTGAGTACGGGATCTGACAGGGAGCCAGTGCAGTTCATGCAGCAAGGGTTTCGAGGGAGAGAAGCGAGGGCGACGGATGAGAAGACGGGCGGCATAGTTCTGTACAAGTTGAAGGCAGATTCACAAGCAGAGAGTTACAGTAGTCAAGGCGTGAGGTGATGAAGGCACGAACAGCAGTCTCAAGACTTTGGCGATCAGAGTGAGAGTGAATGCGAGAGAAGTTACGAAGGAAACATAGAGAGGATTTGCTGACATTGCGGATATGAGGCTTAAAGGAGAGATGCTCATCAAAAACAACACCCAGATTCCTAACGCAGTCAGAGAAAATGATAGTATTACCGCCCAGAGTAAGCGAGGGAAAGAGAGATTTAGATTTTTTTACAAGAGCAGGGGTGCCGACGAGGAGGACCTCAGTTTTGGAGTGATTAAGCCTGAGGAAGTTGGTAGAGAACCAGTCAGAAATTGAGGAGTAGGCAGCCAGGAGGTCAGTGATAGAGTAGGTGAGAGACGTGGGGGATGATAGAAGGAAAATTTGAGTGTCATCGGCATATAGGTGGAAGGATAGACCAAGATTACGGAGAAGGGAACTAAGAGGGAGAAGGTAGATACGAAATAGTAGAGGACCGAGGACAGAGCCTTGTGGCCTTCTAAACCCCGCGGTTTTATAGCTGGCTGTCTTGAGGTAAGTAATTACCTGATCCTTATACCTCATAACAACTAGAAATCCCTCAGGTATCCTTCTTCCACGCCCAATCAGAATTTTTATATGCACTTTACCTACAATACTCAACATACGTATATCCATGTAATTCTTGCATTCACATTTCTCCTTACACCATTTATACAACTACAGTACTCTTCCATTCTCCCACTCTTCCACTTTCAACTTCTTTACAACATAGCCACCATACCCATACCATAGAAGTCACTACCAGTTTTAGGCATCTCATTTGATTTTAAAGCATTCCATTTTCTATCATTCTACCATCGTGCTTCTAAAAGTAAGCTTATGGTACTATTCATGTTCAATACTTTAATGTATATCTACAAGAGGAAGTTTATTTGTTGTTTTCTATAAGCAACCACATTCCTTAACCCACAATACCTTGTCCTACTCCAGGGTACTAAAAGATTGTCATCGATCTCAAAGCCACAACGAACATAACTGAATAAAGTAAAGCAGGATCTCGAGTTAAACACTTAAAAAAAATGTTTAAGGTAGAAGGAACTAAAAAATAGAAGCTGAATGATGTAAAACAAGTATCTTCTTTTATCTTCTTGACTAAATTGTTTTAAATACTTTGAAGATATAAAAAAATAGACCCAAAGTATAATAAAGAACAAACAAGTTCACTTTCAGATTCAATTATTTTATAGGCTATGTTAGGTTCCACCAACTCACATCCATCCATTGTCTACCCCGGGGAATGAAAAGACTTCATGGATCTATAAACCTATAGAAAGAATTTCTTTAATATATCCAAAAATGAACATAGACCATCCCTGAAAATGGGACAGTGACAAGGTCAAATTTGACCTCCGAGAATACCAAAACCAAGCTGATGAGCAAACACAGTGGGCTGAAAGAAATACCGATCTGTACATTACAAATCTAAATCAGTTATTACTTTGATAAAAAAGGTTTTATTACTTATCGCTTTTGTCCATTCCCTATACATATATTTACAACCGGATGGGGAGAATCAAAGAAACCACAAATGGTACAACGTTCTTTATTACTGACGTTTCGCCCCCCTGGACCTTTCTCAGAGTAACTAGAAACTAAGACCTCTGAGGAAGCTCCAGAGGAACGAAACGTCATTAATAAAGACCGCTGTACCACTTGTAGTTTCTCTTAGCCTTCCCCTCCATTTGTTGTCAAAGTCACTTAATAATATTTTTCAACCACTTTACTTGAATAAAACTTCTTTAACGTTAATATTTTTACAACTTAAAGCCATTATATCTGGTTACAAGCGATTTGGTCATGATAAAGAAATGAATAAGGAGCCAACCTGGCATATTAAATTAGGGTAGTTAGGTGGAGAAATGGGTTTCCTTTGGGGGTATTAGATTTCACTTGAGAAATAGAAGAGAGTTTGGCAAGGTAAGTCTAGAAAACCAGGAAAAATGGCCCAAGCAACCATTATTCTACCAAGTAATCGATTTGTGGTGATATTATTGCCATTCACGCATTTTAATTTTGACTTAATCCTATCTAAATAATCACCACTATTTTTTTATTTTCTCATTTAATAGAACCGTTATGTATGATTATATTGCATTTGTTTTTGTAGGTTGTGAATCTTTCTCTCCCCCACAACACTCAATATTTCCTGCCAGAATTTGTCATTTGTGTCTCATTTCTCTGTCATCACTTTTCATTCTTCTTTCATCAGTTCTTTACCCAATAAACTCTCGGCTAAATCCCAGTAAAGAGCACCAGTACGCTTAATCTTTTATAAAAATCAACTGTGCTGGAAGAGGATGATGTGTAATACGCTCTCCAATTGAATTGATTCGATAGATGGTTCGAACTCACAACTTTTCGAACCGAGAGGAGTCCAGATGTTTACTTAACCCCGGACATTCAATGCCTTATCGGTTTTTACTGTGCCCTTTTCGTGTTGATACAAAAACATTAAACGTACATGTAAATACACACATGTGCGCGAAAAACTAGACCCCCCAAACACCCCTTGCCCCAGTTGGGCAGAGAAGTAATTTTGGGGGGATCGTTTCTCGAAGCAGCGCCGAAATCCTGTCCACAGAGCGACCCTGAAACCCCCTGTTTCTCGACCTTCTCTCTCCTCTCCCATGATGGCAAGGGTGCGCCACGGTGCAAGGTCATGATTCTCGACAGGGTTGGGAAGAATAGGCGTGAGAGAATGACAGGGCGAAGGGAGAAACTAGCCCTCACCCTCACCACAGCCCAGTAACAAGGAGAAATACTCACCCCTTCTATACTTCTCCCTTCCCGCTTTGTCACGAGCCGCGGGTCCCCTGACCCACAGCGAGTCGTTCATCGCACCCCAGGACTGTTTCAGGCGGGGACACCGAGGATGACGAGGAGTCTTAGTCGGTCTTCGTGAGTCCAGGGTGAAGGAGGGTGTATAAACATGGCATTGTTCGCAATCAGTGTGGGTGTAATTATAGAAAAAAAAATGGCGATCAATCCGAACATTTAGGGGATTGCGGAAGACTCGCCTCGACGCTCTTCAAAATTGCCTCAATCGTAGGAGACCAAAAGGAGCGAAGACTCAATACAAAAGGAATTAGAGGCAAGGAAAAGGAAGCAGAGACAAGAGAAAAAGAAGCAGAGACAAGACAAAAGGAAGCAGATATAAGAGAAAAGGAAGCAGAGACAAGAGAAAAGGAAACATAAACAAGAGAAAAGGAAGCATAGCCAAGAGAAAAGGAAGCAGAGACAAGACAAAGGAATCAGAGACAAGGCTAAAGGAAAAAGATACAAGAGAAAAAGAAGCAGAGACAAGATAAAGGGAAGCAGATACAAGAGAAAAGGAAGTAGAGATCAGAGAAAAGGAAGCAGAGACAAGATAAAAGGAAGCAGAGATAAGAGAAAAGGAAGCAGATATTATAGAAAAGACAAGAAAAAAGGGAAGCAGACATAAGACAATTACGAAACAAAAAGAAGCAAGGACAGAGAAAAGACGAGACAAAACTAGAACAAACATAAGATAAGTGCAGACAAAATGAAGCAGAGACAAAAGAAAATACAAGACAAAATGAAGCAGAGACAAAAGAAAATACAAGACAAAAGTGGAGCAGACATAAGACAACTACAAGAAAAATAAAAGACGAGACAAAAGAAAAGAGAAAAAGAGGCTGAGACAAGAGAAAAGACAGGACAAAAGGAGAGCAGACATAAAACAAGACAAATGCGGAACAGACATAAGACAACTACAAGACAAATGCGGAACAGACATAAGACAACTACAAGACAAACTTAAGGAGAACCAAGAGGACATACAAAACAAAAGGACAATCGACTTTAAACAAGTACAAGAAAAAAGGAAGTTGACACAAGTGAAAATACAAGGAAAGAAGGGTGCAGACATAGATAATTACAAGACAAAACAGCAATGAGAAATTTTCCGATGGAGGCCACATCCGAAGCTAGCTAAGTGTCCTCGTGTGGAGGAGGGCGGTCTTGACCCTAGAGGCAAGGTCCTCTTCTATGTGGAAATTGTTGGGTGGGATAAACCTATAACCAGGTTCGACTGCTAGGCAAGGTTCTCATAAGAGGACTGAGACTCTACGAGGGAAAAAATAAGTTCTTTTTCTACCGCCTGGGGTCTAGTGACAGACGGATCCTACATCATTTTGGTGAAGAACTAGGCCATCCAAGCGATTCAATCCAGCTTCGGAGTCCCCTCAAAAGGAGAAGAGTGGTCCATTAAAATCTTGACCTTCTCAGTTCAAGAGCAAACAAACCAGGAGTATGGGAAAGAATGCGGAGTATCAAACACATTTAGCCACTCATAGAGAGCTTGGAGAGCGTCTCTGAGCCCGACAGCTTAAACTGTTTTCAAGTGATCCGTGCGAATTAACCAAAATGGTGCCCGAGGGTCACATGCTACGTCAGTATAGATCTTTAGTTTGTTGTTTGGTAGGAAGACAAAGGTTTCTCATTTTTCGAACTGGACCCTTCTGGTTAATTTAGCCAATCTCAACTAGATTGCTAAATTGAGTGATTTCGGACATTCGAACGCACGCCTGTCGGGCTACTACACATTCCTCTTCGAAATTCGTTAAAGGGGCAGTGTATGCTATGAAAAATGCTTGTCTACACCAAAAAAAGGACATTACTAAATAGCTTGCAACTAGGATAAGTGAAGGTTAAATGATTGTCGAGGAAGGAGGAAGAGTCTCTTGACTGACCCAGATGCTTTTTGTTTCGTTCTTTTCTGAAGAATTCTTTATTTGCTTCGTTAGTTTTTGTATTATTGCAATTGTTGTTATTGTTATTCCAGTTATTTTTTGTTGCATTTTTATTTTATTTTAAATTAGTCTGAGGATATTTGTGTTTTTTTTGCTCTATGCGCTTGTATGCTGCATCCAAAAGAGACCGCGGCTCAGTTATCAGTCATTTCTCCACCTCACCAAGCCACTCTGCTCGGTTATCAGTCATTTCTCCACCTCACCAAGCCACTCTGCTCGGTTATCAGTCATTCCTCCACCTCACCAAGCCACTCTGCTCGGTTATCAGTCATTCGTTCACCTTATCAAGCCACTTTGCTCGTTTATCAGTCATTCGTCCACCTCCCCAAGCCACCTTGCTCGGTTATCAGTCATTCCTCCACCTCACCAAGCCACTCTGCTCAGTTATCGATTATCCCTTCACCTTACCAAGCCCCTCTGCTCGGTTATTAGTCTGTAAAAGAACTACCCCTGACTTCCTTATGTTATTTGGAGAGCACGTGCGATTGTATCCCGCCATAGAAAACGTCACTTCCTGTTCGAGATTATTCGAGAAGTTTCGACTCCTGGGCGTATTGGGGAATTATCCCCCAATCCTGCGAATATGTTCAGAGCCCTTCCCCCGGATTCGAGGAGAGAACGAGCCGCTTGTTTTTTTTCGCCCCTTGCCGCAAAAAGCTGAATTTTCGTCCGCCTCACGGATTAAGATATCTAGAGCTTCCTAACCCCCTGCACCGAATTCCCCTATCCGCCTTCCGGATCACTCGTATAAATACCCGGTTTTGACTTGAGGTCGGTGAGTCCGACGCGCACCTCAAAGTCGTCCTTATCGTCTCGAGTCAAAGTCCCGTGAGCGTTCATCAAACAGCAAGACATTCTCTGCCGTGATTCTACCCCAGTTAATTAGTTGCTTCTGTGAACGGCAATCCTTTGAAGTTGCACGACAGTCTCCCTTCGTTTAATCGATCCGAAGAAAATTTCCATCGATTACACTGGTCTGCGTCAAAAATGTACCTTAGGTTTTCTATAGTGTTTCTTAATAAAATTGACCTCCTAAATCCGAATATGTCCTCCGTTTTTCTCTACCACCTCCAGTTTTTGCGATACAGGGGGTGATAATAATTTTATAGTTTATACATCTCCTATATTACATCAAATTTCAATAGTTTTTGCACTGCTCTATTCGCAGTAAATTTTGTGTACATTTTAAGTAATTATGCAAATAGGTTTATATTTTGCAGGTTAAAAATTGCTTAGCATTATAATAATAAGAATAATAATAATAATAGTGGTTGAGTTAAAAATCAACAGAAAATGTAAGAATAGCCCCGACAGATTTTGCTATGTTTGCGGCAAAGTGACTTTTCCCGAGCAGCAAAGTACAATCCCTCCTGTAATTAAATCTTTGTATCATGCATATTTTAGAGTAAGGCTAAGAGATCAAGATAAAAGTTTTTCACCACATATCTGCTGCAAGGGATGCTACATAAGTTTAAGACGTTGGAGTCAGGGCGAACAGAAGTCCCTCTCTTTTTGGTGTTCCCATGGTGTGGAGAGATGGCAAGGACCACACTACGGACTGCTATTTTTGCATGACAAATCTTAAAGGTGAGCATTGTATCAAGTATTTAAGCTTTCTGTATTATACTGGCTCCTAAAAATGTCATTATTATGCAAAGACTTAGCATAAAATTAAAAACTAACATAGTTCACTTCAGCATGAACATATCCTTTATGTAATATGCAATTATATTTTCCACAGGTATAAATAAGAAGAATAAACATAGTGTGGCATATCCGGATGTTCCTTCTGCCATCAAACCCCTGCCCCATGGCCCAGGAATTCCTATACCTTCTCCCCCTGAACATATAGAGGTACATGAAGAGATTAATATGGAAGTTGACCAAGATTATGACACATCTGAGTCTTATCAGGTTTCCACACATGATATGGTCGCAAGACCATTCACTCAAGTTCAGTTAAATGCCCTGACCAGGGATCTGGGAGTTTCAAAGGCGAATACACAACTTCTTGGCTCTCGACTTCGTGAAAGTAATCTTCTCGCTTAAGAAACAACATTTAGGGGGGGTACAGAAATAGAGAACAAGAGTTTCGAAGCTATTTTTTACAGCATTCTTCCAGCTCTTTAGTATACTGCGCCAATATTAAAGGACTTGTTGAGGCCCTTGGAATTCCCTACAACCCATTAGAATGGAGACTGTTCATAGATTCCTCCAGTAGAAGTTTAAAAGCTATGTTACTGAATATTGGTAACAAGATAGCTTCCGTTCCTATAGGCCATTCAATCCAACTTACTGAAAGTTATAAAAATATGAAAAAAATGCTGGATGCAATAAATTACTCTAGCTATAAGTGGAGGATATGTGGTGACTTAAAGGTATGATCATTTTACATTTGGCATTTCTAAGCTTTTTGATATTGACATTTTTATTTTTAATTGTTAATACTTGTATACACCTTTTGGTCAACTTACATTTTACAAGAATGCAAATCTGGAAATCATGAGTCATTTTTTAGTTCTATTTTTTGTTGAAGTGTGTCCCTATACGTTAATGCATCCTATTGGGTTGATGGGGAACTTATCCTAATTGAGAAGGTATACAACACAACTCAATAAACTCAAAATAAGATGTACATATATCCAATTAGTTCCAATACGATGATTTAATGCATCGGCATACAGGATTTTTCAGTACATATTCATATTCTTATTGTTTTAAGAAATATTACTTTGAATTTGTTTTTAGAAATATTACACTGAATTTACATACCGTGCTAAATTTTTTTCAGGTACTGTCTCTTACGCTTGGGACGCAAACAGGCTACACGAAGCATCCCTGTTTCCTATGTTTATGGGACAGTCGTGCAGATAGTATGCACTATGAGAAGAAGGTTTGGCCTCCACGAGAAGCATTTAGAATTAGATCAAACTATGTGATAGCTGAACCTTTAGTGCCTCCTCCAAAAATACTCCTCCCTCCACTGCATATAAAGCTTGGCATAATGAAAAATTATGTCAAAACCCTTAATAAAGTAGGCCAAGCTTTTAAATTTCTTCTTCAAAAATTTCCACAAATCAGTGACGCTAAGCTCCATGGGGAAATTTTTGATGGACTTCAAATCAGGAACTTGATCAGCAATTTGATGCATCAATGAAGGACATACAAAAAGATGCCTGGAAAGCTTTTAAAGCTCTAGTTAACAATTTTCTAGGCAATAAAAGAAGCCTAGAAGAATATGTTGCCCTGGTCAATCAGCTCTTAACAAGTCTCAAACATTTGGGAGCTCGAATATCTATAAAGATACACTTTTTACAGTCCCATCTGGATTATTTTCCCGACAACTGCGGGGATTACAGTAAAGAACAGGGGCAAAGATTTCACCAGGACATAAAAACAATGGAATCCAGGTACCAGTGTAAATGGAACGGAAACATGCTTGCTGACTACTGTTGGTGTTTGAAGCGTGATGCACCAGATGACAGGCACAAACGAAAGTCGTCAAGGGCGTCTGTTCTTCGAAATTATAATTATTTTCTTTATTATGTTGCATTCTTTTATTTTTTGTTTATTAAAAGAATTATAGTTTACATACGTGTATTCCTGTTTATATGATATAACAGTAATAATGCATTATTAGATAGAGAAAGTTTTGTTTTTTTTTAAATTCAGAAAAAATGAGGTAATCTCAATGAAAATGGTGTATGCTGTACTGAGAAAATCTGACCTGATTGAACAAATATACATTCATTTTTGAGCTCAGGAGGTTGGATTCATTAAGAAACCACAAAGAAATCCTGGGGAACATAATTTTTTTTTTCAAACGCAGGCCTGTGTTACCTTTGTTACCGTCGAACGTCATCCTTGAAGATTGGCTATCTTCATCGCTATTCCTCGGAAGGTTGGATCAGATCGTGCCCCAGTTGCCTCATTCTTGAGTGCCCCACGTTCCTCATCTGGATCGTGCGCCACTTGCCTCATCCGCAGCGTGCCCCACTTGCCTCATCAGGAGCGTGCCCCCACTTGCCTCATCGGATCGTGCCCCACTCGCCTCCTCCCAAGCAGGACCTCCCTCGAAGTCACTGACCCATAAGATGGAAACCCCCTCAATTAATAGTATTGTCAAGCCCCCCTTTTGATCTGAGCATAGTAACGCTAATTAATTCATTTTATCTGAGAATCCACCCTTATCATAATTATCAAGAGACTATTTCATTTTAAGTAATTCCCTTTTGCCTATATTTATTCTTATTTTGATTTTTGTAAATAAAATTCTATTTTTGCTGTTTCATCTTTAACTAACCTTGAACGATACTCTCGGCCTATTCAAGTAAATCTCGCCAACCATTTTTGCACTCGCCTGATTTGTTAAGGATTTGAAACCCAACGTCTCGAGTTTGACCTCTTGGTCGATCGTTAATCCCTGCGAACAGTCCTTAATCGGTTCGCGTTGCAGTAGGTGATTAAGTCACTCCCCACATAATATAGGAGTAGTGTATGGTATAGAGTGGTGCACCACGACACAGTCATTTTTCCACCTCACCAAGCCACTCGGCTCGGTTATCAGTCATTTCTCCACTTCATCATATTCTTATATCAGTTTATTACACCTCAATTACTCTTCGTGAAACAGGGAAGATGAGAAGCCCTCTTTTGTCGCATCAATCACAAAGGAAGAAAAAAAAATGAATTGATCAGGCCTGAAACTGATGGTGTCGATATATTGTGAACAAGAGGTTTAAGAGTATAGAAAAGAAAAGGACTTTTGTAGGAAGGTACACTTCTTTTTTTTTAATTAAAAGGTAAAACTAACATTGACTAGTAGTGGTAAAGATCAACACGAAATACTTAGCACTTTATTAGAGTCGAAGAGAATAGTGGTAAATTAGTCTAAGAAAACGATTTTTAATAAAAGAGATAATAGTGTAGAATGAGGAGATAAAAAATAGGCATTGAAATAGGTTACTGTTCAAAGCAACCTTTGACTCACTCATAGAAATCGAGAAAGCTTTTTTTTTTACAAAATAACGAACCGGCAAAGAACCTACGATGCACTCGAGGCTAGTTGAAAAAGGAGGAAAGGTATAAGTCAAAGTTAAAGGGAAGAGAGGATATCGATAAAGAATTAAATTCACGACTCTTATTACTGCAAAGTTATATGTTAAGTTAACATTTATCGATTCTATTCTTATACATATTTACTGTCTTCCTTACCCAAGTTATTTTAAGTTTGTGTTATTTTATAAGAGAAGAAACTTTGTGCTATTGCAATGTTGCTTTTTTTTTTACTAACTTAGAACAGTTATTCCTAATGTTTATTCGGTCAACTAGCCTAATCATTATGTGAACATTTATATTAGTGGACCTGTTTGGTATTTAAAGATCTTCAATAAGTTGGGTGCATAGATGCAGGTCTTCTAGCGAAAGTAAATGGAAGTGTGTCAGTCTTTCTTTGTGCGATCTATTTCTAAGTTCAGGAATTAATGTCGTTGTTCAACGTTGGACGCGTTCCAATATTACAATGTTTTTTCACATATATATAGCCTAGAATTGTACCGCGTACTTCAAATGAGGTCATATAAGCGCTTTTATTTAAGGTCTGAATAGTATCTTTCGATTTAAATGCAACATATCCAGATGTGTCATAAAGCCCTATTTGCGTTTTGAAATATTTTAGATCAATCAAGATTAAGATACCTAAATATTTTTTTTTAGGTTGACTGTGTTTAATGACCATTGTGCATTACCTTTCATTTTTTGGCGGTGAATTGCATTTGACATTTCTCGTACCGTTCTAATACTCGAATCAAATCTTTTTATAGGTTTTCAGTCACTGATATCACTGGTCAACAACCAAAATGCTTTTAGGTTGCTGATAATGAATATCATGGTTAAAATTGTTTGTTATCTCTAATTTTCAAGATACAGTTACGTGTCGCAACAGGTTCCAACAGGTTTGCGGCAGTGTGTTTCTTACCATACTCACAGTCTCACTGCCCTTCAGTATTGTTCCAGCAGTCATAAAAGGTGGTTGGGCTGTGAAAGTTTACAATTTGAGGTGAAGGTAGGTGATTTTTCTAGTCAAACACTTTTTAAATTTATAATAAATATTCATTGAGCAAGCTATTGATATGCTTGTGAGACATTTCATATTAATTTTATTTTCCTACTGAATCATATAAATATTTCTGCTAAGCTGTCATGCTCTGTATTATAATGATAAATTTATGAATACATTTTCTGTTTATCTTCTAATTGTTTGTTGTTTTCTTCTTTCAGATGCCTCGTACTTGTATGAATAAGGCAGACAACCTCTGATACATTTGTGGTGGGGTGACTTTTGCATCACAGAAGCACCGTATAACTGCTATGGTCAGAAAGGCATAGCACCTAT
The DNA here is from genome assembly GCA_963969495.1 of Ceratothoa steindachneri. NCBI lineage: Eukaryota > Metazoa > Arthropoda > Malacostraca > Isopoda > Cymothoidae > Ceratothoa > Ceratothoa steindachneri. Next base: position 34,705,171 of record OZ018330.1, on the reverse strand, counting down.
ATTTTGAATGAAAGATTGGTAAGCAGGATAGAACTCGGCTCCTCACATATGCCGCAACACTTGTGCTACTAACCTTCGCCAATAGTTAAACAGGAAGAGGAAAGGAATGCCTTTTGTTGTGCCAATGACGTGGTAGGAGCCAACAGACCATATCAGCAATTGTTATTTCTGCATGGTAACTTCAGTACAAAAGGGCTTGTCAAAGAAGAAAAATGAGTCAATTGAATATGCAAACATTCCATCAGATATTCGCCCAGTTCCACATGGAAAAGGTCTATCTTTTCCTGATGCACCACCTTCGGTACCATTTGAGTCAGATGAGGAAAGTGGTGAGGAGGAAGCAGAGAAGGATTTCAGTGCTGGATTACAGTGACCCACATTTTGATAAAGCATACTCCTCTAGGCCACATCTCATAACACAAGGGGAACTCCATGACCTTGTCAGGGATCTGCAACTACCCAAGAATGGAGCTGATGTGAAAATTTAAAAACGTCGTGACCGTCAGCAGCAGTTCAACGATCTTTTCGTAATGGAAGGTGATTTAGTGGCCCGCAACAATATTAATGATCTGATGGAAGCACTTGGCATCGAATACGAACCCAGACACTGGAGGCTGTTCATTGATTCATCTAAAACGAGTCTGAAAGGTGTTTTGCTGCACAGCGGCAATAGTGAACCATCAGTTCCTGTGGGCTATGCATATAGATGAAAAAAACTTATGAGATTATAAAGCATATGTTACAATGCATAAAATATGATGAACATCAATGGCAGTTCTGTGGTGACTTAAGGGTTGTTGCTCTTGTGATGGGCTTGCAGGGCGGATACACCAAGTACTGCTGCTTTCTGTGTGAATGGGACAGCCGTGCAAGAGGTTCCCACTATATCAGGATAGACTAGCCACCTCTTCAATCAGTGGAGCCTGGGATGAAAATTGTTTAAAATTCCCTCTCACTGAACCCCCCAAAAATTTGCTACCACCACTACACATAAAACTGGGGCTCATGAAAAACTTTGTAAAAGCTATAGAGAAATCTGGTGAGGGATTCAAGTATTTAACATCAAAATTCCCCTGACTGAGCGACGCTAAGATATAAGGAGTTTTCATTGGTCCTCAGATTCAAGAGCTTCTTAAAGATAGTGACTTTGAATTAGCCATTCATGGAGAGGAGAAAGCTGCTTGGGAAGGATTCAAGTTAGTGGCGAAGAGATTTTTCGGAAACAGAAGGGAAGGAAACTATGAAGAATTGGTGTAAAAACCCATCAAGGCTCACAAGAACATGGACTCAAATTTATACTTTTTTTCCAGCGAACTGTGGGGCAGTTAGTGACGAACATGGTTAAAGGTTTCACCAAGATATTTCAAGCATGGAAAAGCGGTACCAGGGTAAATGAAGCACAAAAATGCTTGCAGACTATTGTTGGATATTGGCAAGAGATGATTCTTCAGCCCACTATAAGCGTCAAGCATAAAGGCAGATAGTAGATATGGATTAGAGTTTAAAACATAATGACACATACTGTACGTTATAATAAAAGAATCAAATATTACATGCCGCATATTTTTAAACCTATAGCCAATAAGCATTTTGCAAGGTGATATTTGGATTCAGTGTATAGAAATACATAAGAATTAACTAATCTCATTTAAGAAGCACACAACTTTCAAATATTGTTGATTAGTGATTTTGTCATCGTAACTTGTTTCATGTTATCAGCAAATTCATGTCATGATAGTTTATGTATATTAAAAGAAATCACGGACCCGAAAAAAGATCTATAAGGAAGGCCGCTAATGGTCGATGTTCAAGATGAACTATTTCCATTAGCAACTCTCTGCCTACGATTCTTCAGCAATTTAAATATTGTATTCATTTCGTCAACAAAAATTGAGCATATTAGCTCAGCATAAATGTCCACGTCAAAAGCCGTGATATGACTCATTTATTAAGTTCTTTCCTCCAGATGCTCTACGATATTACAAATAACAATAGTTTGCCAAAGAACGAAGTAAGAGCAATGGGCCGAAAGTTTCCAGGATTAGTTTTTTTTGTTTTTTTTAAAAAATTGGTGTTACATTTGCTTCTTCGATTGATTTAGGAACTATTACCTCGCTAATAAATTTTAGGAAAATTGTACAAGTGAGTTTTAATCGTTCGGTTCCTAATCCTTTAAAGTAGTTTGAATTGATTTTATTGGGACGATGCGGAATGAAAATTTTTATTTTCTTAATATAAAAACTATTTTTATTTTCTGTTTATATCAATATTTATAAGTGTGGGTAGCGTGTCACTCAAAATTTATTGCGTATTAAAAGGTGGTTGTGTACGTGCGCACAATCATTTTGAATTGGCCACACCTCCTACGGACTGGCTGGCGAGGTGTTTGTCTGAGTCGGTTTGATGTAGTTTATGTGAAGTGGTAATAAGTCTATCCAGACCAATGTAAAACTCAGCGAATATGAGACAAAAAAGAAGAAAATAGTAATACCAGACAAAATAAGTACAGGGAAAGATGAAGAAATAATATCAGTATAGATATAACAACTACCATCAACATTGAATGATTGGTAGAGGAAGATAGCATTAAGCCATACAAAAAAATGTAAATCAACACATTACCTCCTAAAAGAATTAGCGTATCTTGAGGGGTGTTTCGTTTTTGGTAAATGCGTTGATGGACTTCATTGTTGCTTTCTATTTTCTTTTTAACATAAGACGCCTGTATCTTAAAAATAGGATCCCTTGAACCTACATTTCTTTCGTTTATTTCCATCTACTTGAATTGCGTTGGCAAACTTTATACAAATTTATAAACCTAAATTTCCTGTTTTTAGTCGCGTGCGTCTCTATAAGTTATTATGTTGGTCCGTAGGTTGTCGGTCGGATGGTAACCGTTTTACATTTCAATAAGTCTTTTAGCAATAACATCGTAACTATTTGGCCGATTCTCAAGAAATATGAAACCCTTATGTTGTTTTAGATTCCCATTCGAATTATATATTTGCCAAGGTCCTCCTAAGGTTACTCCGGGAATTATTAAATGGAAACTAACTATGGTTCGGATTGACCCACTTGTTGAAAGTTTTAAAGGTCGTAAGGTCATAAGTCAGAATAATTGAGATCACGCGACTTAGGTCTGTTGACTTTGTCAATTCTTCGATAACAGTATTAATTCGTAAGTTGCGAATTCATCCATATTATAAAGTGTTCTGGAGATCGATGGATCCGTCTAAATGAACATTTTGTTCTTTACTGGACTAAAGTGAAATTTCCAGTGATCTGTAAATGTCCATTGACAAGTAATTGGGTTTCCATTCAAGCCATTCACAGGTTTCTACATTTGATTAATTATACGAAACTTTTTATTAAATATTCAGTATTGTGTACGTTTGCCTTCTTTCTCGCCTTAAATTCTTACTTTGTAATGGAAGACATTTCTTTATATCTTTCTAAACTTTATCTTCACTTTCTGATGTTTCTTCATCCTCTTCACCTTTTATTTTTGTTCGAGGAGAGTATAATAGCAATTCTTCAGAAGTGCGTTCCCGAGAAAACAGAGATTCAATAAGATGGCGTGGCGCTGCCAGCCACTGCCGGTAACCCCATGGTGGCGACACCTGGGAACCTTGCGTCACTCGAGCCTATTTGGAAAATGACTGGTTACAGTCCTGTGAAGAAATCTTCTAGATGGCTAAGAGCTTAAAATGAACGCCATCCTGGTAAAGTAGCACTTCACGATCGGTTTGCCTCCAATGCAAAGCTTGCTCGCTACCACTCGAAAGGAGCAGGTGTGAACGCTTCAGCACGTACACTGAGGTGGAGACTTTTCTACAAAGGCAGCCCTCCAATCTTGCGGATTTAAAGCATATCGACAGAGGTACGGCTTGCAGTCCCACCGGTGTGTGGACACGCCCTGGTGCCTACTAACCACTGCACCCACCTACCCCACTGCCTTGTGGGTTCTGCCTTTTTAGACAAAGGCTACACGAATGATACCTCGGTCACAAACCAGGATCGGGAGTGCCTATAGGCGAGCACCAAAAGACCGGTCTCTCGGCAGCTCCCTGCAGCCGAGGATGAAGCTTGGTCGGCTTGAGCCTCTCCTGCCACCAGGGTCCTTCTCTCCTCGGTCAAGATACGAGTCCGAAGACTGCACACATTCCTACCCGTTTAAACCTAGTGCAGGTTTGATGCCATCAACTGAGGACATCCGTCATCATCGACCTCGATGGACTTCCCAAAGCAAAGCAAGGTGGCACTGAAAACAGATGCGAATCATATTGTGTTGTCGTCGCCTTGCCATCCGCTCAATTCACTTGCTCGATCCACGGCAACCTCCAAGCTCTCCATTCACGCGAGCTGCAACCACTTGACTTGAACAATCGAGAAGAATTCCTACCTGACCGAGTAAATAAAGATATTGCATAATAGCAGTGTGTTTACATAACCAACCACTCCAGTTGGCCAGTAAGGAGCTCTAAGAATAGAGATGAACGTCTTCATAGAGCTAAAAGAACTCTAATGATTATAATTATTCATTTTTAAATCTACTTTCCTTTCGTGCAATCCTTTTAAACGTCCTTTATGTATGGACGTTCTCATATTATTAAGGAATAAGGCGTCATCTCATGCATTTAGCCTTGTCTCGTTCTTTCATCCATTCATTTTGGGAGCCTTTGATACCTAGACCTTTTGTTGCGTTAACAAAAATCCTTGATCACTGCGGTACCAACAAAAACAATAACGCAAAGCGGCACTGGTAAACAAATTTATCTGAGGCAAACAAATAACTTAGAAATATTGACATTTCTAGAAAAAAATAGTTATATATTTCATTGGTTACAAATTTTTATACTTAAAAAAATCACAATTTTGCAAGGCGGAATGTCATTTCCTCAATTGGTATATTAAAAACTGAATGTTTACGTGTATATTAATTGTTTTGTCAAGATTATTATTATATTATAAGTTGTAAAAAAAAAAATATAAATAAATTTTAGGTTTGCGATCTGAATCATTTGTAGTTTTGTGGCATAGAGTCTAAAAATGAATGAACTTTGCTTCTCCTGATTCTCGACTTTTAGAGACAATTGGAATGATATACCAGACATTTCACCTCATTCCACCCCTTAGACTGCATTGCTCTCAAAGACGACATGCAAATTACATGTCCTTACAATAAATCACATCAAGTTTAAAGGATCAAGGGCTAATCGTTCAAGTAGCGCCGTTCCATTTCATGAAAGATTGCAAGATGATTCGTCTTGTGAAACCATGATTTCTATCTTTCATGATGCCGTGAACGGGGAATGATAAGACGTCCTGCGACTACTTTTTCAAGGGAACAACGACCCAATGACTTCTTCAAGGGCTCAATGATCCAATGACTTTCTCAAGGGCACAACGACCCAATGACTTTTCAAGGGTACAATAACCGAATGACTTTCTCAAGGGTACAATGACCTAATGACGTTCTCAAGGGCACAATGACCTAATGACGTTCTCAAGGGCACAATGACCCAATGACTTTCTCAACGGTACAATGGCCCAATGACTTTCTCAAGGATACAATAACCCAATGACTTTCTCAAGGGTACAATGACCCAATAACTTTCTCAAGGGTGCAATGATCCAATGGCTTTCTCAATGTTACTATGACCCATTTAATAACTTGAGAATTCGCCAAGTAAACAAATTAGTCCGGGAGTTAATAAAGTTAATATGTCAATTAGAAACATGAAGCAAGTAACTCGTGCAGCATCTTTCGAATGCTGAGATCCTTGTCTAAACGAGATCCACGCAGCAGGGGGGCTTCTATTTATGAGCCAACAGCCTGCTTTTCTATATGACCTTCAGTTTTCCTCTCAGTTCCAGTCTACATAGCCGCCCTTACTTAACACCTGTGTCAGAATGATATTACACAATAGGGCGAATGCTATTTTAAGGGAGCTTGTTTTTTTTTTTTGTAAGCGATTAAATAGGTTTTCTATGACCAGGAATAGAGGGGAGGGGGCTTTAATTGGAATGTCTGAATATAATACAGAGGTAAAGACCTCCCCACTACACAGACATTTTTCGTAAAAGGAAATTGGAATGATCATTGGAGTTTCAGAATTTTTTACTAATTTATTCGTATCAGTACATCTCTGACATTTAACAAAAAGGTTTGTCACTAAATAATGCAAAATTCATCGTTAGGTGGGAAGTACTCAGGAAGCACGTAATTCTTACAATACAGGGTTGCCCTAAAGTCTGAACACAGGAAAAATGCATATTTTTAATAAAAAAGTACATTTTATTTAATATAAATTGAATTTTAGTTAATTGAAATATTAATAAACCAGGCAATGGCTTCGCCACTCCTCCATACGAGAGGGAGATTGCGCTTCACTACTAAGATTAAAATCTAAAAAAACAGCCATGGTTAAATTTTTAAAAAAATTTTAAACTTCGCCAATTATAATAATTTTAAATCCGATGCATTAACCTCAAATTCCCGTCAATTTGAGTAGATTCATTTATGATTTGCTGTTCCCTCAGGCGTCTCTTTATTTAAATGAGTACCCTTTCTCCTTTAGCTTCATACCCCAGAAAAAGAAGTAAAGATGGGTAAGGTCGGGTGAACGACGAGAGCATCGAGTACACCTCCTACAACATACCCCAGAAAAAGAAGTCAAGGGAGGTAACGTTTGGTGAACCAAGAGACCTGTGCCCAGACTTTATGAGTATCCTCTAGTAAAGAAAATGAATAAGTGAGCTAGAATCTGGATCCGGATCCGGATTTGCCTCCAAAATCTATTCCACTTTTCCCTGGCTCCAATCGACACCTCTGCACAAAATTCCATCAAAATCCAGCCTTAACATTTTGAGATATCTTTTCCACAAACAAACAACGTCAATCACATAGCCTATGCCAAACTCTATTATAGTAATTTTATTCTCTTTCGAGGGAGTTTCTCGATAAATCATTACTGTGAGTAAAGTTATTTAAAGCAATTTGCCCGAGATAAGACGGGTTGTAATACATATATTAAAATACAGGAAACAAATCATTTTAATATAATTAAATAAAGCAAACAGCTTATGGGATACACGCAAGGGGGGGGGGAGGGAAAGTTTCCCTTCTATAAAGGAAACCTGGATTAGCAGCGTGTCCCAGACCCCAGTGTCTCAACTGGTGCTCTCTCTCTCTCTCTCTCTCTCTCTCTCTCTCTCTCTCTCTCTCTCTCTCTCGGGGCATCCTTTACACCTATTTTAAATCGCCCTTTCGCTTTTTTGCGCCTGTTTAGACCCAGCTAAGGTTGAAAGAGGGCATTAATCATTGTTAAAAAGAAGAAGCTTATGAGATAGACCTGATAAAATAATTCAGGGGACCCAATAAAGGAGTGGAACAGGAAAAACAGTTTATTAGTGGATTAGCGTCGTGTGCACGCTGATAATTAATAACAAAAGCCTTGAGAGAGACCGACTTTATTAATTCGCAGGTATAGGACTAGTTTCAGAGCATCCCGCTCCATCCTCTTATATTTTGTCAGTCTTTGGACACCTGAAGCATGGCACAGGATGCTCCGAAACCTCTGTCTCAAAACCTTAGAAACAGTTTATCTAAATATTTGTTATTACTAATAAGTGAGAAACTTCCTCGACGGCCCTGGCAACTCTAGCCACGCAGGCATCCAGGATGTTCTTCTTCCCGAGCGCAGTCATTTTGAGCTTCAGGGCACTTTCGAAGGCAACTTGAGGTCTGCTTGGATGAGGTCGACCTTTGAGGCTTTCCTCGTTCTTGAGCCTCTCCCTGCCTCTGTGGACGGTCATCCGGCTGACATTGAGTCGCTTGGTGCTTTCGGAGTTGTGGCTCGCGCGCAGGAGAGCAGAAATCTCGATTATTTTCTCTTCCATCTCGAAACTCTTCCGCACAATGGAAAAGACGTCTAAATGGCATATGCTGCAAAAGGAGAATAAGTTTGTTCGCCGGATATCACGCACGTAAACTTGTCGATATATATATATATATATATATATATATATATATATATATATATATATATATATATATATGAGAAACTCACAAAGTAGCGCGTGAGTAGAGCAATAAATGCAAAAAAAATCCCACGGGAAAATGAAAGGCGGATTCCAAGTGCTTTCGAAAGTACTTGGAATCCTCCTTTCATTTTATAGATATATAGAATTAGTTTTTAAAAAAGAGACTAAGAAACGCTTTTGCCAATAATCGAAAATGTGGTGGAAGATGGATTAATCAATAATTATCCCTAATAATGAATGGCGAGGCCACAGAAATGTGGCCACTAATCCAAATGACCAGCACAGAACTGTCCACTCTCTGCACTTCGTTAATCCACGAAGAGGCGATTCATACTGAATCGTCTTTTGGGGAAAACACAAAAAAGGCCTCATTGAACAACATCCGAGGATGCAAACGCGAATTTCTTCCGCGTCATTTACATTTAATGTGGATGGAATGAAAATAATCAGGTTAATTAATTTCTGTAATTGCCACTTAATTTCATTTCTAATAAATTAGTATACCGTTCATTTTCATTAAAGGGAAGATTACGTATGTTTATTTTAGTCGCGTTGGACGCGACTCTATAAGTTACTATACCGGTCCGTAGGTCGTCGGTCAGATGGTAACCGTTTCCCTTTGTTTTTTTGGCAATAATATCGTAACTATTTGGCCGATTCTAACGAAATTTGGAACCCTTGTGTTGTTTTACATTCTCTCAAGGTTACTCTGGGAATTATTAAAAGAAAACGAACTATGGGTCCGATTGCCCCATCTGTTGAAAGTTTTGAAGGTAGTAAGGTCATAAGTCAGAATAATTGAAAGCACGCGACTTAGGCCTGTTGACCTTGTGTTTCTTTTATACGATATTCTTGACGCGGGAAATTTTAGGGCCGCTAATTCTTGCCACGGTAATATTAGTTTCTCTATTCTTGACATGAATCACTATTTTTCATTACAAATGTTCGTATAAAGTTTATTATTCTTTTATTTCTCTATCGAACTTGTTGAAATTAGCACATACATAGCATATGCAATGCATATACACACCACATACAATGCACATACATACATTCGCTTCAATGCTTCCAAATTTCCTTATCCTGCAATAAACGTTTAATGAACTATGGCGAAAAACTGCCGTGCTAATTAAGGGTATGAATACTTTAGGGAGACAGTACCCCCCACCCCCCCTAATCATTTCCCTTATCCCACCCCCTTTTATATTAATATCCCCCACAACGAGATGTTATATGTAGCATGGAAGCACTACTAGCGCCGGCATTAAGAGGATTGCATCCCTTCCATGCCCCAACATCCACAGGGTCCCTCAAGCCCCCTATGATTGTAGTTGGATCTGCAGCTATACATCCTCCGCACATTCAAACTTCCTCTAGCGTCACCCCTTTCTTAACAGATCCCTGCTTACAAACTTTCTGCAGATCCCTCATTAGTTTTCGCTTTAAACTTTGAGAAAAATTTGTTAATGGAGTCACTTAAAATAAAGTTTATGGTCTAATATTATCAAATCCACTGGGAATTTTTAGAAATTGGAAAATTTCTCTCATTTGTCCAATTTAGAAGGAATAGAAATTAAATTATTTAATAGATCATAGGCCTTGTATCTCAAGCTATCATTATATGGTTGCCCTCTTTTTGTTTCAGTGGCAAGACAAGCGTTCTATGAAGGGAAGTGACGTTGATGAGCACCATGGCAACGGATTGGAACGAACCACAACCAAAGGCCTATTTAATAAGTGAATTGAGGGAACTAGGAACATTAACAATTTTCAATAACGGATATCATCCCTTAGCGATCGAAGAGAGCGGTGTTGGATCATCAACTAGGATAGTGTCGTCGCGTCCTCCAATACCCTGCCATAAGCGACTCGCTTTTCCCCAAATTACCTCATCTTCCGTTTACTCCGATCACTGACTTCGTTACAAAAGAACGAAGCGAATATTCACTATACCCTATTGGGGAGGAGCCTTATTTACAGGGAATAAAGTCCACTCCTATCATAGCTCGTTATAGACTTCAAAGTAGAGATGGGAGAGAGTTATCAGCACACAACACGGAAGCAAACAGGACAAAGACCCCTCGCTTCGCTTGCGAGGACAATGAGGGAGTGACGTGTGCCGCTTCGTTGCCAGGGTCTTTAGGGCAGTAGTCAGACGATGTTGCCTTCTGTACCCACAGGGTACAAGAATAGTTTTACATAGTTTTGACACCTTTTCATGGCCTCTTTTTGACTCGGTAATATTTTGCCAGTTGTCTAACAGGTGGGTCGTCATTATCTCACTCGCTGACGACTTCGCCACAGCAAAGTTTTCAACGGACTCTTTGTACCGTTTCCGTGTGCTGACGTTACTCCTGTCTCCTGGCGACTTTCCCATGGCAAAATCTCAGCCTGATTGATTTTCGGTATTCTTTCCTATACCGTCGTCAACCTGCACTAGTTTTTACTAACTACTTTTGGTTTCATTCTTAAGACACTTGTGAACGGAACCCCGGCTTTACCACTGGTAATATTAACACTCACTAGCAATTCTCATTTCCGTAGTCATTGTGTTGTTTACTAACACATTGTAAGGAGTGTTCATTCTCTGCTCAATGCGTCCAGTGTGTTCAGTGTTATTCCGCTAATATTCTGTTCACACTCGTGCAAATCACCCTACACCCATTCTTCTCTTTGTACAAATAAAATAAGTTTGTGCAGTGCTTACTCATTGTGTAATTAAATTATCTCATCCATGTCTTCGCCCGGTCATTACCTAAGAGCTATGGCAAATAAGATGACAGCTTTCATAGATAAGGAACGCTTACTTCAACTGGACGGAAGAAAAACATTCGAACAAATGAATTACCGAGAATGGTTAGAATTCTTTTAGTTCCACAGCCTTTTAGCAGAGCTAAATCACATAAATGAACCCAAGTTTTCTCGGGTACATAAATATTCCAAAGAACTGTTATTGCAGCTTTTTTCGGGCAAAAATAAAAGGTTAATCAACTTCAATTCAAATATTTGAAAACGTCAATGGCCAGGGAGGAATTAATGGGTACAACTACAGAAGAATTTCTCAGAAGAAGAAAAAGTAAGCGCACATAATAGATTCCATAGGAAATTTGTCATTCTATATGAAAGTGAATCATGGAAAAACTGATGATAAATGGCAGCAGGAAAAAAGAGTAAAATACAGAATTGTATACAAATATTTGTATGGTCAATTAACTCACATATTTTTTTAATTGTGAGTTGTATGGCTAAGAAAATTCCGTCATAATATAATATATAACGCTAGCGTAGGCTATATGGTTTCTATGGGTACGGACTTTTGGTCATTATTTAATGCATAAAGCTATGCCTAGGCTATTTGTTCTCTATGGGTAGGGAAATTCGACCATTAATTAATATATATATATATATATATATATATATATATATATATATATATATATATATATATATATATATATATATATATATATATATATATATAACGATCGATATACTTAAGCTATATGGTTTCTATGGCTATGGAAATTTTGTCATTATTTAATATACTCGTATAAAGCTATGCGTAGGCTATATAGCATATATGGGTACATGAATTCGGTCATTTTTAATATATAAGGCTAAACGTAAACTACATGGTTTCTATGGGTATAAAAATTCGGTTATTATTTCATAAATATAACGAAACGCGTAAACTATATGGTTTATATAAGTCCTGTAATTCGTTCATTAGTTAATAAATAAGGCTATGCGTAGGCTATATAGTTTCTATGGGTACGGAAGTTCGGTCATCATTAATATATAAAACTATTGTTAGGCTATATGGTTTCTATGGGTATGTAAATTCGTTCATCATTTAATATATAAAGCTAAGAATAGTCTATAATAACTATATTGTTTCTCTGTGTACAGGAAATCGGTCATTTTTTAATATATAAACTATGAGTAGGCTATATGGTTTCTATGGTTACGGGAATTCGGTCGTTATTTGATATATAAAGCTATGCTTAGTCTATAGGGTTTCTATGTGCACGAGAATTCGGTTGATGCATTTAACGCCACTGACAATCCAGTATATCTGGGTAAAAGAGCTTACCTCATATCTCTGACTACGTTCTTAAGTTCTTCTTGATGTTTTCAAGAACTTTTCCCAAAATATGGACAAGACATCTTCAAACTTGTACCACTGTAGTTCTTCAGTCTTAACCAGTTCCGCATAGTTTAGTGCCTAATGTTTTCTCATGAAGCACAGAACTACCCTGACCAACATATCCGTTTTGACCTTTACTTCCGACAGCTCAGGCGAAAAAAAGGAAAGCACCTGATACCCGGAAATTTTTCAGGTGTAGGTGACGATATGTTGAATAAGGAGCTAATTTTGCAAGGGTTTCATTAGCAACTTCCGCAGGGCCATCTGTGGTTCTACTGGGTGGTGCTCTTTCCCATAAGAAATTTCATCTGTTCAAGCAAACCCGCCTGGATGGTAAGCTTTGCCTCCCAACTCTCTCGAAGACACGCTAGCAACGAATTGTATTAAAATATCGTCGGAACACGATTAAGAATGCCACAATATTGAAGTCATTAATGTCCCCTCACACACCCGTTGTCTTTCTATTCCAAGACGCCCAACCAAATCTTGACCGGAACAGCTTTGGGTTGATGAAAAGTAATAATTTTTGTCTCCATAGACCATTTTTTGCTTTCCCCTTCCTTTGTTTCTATACCCCTTTCCACCTGGCCCCCGTACAGTGTCATGTTTCAATTGGTAACTGCATATTTTTCCCTTTTGTGTAGGTCAGCAGCTGACATTTCCAGCTTGTTTTATATTTTAAACATTAAACCTTATTTGCAGAAATCAAACTGACCAAAAAAATGACCTTCGTAAATTACTACACGATTCTATATATTGTAATGAAAGAGAAAACAAAAAGTATTATGATATATTAGATGATATGAAGTGGAGAGGGCAGCGTCCACCGAAAAGGCTATCGTCTCACCCTTAAAAGATGGATTTAGCCTTCGAAGAAGTCGTGAGCCTTCATGAAACAATTTGGAGATAATCGCCACTGCCAAGACAAAATTGCTCTCGGCTTCACAAATTCGTAATCTGGAAACGTCCTTTCACAGGCAAGAAAAAAGAACATTGCCTTGTAAAATCATCGTCCTCGATATATGCTCAAATTAAATGCGGTGATTATTATCATTTATAACTACGACAAAACCAACGTTGAATTCTCGTTGATAATAGTTACGTGTCTAGATTAACTTCGTCTTATGTCCACTTGATGAAGAAAATATGGAAGTAATTGTTATTTTTTTCAGTAATTGACAGATGTAGAGTAGAACGTGTTTGAAAAAAATCAATTTAACTTGAGAGTTCTCTTTAGTAGACGTGTTTTAAAACATTCAAATTAACTTGAGAGTTCTCCTTTAATAGACGTGTTTTAAAACATTCACTTAAATTGAGATTTCACCTTTAGTAGACGTGTTTTAAAACATTAACATATCTTGAGAATTCTCTTTAGTAGACGTGTTTGCAAACATTTAAATAACTTAAGAGTTCTCCATTACTAGACTTATTTTAAAACAATCAATTAACTTGAGAGTTATCCTTTACTAGGCGTGTTTTAGAACATTCAAATTAATTTGAGCGTTCTCGTTTACTAGACGTATTTCAAAACATTTAACTTAACTCTAGAGTTCTCATTAATTGAATTATTTTAAAACATTCAACTTAACTCGAGAGTTCTCCTTCACTAGACGTGTTTTAAAACATGAACTTAACTTGAGAGTTATCCTTTCCTAAACGTGTTTTAAAACATTCAAATTAACTTGAGCGTTCTCCTTTACTAGACGTATTTTAAAACAAACAACTTAACTTGAGAGTTCTCGTTTACTAGACTTGTTTTAAAGCAATCAACCTACCTTAAGAGTTCTGCTTTGGTAAACGTGTTTTAAAACAATCAACTTAACATGTGGGTTCTCCTTTACTAAACTTGTTTTAAACATTCAAATTAACTTGAGAGCTCTCCTTTACTAGACATGTTTTAAAAGATTTAACTTAACTTGAGAGTTCTCCTTTAGTAGAAGGGTTTTAAATTATTCAACTTAACTTGAGAGTTCTCCTTACTAGACATGATTTAAAAAATATTCAACTTAACTTGAGACTTCTCTTCATTAGACATATCTCAAATCATTCAACCTAACTTGAGAGTTATCTTTATTAGACATGTTTTAAAACATTCAACTTAACTTGATTGTTCTCCTTTACTAGACGTGTTTTAAATCATTCAACCTAACTTGAGAGTTCTCTTTAGTAGACGTGTTTTAAAACATTCAACTTAACTTGACAGTTTTCCTTTACTAGACGTGTTTTAAATCATTCAACCTAACTTGAGAGTTCTCTTTAGTCGACGTGTTTTAAAACATTCAACTTAACTTGACAGTTTTCCTTTACTAGATGTGTTTTAAATCATTCAACTGGCAAATATTGACCCATTCTTCGCTAAAAGAAGACAGCCGCTTTCCTTTTAAGAATTTCATCATACATTTTTATGGAAGTTTCTTGAAGAAATTATACACCTATGACCTTCGGATTCGTTGACCCTCCCCCCTCCCAATCTTGGTGAGTAGACTTGTTTGTCTGCTGGTAAGTCCTTGGACCTAAAGAGTTTTTACAGTTCTCGCAACATCAACTCTCAAATAAAATACAGATAAAACCCTGTTGTTGTTTTCTTCTTCAAACTCTTTCTCCTTACGCGGCTGTTTATGATTTGTTTAGCAAAAGGTTTTGAAGTTTTCTATCATTGCCTTTTTTTTAATGTCATTTCTCATCTTGCATAATATCCTGTCATTTCCACTTGTGTACCTAGTGGAGACAAGAACACTTGATGCAATTTCCACTTGGTTATCCGGTGGAGAACGGAAAGATTGATGCCATTTACACTTGAGTACCCAGTGGAGAGAGATGATGCAATTTCCACTTGGGTACACAGTTGAGAACGGGAGAGTTGATGCTATTTCTAATAGGGTACCCATTGGAAACCGTGAGAGGTGATGCCATTTCTACTGGTGTATCCAGTGGAGAACGGGAGTGTTGATGCCATTTACACTTGGGTACCAGTGGTGAAAGGGAGAAACAGTGCCGGCCCAGATTGGATGCCCTAATTAATACACGCAGTGTACCGCTCATAGACAGGTGCCTACTCATATGTGAGAAACCTGAGGGTTAGGAGGACAACAGCAGAAAACCTTGAGTTAGTATCCCCCCCCCCGTCCCAAGTTAATATTCTACCAAATAATTTCATAGTCAGATGATATAATGACAATTGGTGCGGTTAGTGTAAAGCAATAAATAAATAACACCGCTTCCTTCTTCCAGTATCCTGCGGGACGATACAAAAAAAGCCAGGCTACAGAAGATCATTCTAGCCGTCACTTAAAACCTGCTCGAATGACATTCATATACCTTGGCCTTGTTGTCGCAAAAAACGGAAAATGTTAAAATTATCTACATGGGTGTCTTTGCTAATTGGTCTTGTTAATATTTACCTTGAAAACTAATTAACACATTCTCCTTCTATATGCCACCCTCTCCTCCTTCTACCTGCCTTCAAGCATGTTTTGAAGGACCATCTCTTCACTCAAGCCTTCTTAGTAAGTAGAAAAGCGCTTTGTAAATAAATATGGTCTTAATTAGCACTTTACCAAAAGCCACTCTATTGTAAATTCATCATACATGTGTTTTTATTAATTCACACAGGAACTTTTTAAAATACCGTTTAATGATATAAAGTCTACGATTGTAATCAACTTTATCTCTCCGAGCTTTTATGGAACTGGTTGTCAACTTGCGGTCCTGTCTAAATGTTACAAATTGGACACAGTAGAATACATATAAGCCTGGATCTTTAAGTGTAAATGTTATCGTGTACACCAGAGGCCATTCCTGCTCAGTTAATAAAATTCATCTCCATGATAAGTTAGGCGCTGAAGGCTCCTCATAGGACACAGGTCATGATTGTACGCACGCCACTACTGGCTTGTTCACGTCAATTGGCAGTGTTGTTCACTTCCTACTAGATGCGCTAGAATGATCCAATGATTCCTAAATGTGGTAGTTTACATGGAACAACTTATGCCGTGGGGGTAAATTTCTCCCCCTTTCCGAAATCTTCACAAACCCAATAAAGAAATAACCTCCCCGTCATACACACTAGAGCCTGATTTGGTTGCCAAGCGTCAGGTACGAGTATATGTAGGCCATGTCTCCAATTCCAATGATTATGTCCTTTGTCCCTCTTGATCTAACAGAGATGTTCCAATATGTTGCATTCGATTTTTCTTTAGAAAAGTATTGCATTTTATGTGTAGTAATTGAATTGTAGTTCCATTACCATTATTTCAATTAAGGTGAGAGAATCCCCACTTTATTAAGAGCAATGAAACCCTACAATAACTTACTTATATCGCGGTTGTAAATATATTTTGTACAATACGACCATGTAAATTAAAAAGAGAGTAAACAGCATTATTTAGGGAATTGATCCTCTAATGGAACTCTATTTTTCAGTCATACAGAGATGTAAGTTAAAAAGAGAGTAAACAGCATTATTTAGGGAATTGATCATTCAATGGAACTCTATCTTTTCAGAAATACGACCATGTAAATTAAAAAGAGAGTAAACAGCAGTATTTAGAGACTTGATAATTTCATGGAACTCAATTTTTTCATCAATAAAACCATGTAAGTTAAAAAGATAGTAAACAGAGTTATTTAGGGACTTGATCCTTTAATGGAACTCTATTATTTCAGGAATCTGACCATGTAAATTAAAAAGAGAAAAAACAGCATTATTTGGGGACTTGATCCTCTAATTGAAATCTATTTTTTCAGCAATACGACCATGTAAATTAAAATGAGAGTAAACAGCGTTATTTAGGGACTAGCTCCTTTAATGGAACTCTATTTTTCAGTCATACAGAGATGTAAGTTAAAAAGAGAGTAAAAAGCATTATTTAGGGACTTGATCCTTTAATGGAACTCTATCTTTTCAGCAATACGACTATGTAAATTAATAAGAGAGTAAACAGCCCTATTTAAGGACTTGATCCTTTAATGGAACTCTATCATTTCAGAAATCTGACCATGTAAATTAAAAAGAGAGTAAACAGCATTATTTAGAGACTTGATCTTTTAATAGAACTCTATCTTTTCAGCAATACGACTATGTAAATTAATAAGAGAGTAAACAGCATTATTTAGGGACTTGATCCTTTAATGGAACTCTATATTTTCAGCAATACGACCATGTAAGTTAATCAAAGAGTTAACAGCATTATTTAGAGACTTGATCCTTTAATGGAATTACATATATCTTTTCAACAATACGACCATGTAAATTAAAAAGAGAATTATCAGCGTTATTTAGGGACTTCAAATGGAACTCTTTATCTATGAGAGGAGAGAATTAGTGAAAAGTTAATCCCTGCGTAATAGTGACACCATAACTTCTAAACAAAAAAAGGAGGAATTCAAACTTGAAGTGGATAATTCTTACTTGCCATGATTTTACTGTAAGATATAATCATGAGAACATGTTGAATCATCAAGTGATGGGTTACATAAGAAAGGGATAAAAATTGAAAACAACGTTCTTTTTGGCAAGTGGCCACCATTTTTTAAAAAATCATTAAAAATGACAGGCACCTTAAATATGAAGAATTGAAAAGCAATTTCTGCCCCTAAAAAATGGTTTCTGTGTTTAAACAAATCGAATACTAAGAGCAGTTCTAGTTTTGAATTTTATGCCAGCATAAGCTCAGAAAACCGGCTCATAATGGAGGTGTTTTCGTGCAAATGAATGGAATAAATGAACGAAATAAGTTAGAGGTAAATACACTATAAGCTACAAGTATGTACGTTACATCTATGTGAACCGAGACTGTCAGTGAACGGAACTTTATAGTCAATTTTGCCATTATAGGACTAGCTCTAAAAAAGAAACGTCATCACCTAAATATAGGTAAAAGTAAGCTATTTATATTTCATATATTTATTTTCACGTATTTTTTTAAATCAATAATTATTTAATATCAAATTTTTGTTTAGGTATGCATATTTAAATTATAATTCATTTGAATTTAAACACAAAGATTTATAGTCAAAGAGTATAAATCAGGCTATCCATGCACAGGCTTAATATTTGGGCGCCACTATACAATACTGGCAGGAAAATTGCATCGCTGGGCTCTGCTACACACACAGCGAGATCTGCTCACGCGTTTACATCGTAACACACCCAGCACACTGTTTAAAATTGCATATATATATATATATATATATAGGTTGAGGATAATTCCCAAAATGAGACGTGTAAAATTTCTCATTTAATTAAATACAACGTTTCGGGTACCTTACCCATCTTCTGGTCTATAAAATAGATTTAGAACAAGTTTAAAATTACGAAAATTATAATGCACACAAGGATTAGAAATAAATTATTTAGTTAATTGAAATTATGGCAAATCGTTTGAAAACTATTGAAACTTTAGATATGGATCAATTATGGGTACTTTAAATATGGCTAAATATAATAACACTAGTTGATGCAATTATTGGTTGCCACAGATATTAGTCACTTAATGAAGCAGAAACAGTAATATATTATTTAATTAATTGAAAATGTGAAAAAATCATTTATATGGAAAATATAAAATACTAATTGGGACAATTGATTGGTACACAAAAATATTAGTCACCTTTAGTGGACGGCAAAAGCAGAGAGACTGAGGAAAGATTATCGAAGGAACCAATTATATAAATATATATATATATATATATATATATACAAGTAGTTCTGCGGGTGGTAACAACCACCACAGGGCTTCGAAAGAAAGATGCAGAAACCTTGTCTTGCAGACTATATAATAATATAGTACAAGAGAAAGAGAAATTTGACTTGAATGAGCAATGAGACAAGAAACAGGAGTTTTTTTAGAGGTAAGAGAAAGGAACATTAGAAGAAGACTAGAATCAAAGAGAGCAGAGGGCGGCACAATGAAGGCAATCCTTCACCGAGAAGACAGAAATAACGCCAGGGGAAAAAAGTTTGAAATTCCTGGCCGGGACTGCTTTACCCTTAAGCTACCAGTCACAGTTTCTTGTTTCATTGCTCATTTGCGTCAATTTTCTCATATATATATATATATATATATATATATATATATATATATATATATATATATATATATATATATATATATATACAGTTGCGCGCATATCTATTGGCAAGATATCTTAAATTTTGTAATTTACGAATTTTTATACGTTATTAGTTTGAAATGTAGATATTTATATTATATTTAATTATATTAGCCAAAAAGCAATATATTATAATGTATAAATAATAATAAAACAAATTATTAACATTGAACATGGCGTTTATTACAAAAACACAAGAAACAAAAGTATTGGCAACATTCATAAATATTATATATATATATATATATATATATATATATATATATATATATATATATATTATTGGCAACTATAAATTAATACTTGGTATGACCTCCTTCAGCAGCAATCACAGTAATCAGACGTTTCTTGTAGGCATGAACAAGGTTTTTGCAAGTTTAAGAAGGAATTTTACTTCACTTTTGCACTGCAAAAACTTTCAACTCTGCGACGTTGCTTGGTGACCTCTTATGAACAAGAGACTTCAATTCTTTCCATAAATTTTCAGTCGGATTTAAATCTGGACTTTGACAAGGCCATTTCATCACTTTCAAGCGTTGATTGGTAAAATATTTCGGCGTTGATTTACTCGTGTGTTTGGGATCTTTATCCTGTTGGAAGACGAACCCTCTGTCAAGACTAAGCTTCCTCACCGATTGTTTCACATGTTCATCCAAAATTCGCTGATATCCCTCGGAATTCGTAGTGCCTTCTATCACACAAATTGAGTCAATACCTACAGCAGCAAAACACTCCCACAACATGATATAACCACCTCCGTGTTTCACAGTAGGTATGATGTTCTTTTCCAGCAGAGCTTCTCCAGATTTTCTCCAAACGTAATTGTGATCGTTTATGCCAAACAGATCGAGCTTAGTCTCGTCTGACCTTAATATTTTACTAACTTCTGCTTAGGGTCATCAAGAGGTTCTCTGGCAAACTCTAAACGTCTCTTTTTGTAAACCGTCTTCAACAGTGGTTTCCTCTTTGGTACAGGTTCATGGAGACCCTCGCGGTTCAGGTAACGTCGCACTGTTGACACGTCCACGAATGTTCCACTGCTAGCAAGATTTGCTTTCAATTCCTTCGAAGTGACTTTTGGATTCTTGTTGACAATTCTAACACACAAACGCACATCTCTGTCAGTTAATTTTCTTGGTCGCCCTTTCCGCACACGATTAACAGTAGTCTCATCAGCTCTAAATTTTACAAAAATAGTCCTTACAAATGAAATTGGGATATTCAAACTTGCCAAAAATTTTCTAGATCCATTTCGTTGTTTGTGCTGTTAACTTATACGCTTCCTATATGCTTCTGAGTGTTCGGATGTCTTCACAATGTTGCTATTTTAAAATTATTGTAGAGATGATTCTTCAGCCGTGTCTAATACCATAATGACCACCCAAAAAGTTAGCCGTGCAAGTAACCTATTATCATGGATTAGTCGAGAATATACCATCAGTCATTCTCGAACATTCTTTACCAATAATTTTTATAATTTGATTTGTTAAATCAGTATTATGTAAACGTTGTCAATACTTTTACTTCTTGTGTTTCTCTAATAAACTAAAAGGTTTAATGTTAATAATTTGTTTTATAATCATTTATACATTATATTATATTGCTTTTAAGCTAATATAATTAAATATAATATAAATATGTACATAGATATGCCAATAGATATGCGCGTAACTCTCTATATATGGTGATGTGGTGTGTGTGTGTGTGTGTGTGTGTGTGTGTGTGTGTGTAGAGAGAGAGAGAGAGAGAGAGAGAGAGAGAGACCCACTGTTGTATATCTGTGTCTGCGTATGTTCAATAGTGGTGAAGAAAGGAGAGTGGCCTACCATAAAAAACAAGCATTCGAAAATGGCCTTGCCTCGTCATGGCCAAGTATTAGCGCATCTCTCACCCTCGCCAATTCCTTCCATGTCCTATTTAGTTATATTTTTTTCTTTGTGCCATTTCTTTTTCTCATCTCCTCTGAAGGTTGCTTTCACTCTTAATTTATCTTGCAGGGAAATAAGGCCGATTGTGGTTTGCATTTTTTGTTGCAGAAAATGAATACGCTTGGTCATTTTTAAATTAATAAACCTCAATTAAATCGTTAAGTTCGCTTTCCAAGGACAAAGACGCCGAGTAAGTATAGTTTGGTACAATAAAATATAATCTCAGTAGACATTTGGCAGTAATTCGTAGCAATTTATGAGTTTTAGAAAGAATATAGAGGGGTTAATTTAATTTATAGAGAACAGACTTTGCATAAAGCGAAACGTATGTAATGATATAGATTTATGATAGTAAAAAATAATGGAGAAATGCACCCCTAAGGAATAATTAGAATAAATGAGTCTAGTTGGAATCTTAATGATAATTAATTATAGCGACCATTTATTCAGCTTTAAACATTGTGAGGAGGTGCCCTCGAAGGACCAGCGTGAGAAGGAAGCCCCCTCAGAATACCCCTTTCAACCCCTTCGCTCTAAACCACGTGACCCTTAGCATGGGAAGTTTAGAATCTTCGAGAAGGAGACAGTTCCGCGCTTAGTCACCCAATCCAGCAGTATTTGCTTCCGGACGCTCCTCGCCCCCCCTCCCCCGCAATAACGCCGAGCGCAGCCGTACTATCCATACCCCATGTTTCCCAGGCATGTTTATTCCCCCGCGATAGCAGCCATACTAACCTTACCCCCATATCATGAGGCAAGCTTCGCTGTCCGATCCTACTCGTTATCTCGAAGTAAGTTTACATATACTGACGTCGAGAATCCTCTAGGGACGGCCAGGCCCTGGGACTATCTATCAGACCAGCCACTATTTAACCCTGAGTCCGCCATTCCTCGAGGAGATTGAGAGTCCGCCAGTCCATCCGTTCAGACCGTTTGTCTGCTCCCCAGCGAAGTCCCGCAACCCCTGTTCGAGTCTTACTTCATCGTAAGATCTCACGAGCAGATCTTCCTTCGTGAAGCTTTGGCCCCTGTTCAGAGAAAAGCTATCGAACCCCCTTCTTCCCGGAGAATTGTGCGGCCCCCCCTCATCTCGGACCCCCTTCAAGATTCCCGTTCCTTCGTGTATTTTAAATGAACTTCAAGAAGTACTTGCACTTTACAATAACTGTGAGAAATACATGTACTGTCCATGAACTTGGAGTACTACTTATGCTTTACTTGAACTGCTAGAAGTACTTTCCTGTGAAATTCATTCATGTAAACGTGTTATATTTAACGAAGCTTTCTGTAAATGAAATAAAATTATCGAAGTCTGCCTTCTAATCCCTGTTTTCCTTTTGCATATACTACCACTCCTAGGCTTATTACATAATGATGCATTCTTGCATATTAGCTCCGCATGAGAGTGAATAATGTAGGGGGGTACAGCTCCCATTAGACCTATAACCTGAAAGATTCTTTACAATTCGAATTAATTGAATTGCAGTCTGATAATTTCCTAAAATCGAAATATAGTAATCTACCTCTTTTGGACTTCTACAAATCTATTGATCCTGTGAAATTTCCTTCATTGCATAAAAGTGCTTTGAAATATGCTTCTCAATTTTCTCTTACCTATCAATGTGAACAGTTCTTTTCAAAATTAAATTATGCAAAGATTCGTCTACGTACAAGAATCACTAACGAAAACCTGGCTAGTGAACTACGAATAGCTGTTTCATCAAAGACACCTAATATAAACAAACTTTGCCCCCCAAAAAGCAGTTTCATCCTTCTCACTAAAAATTCATATTTAAAGGTAAGCTTAATTAGCTTTGATTTTTTTAGAATACATTAACTTAAATGTGTTAGTTACATATTTCGAAATTTTCATTCAGCCTGTAGTTAAATGTTTTAATTTCCTAATATTAGGGTATATTAAAAAAATAAAATATCTCCTAAGTAATATTATCCCAATTTCCGTGGTGGCAGTCAATAAAAATGTTGCGTATTATTTTTTTTTTGTAGATATTAATGCACGAGTATATCGCACCATGTAATAAATTTATTAAAACATTTACAAAGATACAAGAGTCAAATTTTATTTATCGCCCGCCCCACTTCTTTCATTAGAAATTTTCGCCCACGGCTCAAAAAAGGTTTCCGCACCCCTGATCTAAACAAACAGCATACCAAACAAACTTCACACAACGTTAAGATAACTTAACAAACAAACAACATTAAGATAACTTAACAACTAAACAACGTTAAGCGACCTTAACTAACGAACAAACTTCAAACATTAAGAGAACCTAACTAACAAACAAACATATTTCAAACACTTTAAATGAACTTAACTAACAAACAAACAAATATAAATCGTTAAGCTATCTATATCATACTCTTGACAATTGCTATAACTACAAAATTCACCTCTATTTTATTGCCCTAATAACGAGGAAAGTTTTAGGTGCAATTCATCAGTAGATTTCTCTGGAAGCAAAAACTTTACTTCTAAACCGAAACTACAGTTGTATTTCATTGTGAATTAGTCAATGCTTTCCCCCTTTTTCTACTACTCCTTGAAACCTGAGCCTGGATATTGAAGCCATAGCTCTGTGCCCAAGAGCTGGAGCATTATGGTGTGTCAATTTTTTTTTAACTTTCAAATTCAATAAATAATTAATGGATGCTTAAAAGTTGAAGCACGATTTATGAATTCTAAAGATATTTTTATTTTAATATAATTTAGTTCTGCTTGGTAATAAGTTACTTAAAAGTTGTGACCTTTTTGACTGCTTGGGGGAATTAAATGAAAATTATTATATTAATAATAATATCTATTTCACTGCTTTTTTTTCTCCTTATTTTACATGTGCCCAAGAGCTGGAGCATTATGGTGTGTCAATTTTTTTTTAACTTTCAAATTCAATAAATAATTAATGGATGCTTAAAAGTTGAAGCACGATTTATGAATTCTAAAGATATTTTTATTTTAATATAATTTAGTTCTGCTTGGTAATAAGTTACTTAAAAGTTGTGACCTTTTTGACTGCTTGGGGGAATTAAATGAAAATTATTATATTAATAATAATATCTATTTCACTGCTTTTTTTTCTCCTTATTTTATAGATTGAAATACATTTATGAATGTGCTGAAGGTTATTTGACCGTCAGTGCTACCATCCTAATCAGTGGGAATTGACCTACAATAGCTTTTAAATTTAGGTCAAGACTGAGGACATTAACATATATGAGCAACTTAATTGGCAATGGTATAGAGTTGTTGCCCTCTGAACTCCCAACTCTGCGTGACGTTCTGAAATATAGACTAGTGCTCAGAGAACAAAGTAGCGAGGATGTGAGAAACTAGCCAGCAGCCAATCTTGCAAAGGACATGTACCCAAAAGTGCTTGAAAAGTGGGAACTAGGGAACAGTTATTTTTTACCCTCGTTGTAAATTCACGAGTCACAAACTGAAACAAGATCTAAGAGAACTGAGAGTAGGACAAAAACCTATTTCTTCGGGGAGGACAGTTACATGTCAAAGAGGCTTTTATTGCAAAACTTGACAAGCTTTTTGACATCCTCAGTTGCAAGTGTAAAATTGTTCTCTGCTGTGAATTTGGTTGGCCTGGTTGCAAAAACGAAACATTGAATTTACATGCCCTAAAGAGATGAAGATCCCTGTGAAGGAACTTGCTTTCTTTGGAGGTCAGAGACAAAAGTTTGGTTCTATTGGACTACATCAACCTGAGCAAACCAGATGACTAAAAAGGGCAGCAGCGCAAGGAGGTGAAAAGGGAAGCGTTGCTGAATATAAACAAACAAGTAAGCAGGTAATGTTCCAATGCCATCAAGTGAAGTAATTTTCTCTGCTGATGAAAATGAAGGACAAGTAGCTGAAGCTCAAGGTGGAAAGGATGGAAGAAGACTAGAAGAAAAATGTTGGTATATCGATTGCTTGTCACGCAGGAAATGAATTGGGCGTTCGTACGCTCTGGAATACGAAAGCTCGAGAGAATAATCCAACGGATAACGCAGCCTTTCGATACTTAAGAGTTGGAGGTATTCGAAGGGAGACGCAGCTTATATCGTAACTGCAAAGTCTTGAACACGAAGAAACGGAGTTTCCAAAGCGTGAAAACGAAGTGAGGTATGAGAACATTTCTAGAGAGCGCTGAATAGCTTGCGTTGAACGCGAAATTGGAGAATTCTGGCAACTCATAAACTCCTCAAACAAAATCTTATGTCGCATCTAAGATTTTGTTTTCAAAATGTGAGCAATTGCAGGTCCTTATTGAACAATAAATTAAGCAATATCAGTCAAAAAACATCACAAGTTTGGTCTCCGCCAAAACGAATTGAAGCACTCTTGAAGAACGAAGAACATCATTATAAATATTAACTGCGTATATCAAATGACTGTATTTATTAATAAAATAGTGTTGGGTTCTAGTTTATATATATATATATATATATATATATATATATATATATATATATATATATATATATATATATAATAGAGAGAGAGAGATTAAAAGAGAGAATGAGAGATTGTGTATAGGTTTGGGCGCGATGCCATCGGCTTCTTCTGTAGCGAAGTGTTATAGGTCGAAGAAGAGTCGATTATTTATAGTTCTTCTCCTGTATTTTATTTCATAAAAGCGGCGGTTCTATTCCTACACGCTTTTCGAACCACGGCCGCAACTCGCCATCGTATTTTCTCAGGGAAAAGTATTTTCTACAAAGTGGAGAATTGGAAGATGATATCTTATATCCCATGTGTGTCAATCGTGAAAGTAAAGATGAAAGCTAAAAAATAATAAACATGAACGTTTTCTTTCTGAGAACGATGCACATATTATGGAGAACGTGGTTGTAGCGGTTTCACACCTGGTAAAACAGGTATATAACAATCCTGTATTTCTGGTATGCCCTTGGGAGGAAAGAAAGTGGGGAATTTAAGATTTTGGGTCTAAGACCCAAATATTCACACGAGGAAAAGCCAATAAAAATGCAGACGTGTCTTCTCTTAAAGGTTATGCAGTGTATCGAGTGTAATGGCATAATTAAAGTAACATTGCTCCGATATTTAAATAAAAATACGCAATATAAACAAAAGATAAAAACCTATTTAACAGCTGCATATTTCCGACTCCCAATTTAACGAACTATTTCAAAATAATTAATAAATAACTATCCCGTCCCGTTCAGCAAAGCAAAAAGATAATTTGGGGGTAATAAATTCTGTGGCGGAGATTAAATAGTTCGAGTCTGTTTTGAAAGTTTCTTCTTTTTTCTCGATCATGTGGAAATTTATACTTTTTTTCCACCTTTTTGCGAGTTCCACAAAGTTTCGTTTTGAGATCCTCATGCAATCCCTCTGGACTGAATCTATGAGGTTAAAGACACTTTTTTTTAAACTTTATAAATATGGAACTTTATAAGGCGATCGAAAGGTTCGATCCCAGTAGAAAGGTTATGGTTGGGGTTTACACCTCACACCAGATAATGGTAAATACTGCAGTTAATATTCTTTCTATTTTGATAGATGGAGTGAATGTGTCCTATAGACCAATCTAACAGTCACTTTCTTGACGTGGGAGAAGAGCGTCCCCGGGTTGTATGTGATGCAGTCTGAAGGTGTTTACTAATTGCCATACCGCATAACATCCATGTCCATATGGCAATTTACCTTAGTATTGACAGAGGAGATAATGGCAGAAAGTAGATAAGCTAGTTTCTAGAAAAAAACAACAACAAATACAGCTCTGAGAAAAGATACCAAATCACTTTTTAACACTGCCTGTTGAATGCCTGTAGAAAAGCCTTTTATGTACAAGCTGGTCCGAAAGTTTTGTCACCCTCTACCGAAAAGTAATAAGAACAATAGAGTAACAAAAAAAAACGGGCCTGCACACACCTTTTGTGATATATCCTTGATTCATTCACTAATCACCCTTACTTTGCAGGACATGACAAAAGCAACGCCTGTGAATACAACTAGATCTCAATGGGAGCTCCAGCAAAGAATATACTACGTCAAACATTACTACAAGACAGGCTCGTTCAAGAAAGTGCAGGACACTTTCGTGCATCAGTTCGAATGTGAAAAAGCCCACTCCAAGAGCAGAATTCAGGACTGGGTGGACCACTACGAGAACTATAGGACAGTGAAGAACCTCAATGCAGCCAGTGGCAACCGTTCAAGCCATTCAGGACGCCCCAGGACCCGTACAGCTGAGCTAGTAGAGAGCGTGAGAGAGGCAGTTCAGCAGACTCCAAACGCTCTGTGCGAAAGCGAAGTCAGTCCCTCAGTATCTCCTGTGAGACTTGCAGGAGAGTGCTAGTAATGGATTTAAAGGCCTACCCATCCAGAATACAGACGAAGCAGACCCTTACAGCCTCAGACAAAGAGCAGAGAAAGGCTATGGGAGTCAAGATACTGGAGAAAATTCAGGAGACCCCAACTTTCCTTAACTTCCTTTGGCCCTCAGATGAAGCTTACTTTCATCTTGAACGAAAGGTAAATTCGAAGAAAAATGTTTTCTAGGGGACCTCCAGACCAAATGAGGTAGCCACCAAGCCCCTACACTCACCTAAGTGCACGGTATGGACTGCAATCTCAGACAGAGGCATCATCAAGCCATTCTTCTTCGAGAAATCTGGCGCGACAGTGACAGTCACCAAGGAGCTGTATGTTTAGGTCCTAAAAACTTTCAAGAGGGAGCTGCAGACCCTGTTCCCGTCGCTTATGTGGATGTTCTGGTTCCAGCAAGATGGAGCAAGCTCTTACACCTCAAACCTGTTCCGAGATTGGCTGAAAGATAACTTTGGTGGCCGTGTGATCAGTCTCAAGACTGATTTTGAGTGGGCACCTCACAGCCGAGACCTTAGCCCCACAGATTTCTTTCTCTGGGGCTACCTTAAAGATATAGTGTATGCAGAGAGACCCAGGGCCATCACGGAACTCAATAAAGCCATTAGGGAGGAAATCAGAGCCATTAGTCGCTCGGTTTGTAAGGACGTCATGGACAACTTTGGGCTGTGCCTCAACAAATGCACAGAGCTAAATGGAGGTCATCTCCAACACGTATTATAGAATAAAGAAGAAAAGTCCAAATACTCCCATGTTTTGATATGATGTTTTTAAACACAATAAACTAGTTATCACCAAAGATTCATTCAATCCTTGCAGAAAATTAAGAAGTGAGACCTATCGAAAGTTGCGGCTCGTTTTGGGGAGGTCACCCTGTATAATAATATCAAACACATGTTCTGGTTTGAGTGTACTCACTTTCAATAGAGGGACAAAATTTTTTTTTTAATATCAATTTTAATTATAATAATATCCTGTGCTAATACACTGGCAATCAGCCTCTCCTCTACACCCTAAAAGCTCGTGTCAGCCATCTGAAAGAGAAAATTAAAACGATATTAACAGGGGCGACAAGACTTTCGGACCACCCTGTAAAACAAGAACGAAGGCATTTGGAAAATTGGAAGTAGTATCGACTATTTCCTTAGACAGTTAGAAAGAGGAAGGATGAATGTGTTTGAAAAATATGGGATACTGAATGAGCGTACGCTTGCGATGGCAATAAAAATAGGAAAAAATGGAAAAGAGAGGTGTGTAATAGACTCGGAGGATGGCAAGTAAGAGGCTTCAAAAAGTGCTTTCCCAGTACTCAACTAACTTTAACCCACCAACCCCGAAAAAATAGATTGAACACAGCATACGAACTTTTTTAATAGGTTTCTAAGAATTTGGTGAGGTTAGGGAAAATGATACCATGTGAAAGGTGCAGATTTCGAGTGTGTCTCTCGGGTAGAGTGAATCCGTTAAATGACTTTGGCCTAGTTAAGGACCTTGCCCCCGACCTGCCTTGAGGCAGTCTATTTAATCTACCAGTCTTAAAAAAATAAATTTGGTCCTTTTATCGGTCAATTTTTGTTCATCTTGTGTTAGTGACGTCTTTGGGAATCAAGAATAGGGCAATGAAGAAATGACGACCATTTTCTTTTGGCAAAATGTAAACATTTAAAAAGAAAATGGTCAATTTTTTTGGAGGGGGGCGGATCTTTAGTTGTGGATGCCAAGTCCCTGGATAGCAAGACAAATGCCAGCATCGTTAATCATAGATTGAGGTGGTATCTAATGTCAAATAAAACACCTTTAAGATATTTTATTGAATCACTATAAATTTAGGTAGAAGAAATGGAGGTTCTCTTTGGACACAAACGATCAAAGTTATGGGAAAGCTAAAGTGAATAGCCACTTTAATGTCTTTTTAGTATGCCAATAACTAATAAAATCAATCCCTATATTTATGCCTGTCAACCAAAGTGATTGAGATTAGTTATGAGTAGGTCGAAGAACTCAATCATTCATCTTTAAACGTAATCCGCACGAAGAGCTGAGTGCCCGGTAAAGGAGGCAAGGAGGTTAGGATGGATGTTGCAATGAAACGAAAATCTGCAAAAAAAATATAAGTAGTGATTTAGACCAAGGTAAGAAATTATTAGCTAACGCTACATGGCTGTTATCCAGATGCTATATGATTAGACCCAAGATTGTATTTAATATCCTGCCCAAGGATAAAATAAAATAATTACAGATGTAAAGTACATTTATTATTGCAGAGACTATTATATTAATTGTATTTTATCATATATGGCATTTGTATCTTCATCTAAAACCCCCATGTCAGGTATTGAAACAGGTTTGTGGCATCTTCCAGTTCACGCAAGATGGATTCCATTTCATACACCCATGATTTGAGGTTGAGTCAGTGGTCCTGAGGAGAGTGTGTGTTCTTCATTATTGCTCCATTTTTACGTTCACCACTCATTTTTATTTCAAAGACCCCCCCTCCTCCCCTCATTTTCCATTAAGGGAAACTTTTCCTTAATGGATTACACCATTGCCATTTGCATCTCATTAATTAATATGGTCAACAGACCTAAGTCACGTGCTTTAATAATTTTAATAATTTTGAAAAATAAAGATTTAATTAACAAACATATTATCAATTAACAAACATATCATCTGACCTTACGACCTTCAAAACTTTCAAAAACTCATTGGAAATTAAAATGGCTACCATCTGACCGACCGACCGACGGATCGACATAGTAACTTATAGAGTCGCGTAAAAATCATCCGTAGCCTGTACCATGAGATCTACCAGCTGACGCGGAGCTATTTGTAGTGCCTAATTTGTCCGTGACGCTTCGGTAAACACTGGAAATCTTTCGACCGATGTCTATGAATACCGCAAGATCAGATCAGGTTAGGACATTCGGGTTTAACTATTTAAACCCATTAAAGGAGTCAATAAAGTAGATTAAGATAACTTTACATACCCAAAGTAGATACACATTAGTAGCGATACGGTGTTATATTATTTCAACCTACAAAAGAAAAGTGTAAGAAACGCATTTATGTTGTTTTTATCAGTCCAATACCCGCTAACCACTAAAATGTTTGAGGCATATTCTACAGAATATGGCGACCATGGTTAAGTCGATCCAAATCATGGCTCCTGGAGACTAACCACACTGGATGGTGTTTAAATTAATTAAAATCGAAGGCAAGGTTTTGATTTGGTTGTAGCCAAGTGAGGAAATGAATGTCTTTAATATTTGGTCAAATTAAAAGTGTTCAGTTTGTTTGTTTTTTGAAGAAGCTCATTATCAGCTTTTACTAGAAGCATCTACTCAGGTACAGGAACAATATAGGAAATGATAGAGCTCAAGTTTCCAGGATGAGTTCTTGAAGGAAAATGAACGATTTGGGCGGACTTTTCCATTAAAGAATAATATTCTTTAGGATGTATTGACCCATTGCACTGTTGAAATATTATGGACATTTGGGGGCATATGGTTCTTAAATAATTGGTTAAAGGCTATTCCAAACAATAAGAAATGAGTTAACTCATTAACAAATCCACCAACACATAAAGTTGAGGTACACTGAGTGCCATAAGTTATAGTTAGTTACTAGTATCGTGCAGGGCCTTCTCTTGCCTAGTGAAAGGCAGCAACTCGACGTGGCATCGATTCCACAACTGGAGGAAAGAACTCCGGAGAGATGTTGACACATGATTTCTCTAAAGATTACCACAGTTCCCTAATCTTTGTAAGTACTGGATTTGGAGTGTGAAGAGACTTGGCCACCACGCCCTATAAATGCTCGATTGGGTTTATTTTAGATAAAAAGGAATTGATTCAACCAAACTAAGCGTTTAAGGGCGGCAGTTGATTTTAGGAAGGTGGTGCGGTGGCAAGGATTGATCTTCTTCTCAACAGGCAAATATAGCTCTATGTAAAACTATATAAATAAATATACAGGGTCGTTTATTTTACATATTCTACATTTGAAGTTTAAAAAATCAAAAATAATTTGCGATCACAATGAAACTTTCAGAAGTTGTTGATAATAATTGTAAGTTCCTTGTCCTAAGACGGCTAATTAATTAATTTATTATTTTAGAAGTTATGTCAGTTTTAGTAAATCGGTCATTCTTTTGCTTTAAATGGAAAGCGTAAAAAGTTTTGTTTAAAAAATTGATTTTTGGAATGCTTGATTTTTAGCAAATTTTCCCGAAAATTGTGAATTAACAAATTTACTAACATCATAATCATTCGTAGACTAAAAAAGGAGAAAATTTTCTAGCAAAAATCATTATTAAGAAATTTTTAAAACTGAAAACATGGAAGCTCCTGGAAATGATTGGACGAAAGAAAAAATTGTTGGAACATTCTTCAGATGCAACTGTTCAGTGGTTTCAACACAACGACGGATGTGACTTGAAGGAGCTCAAGACGTACCATCATGACGAGCGCTATGCAAACTAATTAAAAAATGTCGAGACACCGGTAGTGTACAAGATGGACGAAAAGGGCGTGTTGGTAGAAAAGGCGTAGAACATAAAATTGAAGAGTTACGTCAAAACGTCAAAAGGTCACCGCAGAAATCATTGAAAAGATCAAAACAAGTGGGAGTGTCAAAAGTGCAACCATCAATGTAATGAAGAGAAAAACTGAAACTTTGCCAAAAAAGATTCAGGTTGTGCAAAAATTAGAAGACAACGATTTTGCGAAAAGAAAACCGTATGAAGAAGAATTTAGACGAAAATTTGGGGAAGTTGATGTACCACCCGTGATGAGGTCTGACGAAGCGCACTTTCATCTCAGAGGATGCAATAATAAGCAGAACCACAGAATATGGTTGGATCACAACCTGGAAGCTATTCACCAGAAAGAGCGGCATCCTGCAAAAACCAATGTGTTGTGTGTGATAACACTTCAGAAGATCATTGGGCCGTATTTTTATGAGAATGAAAAGGGAAATTCAGTCACTGTGAATGGCGAAAGATACCGACACAAGCTTAAAGAATATTTTTTACCGAACTTTCGAAGGCTTCGAAATAGACGACAACTGTTTTTCCAGCAAAATGGTGCAACATCACATACATCGAATGAAACAATGCAGTTGTTAAGACGAAAATTCAGAGAAAAAATCATTTCCCGAAACAGTGAATTTAAGTGGCCCCCAAGATCCCCTGATCTAAAACCTTTGGATTTTTTTATGGGGATATTTAAAATATCGTGTTTACCGTAATAATCCTTAGAAGTATCCATTAACTAAAAAATAATATCGCTGAAGAAATTAATAACATCGATGAAGAACTTTTCAAAAAGTGATGAAAGCAATTTCGTCACGAGTAAATGAATGGTATGAGAAAAATGGTCAGCATTTGAAAAGAAGAATCTTCAAATAAATTCATTTATTATGTCAATTATGCAAACTGATTATTAGTCTTAGTTTTTAGTTAATTTTAAGCAAATAAAATTAGTTAAAATAAAATTAGTTTTATTAGTCGATAAATATCTGAAAGTTCAGCGAAAGCTTTTTTAAAATCAATGCTTCACTAAAACTGGTATAACTTCTAACAAAATAAATAAACCAATTAGCTACTTTAGGACCAAAAGCATACGACTACTACCAACAAACTCTGAAAGTTTCATTGTGGTCACAAATTTATTCTTGATTTTATTAAACTTCAAATTAAGGACATGTAAAAAAAAAAAAGACCCTGTATAATACAACCGTCATTTTCATTACCACTCATTCGTCGGTACTCTCCAGAATGCTTCTCAAACTAATTATGGGCAACATAGGCCAGATAACACAGTGCTTCATCCAGCTAGAAAACCCCAGCATTTGGAGGGAGAGGGGCATGAAGTATATGCATGGATAAAATAGTTACCAAGCAGTGCGAAGTCGCGGTCACCGGTCAATGACGTGTTTAGGCCAAGGAGATCAATCTTTGCCGCCGTTGTCTTAAAATCAGCTGCCGCCCCTAAACACCTAGTTTGGTTGAATCAGTTCCTTTCTATCAAGTTCATCAATATTCTATTTTTTTTGTTCCGTTGTTATATTGAGTACAGTTTTCTACTCCAATCGTGACTGCCATCTTAAATTGAATCGTTTGCATCTCCCTCATTCTATGTTTTCAGCTGGATTATATTTGGCAAGATAAAAATTGCCTTGAGCCATAATTATGTTTTAAATGTGTGCGTATTTTTATATTCAACCTGCATTGATTTAAATAACTATCACTGGTGGTTAATTAATTAGGTATCTTAATATTCAGGTAGAAATTCTGTAACTTGTTTATTTTTTATCGGAATTTTCGCCTCTATTAAAATTTCTTTTTCTAGCACGTATTTTCCTTCCTATATTTCAATTCAATTTTGAAGTGTTTATATATAATCGATATCAATTTAGAATCCACACACCATTCCTGATCACTATGAAATGGTTGCAAATGGCTGTCTTTGTCTGTACCGAATTTACCGTTTGCATTCAGCTTTCCCTTGTTGTAGACTCCTTTACCAGTAAAACCCATATAAGACTGTTCTTAATTCTTACATGAGAGACTGTTTTAGAGGGGTATAAAATAATCCAAGATGCTCTTAAAATTTTCCGCTATAATTGCGAATAAATCAAAGGAAAAGGCCTATAAAAATGACTTCAAACAAAAATATAACATTTAGTAAGAAACCAATGAAGGAATCACGTGTGACTGAACGATCGATGAGATATAGTGTGAAGACAAAGCAAATCATAAATACAACTATGAATAGAATTCACCTTAATATAATATTAGCGTAAATATAATTTGAAATAACGAAATAATATATAAATTATTATATGGAACAATGAAATGACTGGATAAGTAATTATGGGAACAAAGACGGACTTGACTTGCATTTTTATTCGTTTAAATTAATATATAATAAATTAGTTGAATAATTTATGTGCATAAATAATTAATTGATTCAAGTGTGTAAGTAATTGATTAAATTAATATACTAAAAATAATTCTCAATGTCAGGTGCTGAAGCGACGGAGAACTGTGAATTAAGGGGAGCGCACAGAAGAACAAGGTTGAAAACATGGCAAAATTCTATTTATACACTCGATTATTATACTATTACAAAAGATACCCAGCTTTGCCCGGGCATATAAAATATAATGAACAAATTAAATTCTCTGTTTGAGTTAAATTGCGCAATTAAGAGTTGGTAGGTATAAGAATGTAAGGTTTATTTTTTTTACTTTTAAGTAATGAAGTAGTGTATCATGAAAGATTAATAGAGAACGATTTTTAAATTACAGTAATGCTGCCGGGCAAGCATGACTACGCAGATGGCAGCCATAGACTTTACAGCGCGCCTCAAGCAGATGGGCGTGATTTTGAAATAAATATCTAAATTATTCGAGTCTGGGGCATGCTGATAACAGTGGCCTGTGCTGTTTTCGAGCTCTAACACAAAATACCTGATTTTAGGCCAGTTTTCCGCGCTGAATCTGAAAATCACGTTCATTTTATCTAATCAGATCAAGTTTTTGAGATAGAACTCGCAGTGGCAGCTCATAGCTAAAATTAGTGTGGTTGCTGCATTAGAATTTTTTTAGCATTGTTTTAATATGTGTAAAAGGAAATGAACATATAAAAAATAAAATTTATAGATGAACTTAGTAAAATATTAAACAGAACATTTTTACTTACTAATAGCCTAAATTGGTACAGTTCAATCTTGATCTATTCATTTGGAAACGAAATCCATTCTTCTTGTTTTAATTTGCGCGAAAAGATTAATTATTTTCTCTTTGATCTCTGGATGACTACTGAGGAGTTTTTTCTCCATTAAAGCATTGCAAGTTGATTTAGTCCTTTAGGATTCCTAATGCTCCTTATAAAAGTATTTATTCTTTTCAGTGTTGAAAAGCAGCGTTCTACCTCTGATGTAGTCATGGGAATTGTCAAGAGGACTTTTATCACTTTCGTAATTTCACTAAAAACACCATCTAGATTATCTTTTAAGATAAATTTCAACAGATCAATTAATTAACTAATCAATTAATTAATAAAAGAATCGAAAAAATAAGAATTAAATTCTACATTTTATCACATTCAAGAATATAAACACACGTTTTTATTTTTAAGCACAACACGCAGAGTCAAAAATAAACACTACCTTCCATCAGCACAGGGGCGGCACTGCGTGAGCCACAGTGATCTCTCTCCCTAGCGTGCTGCTTCCTATCTCGGATATGTGAGCATGCGCACAACAGCCGCCACTGAATTTATAAGCATATGCCAGAAATTCCTATATTCCAATCTATTTGTAGGCGAGTGTGCACACAATAATAAATTTTGAACTGATTTATACACAAAAGGTTTGTAGAATGTTCTATTTGATACCAAGAAGAGTACAACATGCAAAATCGCTACTCATTGATAAAAGGTCTCTTCAGGGACTTCCAATTGTGCCTAGTAGACACCAAATCCTTTTTCAGGCAGCAGCAGTAGTCAGCCAGAAAGTTGACATCCCAACGCCCTTGGTAGCGTTCCTCCATCACACGGATATCTTGGTGAAAGTGCGTACCCTGTTCTTCACTAAAGTATCCACAATTCTCGGGAAAATAGTCTAGGTGGGACTGAGGGAAGTGCATTTTCACTGACATGCGCGCGCCAAGTTTGCGGAAGTTCTCCATTAACTCATCAAATGCCTTCTCATACTGATGACTTCTGTAGTTGCCAAGCAAGTTTGCAATGACTGACTTAAGTGACAACCAGGCAAAGAGTTCAACAGGATTCAGTGCTTCATCAAAACTGGTGTTCTTGATGAGCTCCCTTATTTGAGGGCCATCAAATATACCTGCCTTCAGTTTTTCCATGCTGACTCGTGGAAACTTCTGACAGAGGAAAGCAAATCCTCTACCTTCCCTGTCCATTCCCTTGACAAAGTTCTTCATAAAATTGAATTTGATGTAGAGGGGTAGAAGCAATATCTTGGTCGGTTCAACTAGATAGTGGGGCAGAACGTTGTGTAAACCGGGCTCTAATCCTTGTCTTGACGGCCAGTCTTATCTGACATAATGCTGGTCCTCAGCCTGACTTTCCCAAAAGCACACAAAGCATAGATACTTTGTGCACCTACCTTGAAAGCCTAGGATGAGTCCAACAATTTTAAGATCTCCCTAGATCAGCCATTTGTGTTCCTGGTAGATGAGAGCAGACAACAGACCATCCATGATGTTGCAAGTTTCTTTCTTGCTGCTGAGTGTCCAACAGAGATCAATGAAAACTTATTGCCGTTATTAAAGGGAACTGCCTTCAAACTTCTGTTAGGTGAGTGAATAAAAAGTCTCCATTGCATAGCATCATACTTCAGGCGCTTAAGTTGAGCAGGTCAGTAATGTTGTTACAGTAGACCATTAAAGAGGCTTCATCAAACGGGAAAAAGTTCCTAAATTCTTTCTCGCGGTCCTGATACCAATAGAATGCTGTCCTTGGTGCCAGCATACATTTCCTTCGAACACGTGAACCCAATTGCTGAGCAGATTCTTTCGAAACGTTCAGGTCTCGTGTCAGGTTGTTGAGTTCGGCTTGCGTAAATGACACCAATTGGTCGCCCTCTTCTGGCTTGTATGCATCAAACTCAGCTGTATCGTATCCGTAGTTACATTAGCCTCGGAATCAGAGCTAGAACCCATGGTAAAATCAGTCTCAGGAACGAGAAGATAGGGGCTATGTGGGACTGGTTTTATAGCAAAAGGAACAGTGGGGTATTGAACATGGTTCTTGTTCTTGCGATTGATGCCTTTCAAATTTATCATGCAGAAGTAGCAGTCGGTGATATGATCTTTGCCTTTCCTCCACACCATTGGGATAGTAAATTGGTTACTCTTCCTTTTCTTATTACTCCAATCCCGTAAACTTTCCACACATGTTTTACAGTAAATAAGGGGAGCAAATAGATTATCCTGTTCCTCTTGTATCACTCCAAAGTAAGCACGATATGCCTTTTTCACAAAATCCGTGATATTTTCTTGAAAGTCTGGAAGAGCGACATGTCCGCAGATGTAACAAAGCCTATACAGATGATTCTTACACGTACGATCCATTGTAATGCAAATCTAGACCTGAAAATATGAATAAAATAGGTTATGTATGGTTACTCATCAATAGATGTGACAAAACAGAAGTAATATACGGTTGGGTGATAGCGCTATTTTTCGGAACATACGTTCTAATATAAATCTAGCATATCTTAAAAACCAGACCTGACCAAATAAAACTAATTATATTCTTAAATTCTGCATGCAAATATGATTCTAAATCATTTGGAAAACTGAAAAAAAGTTTTGAAGCGCAGGCCAATGTAGTATGTATAATTGTATTTTTTAAACATTGCAGACGCAGAATTGGTCTGAAAACCTTAATTTTTCCACGGGCAATGTTGGTGTTTTGATTGCAACTCATAGCCGCGATTACTTTTCCAAAAATCTAAAAAGGGCACAAATTCTTTCTGTTTTTTTTAAATCGCGTTTTTTTAAACAAAAACGTAGAACTCCTAGACATTGATGTGCTGATCCCTTCTTTAGTGTCTTCTTATAAAATTATATGTTTTGGTTTGCAGCTATCTTCATATCTCTTTTGCTTCTATTTATTGGCAATTAATCGGGAGGGGGGGGGATATTCTACGATCATTTGGGCTTATGTACAACAATGTGGATTTTTGCTCATTTGTTAAATATTGTGGGGGCCTTAATTAACCAAGATAACCTTTAGACTACCACAATGAATTGAATGAAAGTGAAGGAAAATACGAACTAAAAAATAACTTATATGTGAAAATTACGATAAATAGTGAAAACCTAGTATAAAATTTCCATATGGATTTTTCGCTACCTAATGAATTTAACCTAAGGAATCGTTATATAAATTGAAGTAGATCGATTAGATAATTTAAGTAAAAGTCAATTATGCCTCAAGGCAATTCAAATGCAGACAAATATTGTGGGAAAGAATTTGATTAAATTTGTAATACCCAGTCACCCGCTTCAAGGAAATTTAATGACTTCATTACTATCTCCTCCCAGAAGGAGCGGAGCACTGCATAAAAAGAATGAACATTGGAGCGTCTAACAGCGTCTGGCAAACGCATTAGAATTCCAACACTAGGGTGATTATTTTTTAAATGAGTGGGGGTTTTCCCCTCATAATCCCCTTTAATAGTGGAGGTTACACCCCTACACGCCTGATACTTGTAATCAGCTAGTAGTATACACAATTCGAAAGTCTAACATTAGGTTCAAATTTAAAGGCGGTTGCCAGACGTCGTTAGATGCTTTAATGTTCATTTTTTTATACCGTGCTTCTTAACCTCAGACATTATATAAGCCCCCCGCCTCCGAATGATAATTAAATAAATCATATTTTCTTTATTATTGAGTAATATAAAACTCAATGTCATATTTTAATTCCGAAAATGTCTCTTTTAAATTATATAAAATGCAATATTAACCAAGAATACAATTCGAGATGGTTATTATAATTTGAGTTGAAAAGTAAACTCGATCTCATAAGGGAACAAAATAAAACAATATAAATTAAATAGGTTATAAATAAATTTGGGATATAAAGGAAAGAACTAAACCAACTAAACGGTTAGGGATGGGAGTTATAATTAAAAGAAATTAATTAATTACACAATCTTAACGTTTTCCGGGCATTTTAAAATAAACTTTCATCCCTACTTTAACAACCTATCTCTTAATTGGTCGGTGGCTAGGAAAGAATGACCAGGTTATTTCATATTTGAGAATGCAATCTACGAATATCAAATTTAGCGGGGCCTAAAAACAAGGTCTAAATATAGTGCAGCGATAGTTTCTCATTATTTTACATAAATAAAGCGACATAACAATAATTGCGGTCGTTTCTCATTATTTTACATAAATAAAGCGACATAACAATAATTGCGGCCGTTTCTCATTATTTTACATAAATAAAGCGACATAACAATAATTGCGGCCGTTTCTCATTATTTTACATAAAAAGAGCGACATAACAATAATTGCGGTCGTTTCTCATTATTTTACATAAATAAAGCGACATAACAATAATTGCGGTCGTTTCTCATTATTTTACATGAATAAAGCGACATAACAATAATTGCGGCCGTTTCTCATTATTTTACATCAGTAAAGCGACATAACAATAATTGCGGTCGTTTCTCATTATTTTACATAAATACAGCGACATAACAATAATTGCGGTCGTTTCTCATTATTTTACATAAATACAGCGACATAACAATAATTGCGGTCGTTTCTCATTATTTTACATAAATAAAGCGACATAACTATAATTGCGGTCGTTTCTCATTATTTTACATAAATAAAGCGACATAACAATAATTGTAGCCGTTTCTCATTATTTTACATAAATACAGCGACATAACAATAATTGCAGTCGTTTCTCATTATTTTACATAAATAAAGCAACATAACAATAATTGCGGGCGTTTCTCATTATTTTACATAAAAAGAGCGACATAACAATAATTGCGGTCGTTTCTCATTATTTTACATAAATAAAGCAAAATAAAAATAATTGCGGTCGTTTCTCATTATTTTACATAAATACAGCGACATAACAATAATTGCGGTCGTTTCTCATTATTTTACATAAATACAGCGACATAACAATAATTGCGGTCGTTTCTCATAATTTTACATAAATAAAGCGACATAACTATAATTGCGGTCGTTTCTCATTATTTTACATAAATAAAGCGACATAAGAATAATTGCAGGCGTTTCTCATTATTTTACATAAATAAAGCGACATAACAATAATTGCAGTCGTTTCTAATTATTTTACATAAAAAGAGCGACATAACAATAATTGCGGTCGTTTCTCATTATTTTACATAAAAAGAGCGACACAACAAAAATTGCAGGCGTTTCTCATTATTTTACATAAATCAAGCGACATAACAATAATTGCGGTCGTTTCTCATTATTTTACATAAATAAAGCGACATAAAAATAATTGCGGTCGTTTCTCATTATTTTACATAAATACAGCGACATAACAATAATTGCGGTCGTTTCTCATTATTGTACATAAATAAAGCGACATAACTATAATTGCGGTCGCTTCTCATTATTTTACATAAATAGAGCGACATAAGAATAATTGTAGCCGTTTCTCAATATTTTACATAAATAAAGCGACATAACAATAATTGCAGTCATTTCTCATTATTTTACATAAATAAAGCGACATAACAATAATTGCAGTCGTTTCTCATTATTTTACATAAATACAGCGACATAACAATAATTGCGGGCGTTTCTCATTATTTTACATAAATAAAGCGACATAACAATAATTGCGGGCGTTTCTCATTATTTTACATAAAAAGAGCGACATAACAATAATTGCGGTGTTTCTCATTATTTTACATAAAAAGAGCGACATAACAATAATTGCGGTCGTTTCTTATTATTTTACATAAAAAGAGTGACATAAAAATAATTGCGGTCGTTTCTCATTATTTTACATAAATACAGCGACATAACAATAATTGCGGTCGTTTCTCATTATTTTACAAAAATAAAGCGACATAACAATAATTGCGGTCGTTTCTCATTATTTTACATAAATAAAGCGACATAACTATAATTGCAGGCGTTTCTCATTATTTTACATAAATACAGCGACATAAGAATAATTGTGGCCGTTTCTCATTATTTTACATAAATAAAGCGACATAACAATAATTGCGGTCGTTTCTCATTATTTTAATAAATAAGGCGACATAACAATAATTGCGGCCGTTTCTCATTATTTTACATAAATAAAGCGACATAACAATAATTGCGGCCGTTTCTCATTATTTTACATAAAAAGAGCGACAATAGAATAATTGCGGTCGTTTCTCATTATTTTACATAAATAAAGCGACATAAAAATAATTGCGGTCGTTTCTCATTATTTTACATAAATGAAGCGACATAACAATAATTGCGGCCGTTTCTCATTATTTTACATCAGTAAAGCGACATAACAATAATTGCGGTCGTTTCTCATTATTTTACATAAATAAAGCGACATAACAAT
This sequence comes from Ceratothoa steindachneri, assembly GCA_963969495.1. Taxonomy (NCBI): domain Eukaryota; kingdom Metazoa; phylum Arthropoda; class Malacostraca; order Isopoda; family Cymothoidae; genus Ceratothoa; species Ceratothoa steindachneri. The sequence continues at coordinate 34,663,457 of OZ018330.1, read as the reverse complement.
AATTGCGGTCGTTTCTCATTATTTTACATAAATAAAGCGATATAAAAATAATTGCGGTCGTTTCTCATTATTTTACATAAATAAAGCGACATAACAATAATTGCGGCCGTTTCTCATTATTTTACATCAGTAAAGCGACATAACAATAATTGCGGTCGTTTCTCATTATTTTACATAAATACAGCGACATAACAATAATTGCGGTCGTTTCTCATTATTGTACATAAATAAAGCGACATAACTATAATTTCGGTCGCTTCTCATTATTTTACATAAATAAAGCGACATAAGAATAATTGTGGCCGTTTCTCATTATTTTACATAAATAAAGCGACATAACAATAATTGCAGTCATTTCTCATTATTTTACTAAATAAAGCGACATAACAATAATTGCTGTCGTTTCTCATTATTTTACATAAATACAGCGACATAACAATAATTGCGGGCGTTTCTCATTATTTTACATAAATACAGCAACATAACAATAATTGCAGTCGTTTCTCATTATTTTACATAAAAAGAGCGACATAACAATAATTGCGGTGTTTCTCATTATTTTACATAAAAAGAGCGACATAACAATAATTGCGGTCGTTTCTCATTATTTTACATAAAAAGAGCGACATAAAAATAATTGCGGTCGTTTCTCTTATTTTACATAAATACAGCGACATAAAAATAATTGCGGTCGTTTCTCATTATTTTACCTAAATAAAGCGACATAACTATAATTGCAGGCGTTTCTCATTATTTTACATAAATACAGCGACATAAGAATAATTGTGGCCGTTTCTCATTATTTTACATAAATAAAGCGACATAACAATAATTGCGGGCGTTTCTCATTATTTTAATAAATACGGCGACATAACAATAATTGCGGCCGTTTCTCATGATTTTACATAAATAAAGCGACATAACAATAATTGCGGCCGTTTCTCATTATTTTACATAAAAAGAGCGACATAACAATAATTGCGGTCGTTTCTCATTATTTTACATAAATAAAGCGACATAAAAATAATTGCGGTCGTTTCTCATTATTTTACATAAATAAAGCGACATAACAATAATTGCGGCCGTTTCTCATTATTTTACATCAGTAAAGCGACATAACAATAATTGCGGTCGTTTCTCATTATTTTAAATAAATACAGCGACATAAGAATAATTGCGGTCGTTTCTCATTATTTTACATAAATACAGCGACATAACAATAATTGCGGTCCTTTCTCATTATTTTACATAAATAAAGCGACATAACTATAATTGCGGTTCTTTCTCATTATTTTACATAAATACAGCGACATAACAATAATTGCGGTCCTTTCTCATTATTTTACATAAATACAGTGACATAACAATAATTGCAGTCGTTTCTCATTATTTTACATAAATAAAGCGACATAACAATAATTGCGGTCGTTTCTCATTATTTTACATAAATAAAGCAACATAACAATAATTGCGGGCGTTTCTCATTATTTTACATAAAAAGAGCGACATAACAATAATTGCGGTCGTTTCTCATTATTTTACATATATAAAGCGACATAAAAATAATTGCGGTCGTTTCTCATTATTTTACATAAATACAGCGACATAACAATAATTGCGGTCGTTTCTCATTATTTTACATAAATACAGCGACATAACAATAATTGCAGTCGTTTCTCATTATTTTACATAAAAAGAGCGACATAACAATAATTGCAGTCGTTTCTCATTATTTTACATAAAAAGAGCGACACAACAATAATTGCAGGCGTTCCTCATTATTTTACATAAATAAAGCGACATAACAATAATTGCGGTCGTTTCTCATTATTTTAAATAAATAAAGCGACATAAAAATAATTGCGGTCGTTTCTCATTATTTTACATAAATACAGCGACATAACAATAATTGCGGTCGTTTCTCATTATTTTACATAAATAAAGCAAAATAACTATAATTGCGGTCGCTTCTCATTATTTTACATAAATAAAGCGACATAAGAATAATTGTGACCGTTTCTCATTATTTTACATAAATAAAGCGACATAACAATAATTGCATTTATTTCTCATTATTTTACATGAATAAAGCGACATAACAATAATTGCAGTCGTTTCTAATTATTTTACATAAATACAGCGACATAACAATAATTGCGGGCGTTTCTCATTATTTTACATAAATACAGCGACATAACAATAATTGCAGTCGTTTCTCATTATTTTACATAAAAAGAGCGACATAACAATAATTGTGGTGTTTCTCATTATTTTACATAAAAAGAGCGACATAACAATAATTGCGGTCGTTTCTCATTATTTTACATAAAAAGAGCGACATAAAAATAATTGCGGTCGTTTCTCATTATTTTACATAAATACAGCGACATAACAATAATTGGGGTCGTTTCTCATTATTTTACAAAAATACAGCGACATAACAATAATTGCGGTCGTTTCTCATTATTTTACATAAATAAAGCGACATAACTATAATTGCGGTCGTATCTCATTATTTTACATAAATACAGCGACATAAGAATAATTGTGGCTGTTTCTCATTATTTTACATAAATAAAGCGACATAACAATAATTGCGGTCGTTTCTCATTATTTTAATAAATAAGGCGACATAACAATAATTGCGGCCGTTTCTCATTATTTTACATAAATAAAGCGACATAACAATAATTGCGGCCGTTTCTCATTATTTTACATAAAAAGAGCGACATAACAATAATTGCGGTCGTTTCTCATTATTTTACATAAATAAAGCGACATAAAAATAATTGCGGTCGTTTCTCATTATTTTACATAAATAAAGCGACATAACAATAATTGCGGCCGTTTCTCATTATTTTACATCAATAAAGCGACATAACAATAATTGCAGTCGTTTCTCATTATTTTACATAAATACAGCGACATAACAATAATTGCAGTCGTTTCTCATTATTTTACATAAAAAGAGCGACATAACAATAATTGCGGTCGTTTCTCATTATTTTACATAAAAAGAGCGACATAACAATAATTGCAGGCGTTTCTCATTATTTTACAAAAATAAAGCGACATAACAATAATTGCAGGCGTTTCTCATTATTTTACATAAAAAGAGCGACATAACAATAATTGCGGTCGTTTCTCATTATTTTACATAAATAAAGCGACATAAAAATAATTGCGGTCGTTTCTCATTATTTTACATAAATACAGCGACATAACAATAATTGCGGTCGTTTCTCATTATTTTACAAAAATACAGCGACATAACAATAATTGCGGTCGTTTCTCATTATTTTACATAAATAAAGCGAGATAACTATAATTGCGGTCGTTTCTCATTATTTTACATAAATACAGCGACATAAGAATAATTGTGGCCGTTTCTCATTATTTTACATAAATAAAGCGACATAACAATAATTGCGGTCGTTTCTCATTATTTTACATAAAAAGAGCGACATAACAATAATTGCAGGCGTTTCTCATTATTTTACATAAATAAACCGACATAACAATAATTGTGGCCGTTTCTCATTATTTTACATAAAAAGAGCGACATAACAATAATTGCGGTCGTTTCTCATTATTTTACATAAATAAAGCGACATAAAAATAATTGCGGTCGTTTCTGATTATTTTACATAAATACAGCGACATAACAATAATTGCGGTCGTTTCTCATTATTTTACATAAAAAGAGCGACATAAAAATAATTGCGGTCGTTTCTCTTATTTTACATAAATACAGCGACATAAAAATAATTGCGGTCGTTTCTCATTATTTTACCTAAATAAAGCGACATAACTATAATTGCAGGCGTTTCTCATTATTTTACATAAATACAGCGACATAAGAATAATTGTGGCCGTTTCTCATTATTTTACATAAATAAAGCGACATAACAATAATTGCGGGCGTTTCTCATTATTTTAATAAATACGGCGACATAACAATAATTGCGGCCGTTTCTCATGATTTTACATAAATAAAGCGACATAACAATAATTGCGGCCGTTTCTCATTATTTTACATAAAAAGAGCGACATAACAATAATTGCGGTCGTTTCTCATTATTTTACATAAATAAAGCGACATAAAAATAATTGCGGTCGTTTCTCATTATTTTACATAAATAAAGCGACATAACAATAATTGCGGCCGTTTCTCATTATTTTACATCAGTAAAGCGACATAACAATAATTGCGGTCGTTTCTCATTATTTTAAATAAATACAGCGACATAAGAATAATTGCGGTCGTTTCTCATTATTTTACATAAATACAGCGACATAACAATAATTGCGGTCCTTTCTCATTATTTTACATAAATAAAGCGACATAACTATAATTGCGGTTCTTTCTCATTATTTTACATAAATACAGCGACATAACAATAATTGCGGTCCTTTCTCATTATTTTACATAAATACAGTGACATAACAATAATTGCAGTCGTTTCTCATTATTTTACATAAATAAAGCGACATAACAATAATTGCGGTCGTTTCTCATTATTTTACATAAATAAAGCAACATAACAATAATTGCGGGCGTTTCTCATTATTTTACATAAAAAGAGCGACATAACAATAATTGCGGTCGTTTCTCATTATTTTACATATATAAAGCGACATAAAAATAATTGCGGTCGTTTCTCATTATTTTACATAAATACAGCGACATAACAATAATTGCGGTCGTTTCTCATTATTTTACATAAATACAGCGACATAACAATAATTGCAGTCGTTTCTCATTATTTTACATAAAAAGAGCGACATAACAATAATTGCAGTCGTTTCTCATTATTTTACATAAAAAGAGCGACACAACAATAATTGCAGGCGTTCCTCATTATTTTACATAAATAAAGCGACATAACAATAATTGCGGTCGTTTCTCATTATTTTAAATAAATAAAGCGACATAAAAATAATTGCGGTCGTTTCTCATTATTTTACATAAATACAGCGACATAACAATAATTGCGGTCGTTTCTCATTATTTTACATAAATAAAGCAAAATAACTATAATTGCGGTCGCTTCTCATTATTTTACATAAATAAAGCGACATAAGAATAATTGTGACCGTTTCTCATTATTTTACATAAATAAAGCGACATAACAATAATTGCATTTATTTCTCATTATTTTACATGAATAAAGCGACATAACAATAATTGCAGTCGTTTCTAATTATTTTACATAAATACAGCGACATAACAATAATTGCGGGCGTTTCTCATTATTTTACATAAATACAGCGACATAACAATAATTGCAGTCGTTTCTCATTATTTTACATAAAAAGAGCGACATAACAATAATTGTGGTGTTTCTCATTATTTTACATAAAAAGAGCGACATAACAATAATTGCGGTCGTTTCTCATTATTTTACATAAAAAGAGCGACATAAAAATAATTGCGGTCGTTTCTCATTATTTTACATAAATACAGCGACATAACAATAATTGGGGTCGTTTCTCATTATTTTACAAAAATACAGCGACATAACAATAATTGCGGTCGTTTCTCATTATTTTACATAAATAAAGCGACATAACTATAATTGCGGTCGTATCTCATTATTTTACATAAATACAGCGACATAAGAATAATGTGGCTGTTTCTCATTATTTTACATAAATAAAGCGACATAACAATAATTGCGGTCGTTTCTCATTATTTTAATAAATAAGGCGACATAACAATAATTGCGGCCGTTTCTCATTATTTTACATAAATAAAGCGACATAACAATAATTGCGGCCGTTTCTCATTATTTTACATAAAAAGAGCGACATAACAATAATTGCGGTCGTTTCTCATTATTTTACATAAATAAAGCGACATAAAAATAATTGCGGTCGTTTCTCATTATTTTACATAAATAAAGCGACATAACAATAATTGCGGCCGTTTCTCATTATTTTACATCAATAAAGCGACATAACAATAATTGCAGTCGTTTCTCATTTTTTTACATAAATACAGCGACATAACAATAATTGCAGTCGTTTCTCATTATTTTACATAAAAAGAGCGACATAACAATAATTGCGGTCGTTTCTCATTATTTTACATAAAAAGAGCGACATAACAATAATTGCAGGCGTTTCTCATTATTTTACAAAAATAAAGCGACATAACAATAATTGCAGGCGTTTCTCATTATTTTACATAAAAAGAGCGACATAACAATAATTGCGGTCGTTTCTCATTATTTTACATAAATAAAGCGACATAAAAATAATTGCGGTCGTTTCTCATTATTTTACATAAATACAGCGACATAACAATAATTGCGGTCGTTTCTCATTATTTTACAAAATACAGCGACATAACAATAATTGCGGTCGTTTCTCATTATTTTACATAATAAAGCGAGATAACTATAATTGCGGTCGTTTCTCATTATTTTACATAAATACAGCGACATAAGAATAATTGTGGCCGTTTCTCATTATTTTACATAAATAAAGCGACATAACAATAATTGCGGTTCGTTTCTCATTATTTTACATAAAAAGAGCGACATAACAATAATTGCAGGCGTTTCTCATTATTTTACATAAATAAACCGACATAACAATAATTGTGGCCGTTTCTCATTATTTTACATAAAAAGAGCGACATAACAATAATTGCGGTCGTTTCTCATTATTTTACATAAATAAAGCGACATAAAAATAATTGCGGTCGTTTCTGATTATTTTACATAAATACAGCGACATAACAATAATTGCGGTCATTTCTCATTATTTTACAAAAATACAGCGACATACAATAATTGCAGGTCGTTTCTCATTATTTTACATAAATAAAGCGACATAACTATAATTGCGGTCGTTTCTCATTATTTTACATAAATACAGCGACATAAGAATAATTTGGGCCTGTTTCTCATTATTTTACATAAATAAAGCGACATAACAATAATTGCGGCCGTTTCTCATTATTTTACATAAAAAGAGCGACATACCAATAATTGCGGTCGTTTCTCATTATTTTACATAAATAAAGCGATATAAAAATAATTGCGGTCGTTTCTCATTATTTTACATAATTGTAGCGACATAACAATAATTGCGGCCGTTTCTCATTATTTTACATCAGTAAAGCGACATAACAATAATTGCGGTCGTTTCTCATTATTTTACATAAATACAGCGACATAACAATAATTGCGGTCGTTTCCATTATTTTAAATAAAAAGAGCGACATAACAATAATTGCGGTCGTTTCTCACTATTTTACATAAATAAAGCGACATAACTATAATTGCGGTCGTTTCTCATTATTTTACATAAATAAAGCGACATAACAATAATTGTAGCCGTTTCTCATTATTTTACATAAAAAGAGCGACATAACAATAATTGCAGTCATTTCTCATTATTTTACATAAAAAAGCAACATAACAATAATTGCGGTCGTTTCTTATTATTTTACATAAATAAAGCAACATAACAATAATTGCGGCCGTTTCTCATTATTTTACATAAAAGAGCGACATAACAATAACTGCGGTCGTTTCTCATTATTTTACATAAATAAAGCGACATAACAATAATTGCAGTCATTTCTCATTATTTTACATAAATAAAGCGACATAACAATAATTGCAGTCGTTTCTCATTATTTTACATAAATAAAGCGACATAAGAATAATTGTGGCCGTTTCTCATTATTTTACATAAATAAAGCGACATAACAATAATTGCAGTCGTTTTTCATTATTTTACATAAATAACGCGACATAACAATAATTGCGGCCGTTTCTCATTTATTTGACATAAAAATAGCGACATAACAATAATTGCGGTCGTTTCTTATTATTTTACATAAATAAAGCGACATAACAATAATTGCGGTTCTTTCTCATTATTTTACATAAAAAGAGCGACATAACAATAATTGCGGTCGTTTCTCATTATTTTACATAAAAGAGCGACATAACAATAATTGCGGTCGTTTCTCATTATTTTACATAAATAAAGCGACATAACAATAATTGCGGTCGTTTCTCATTATTTTACATAAATAAAGCGACATAACAATAATTGCGGTCGTTTCTCATTATTTTACATAAATACAGCGACATAACAATAATTGCGGTCGTTTCTGCTTATTTTACATAAATAAAGCGACATAACTATAATTGCGGTCGTTCTCATTATTTTACATAAATAAAGCGACATAAGAATAATTGTGGCCGTTTCTCATTATTTTACATAAATAAAGCGACATAACAATAATTGCAGTCATTTCTCATTATTTTACATAAATAAAGCGACATAACAATAATTGCAGTCGTTTCTCATTATTTTACATAAATACAGCGACATAACAATAATTGCGGGCGTTTCTCATTATTTTACATAAATACAGCGACGTAACAATAATTGCAGTCGTTTCTCATTATTTTACATAAAAAGAGCGACATAACAATAATTGCGGTCGTTTCCCATTATTTTACATAAATACAGCGGACATAACAATAAATGCGGTCGTTCTCATTATTTTACATAAATAAAGCGACATAAAAATAATTGCGGTCGTTTCTCATTATTTTACATAAATACAGCGACATAACAATAATTGGGGTCGTTTCTCATTATTTTACATAAATACAGCGACATAAACAATAATTGCGGTCGTTTCTTATTATTTTACATAAATAAAGCGACATAACTATAATTGCGGTCGTTTCTCATTTATTTTACATAAATAAAGCGACATAACAATAATTGCAGTCATTTCTCATTATTTTACATAAATAAAGCGACATAAGAATAATTGTGGCCGTTTCTCATTATTTTACATCAATAAAGCTACATAACCAATAATTGCAGTCGTTTCTCATTATTTTACATAAATAAAGCGACATAAGAATAATTGTAACCGTTTCTCATTATTTTACATAAATAAAGCGACATAACAATAATTGCAGTCGTTTTTCATTTTTTTACATAAATAACGCGACATAACAATAATTGCGGCCGTTTCTCCTTATTTGACATAAAAAGAGCGACATAACAATAATTGCGGTCGTTTCTTATTATTTTACATAAATAAAGCGACATAACAATAATTGCGGTTCTTTCTCATTATTTTACATAAATACAGCGACATAACAATAATTGCGGTCCTTTCTCATTATTTTACATAAATAAAGCGACATAACTATAATTGCGGTCGTTTCTCATTATTTTACATAAATAAAGCGACATAAGAATAATTGTCGCCGTTTCTCATTATTTTACATAAATAAAGCGACATAACAATAATTGCAGTCGTTTCTCATTATTTTACATAAATTACAGCGACATAACAATAATTGCGGTC